>PVJL010000287.1:0-96332 GCA_004026885.1 Lyroderma lyra
GTCGAGATTTCCTTATTCTATCTGCCTTCCTCACATCCTCTTGAGAGGCGTGATCCCCACAAATCTCCATGGGAAGCTGAGGGGGTGGAGGTCTCATCTTCTGTATCTGCTTCCTGTTGAAAATGGTTGTTGTCCCTACCTACTGGGGACACACGGAGCTCTCACCCTGTCTGATCTAAAGAGGGGAGGGGTCTCGAGATCCGCCAAGTTGACTCCTTTTGTTGAGATGGGCTGGAAGCCTTGTTGGAGCACCACTAGTATCCTGATGGTTTCTAGATTAGGAGAAATTAATCAGTTAGTATTTTAAAGGCATTGATCAGAGAAATAGGTTTTAAAGCCCTTGTCACTAGGTGGTTTCAGGATAGAAAGTCTGTTGCTCTGGGTGAGGAGCCAGAGAAAATTGATAAGGAAAGCGATTAAGAAAAGGTGAAACTAAGAGCTAAAGAACAAGGAAAAGGGGTCTTTAGTGAAGTGTGGGGATGGCTGCTCTATTTGGCCCACATCACGTGGAGGTGAGCTAATGATGATACTGGCTGCTCTGCTACAGATGCTAGTATCTCTCTTGAAGCCAAGAGCTTTGGATTTTGCAAGGTGACCATGGGGTGCTAAACAGAGTCTCGGGATCAAGCAAGGTAAGAAATAACATTCAGAGACCCCGTATAACACTCACATACCCTGAAAGGGATCAGTTGGTAAACTAGGAAAAAAATTAAAAACCTGTCTCACATTGTGGGGTTGTGGGGGAGGAATGTGTGGGGTGGGCTCAGTAAGAGTATGGTAAGGAGGGTTGCCTGTCTGAACTTGTCTTTATTGGTAAGGTAAAACGATCTCCCTGAGAAATTATAACTAGAAGTACACACTCACTGGACTTGGAATCAAGACTCATACTAACTGAATGGTGCACCCATATGCATGCATGTGCACACACAGGCACACATGCACCAAGAATTTAGTGAAAACTGGTCTCATGGTCTCATGTTGTTGGGACTGAGGAACCAAATCATCCTGGAGAAATAATAGGAACACAGATAATTGACACAGGTAAAGTTTTTCAGAACATGAACTCACAATTAAAAAAGAAATTACAAACACTTCAAATAAGCCATAGTGAGTTAATCAGCAGAACTAAGAAACCATTTGGCCAGACATTCAGAAGCTGCAGATACTCAAGTTGTCAGATACAGAATATAAGATAAATGTTTAATATGTAACAGTATAAAAATATTGTGGAGAAAGAGGCTATCAGAAATAATTAGGTAAGCTGATACTGAATGTCGACTGTAATTGGAAAAAAAAAAGAGAACCAAAGGACGTAAAAGTAGGCAAGCTGAATTCAGCAATGTGTAAAGGGTTTACTCCAGGCAGGCAAGCTTGGTTCTGCATTAGAAAATCTATTAATGTAATTATTCACATGAACAGTTTAAAACTAAAAAACATAAAACAAAAAACCCCTAAATCACCCAAAATGATGCAGAAGAAAAAATTTATTAAAATTTAATACTCTTAGGATACAAACTCATGCTAAATTACCTGACAAAGGACATCTACAGAAAAAACCTGCAGCAAACATCATACTTGATAAAGAAACATTAAAAGTATTCCTTTAAAAATCAGCAGCAATATAAGGATGTCTCTTGTTACCCATTCTCTCTAGCATTGCACTGGTGCTACTAGTCACTCAATACAGCAAGAAAAGTTACGAGGTGATGAGGAATAAACAAAATGGTTAGCCTTAGAGTAAGTGTGAACATTTTAATAGAAAATTTAATTCCAAGATACATTTTTAGATTTATAATAGTTAGCAAGTTGCCGAATATAAGATCAATACGGTAAAATCAGTTCTATTACTCTAATCTAGCAGCTCACAATAAAAAAATGTAATAAAAATGTTTCATGATACTAAAAAAAAGCTACTTAGAAATAACTGTAAAAAGATGTGCTGAGATCTTCATATTAGAAAGTTACAAAAATTTTGAAACATTAAAGAAGATCTGTATAAATGTGGGTTCATTCCATGTTTATAGGGAGAAAGATTATCTCTTATAAATATATCATTTAACCTGTCATTAATAAATTCATTGCTCTTTCAATAAAAACTCTGCAGGTTACGGTTTTATTTGTTCGATTTTGTGGAACTTGACTGTTGAGCAGGACGGGTAACCAAGGAAGTCAAACGGCCCTGGGAGAGTTAGAGAATCAGTTTTATTGCACCGGTGGGCTCAGAGGAGTTACAGTCTCCAAAGTCTGAGCCCCGACTTGCAGGCTTTTCCGATTTTTATAGGGATGGAGTAGGGTTGGCTGATGCAGGAAGCAAGCAAGGTTACAGAAGCCACTGCATAAACTGCAACATGGAACAGTTTTAACAGTCAACATGGAACAAGTTTTGTCAACAGTAGGAGTTAACAGACAACATGGACCAGTTTTGTCAGCAATTTTCAATTTCAGACGAGTTAATTCTAAAATTTATTTGGAAAAGCAAAAGGCCAAGAATAGTCAAGATATTCTGAAGGCTGCTTGTCTTTCCAGATTTTAAGTTAATGTAAAACTTCAATAATTGAGTTAATGTAGTATGAGGGTAAAGGTAGACAAATAGATAATGGAAAAAAAAACTAAATGCCAAAGCATAACTATTGAAGGAAGAGGTTAATAAATTTGTCTATATGAGGGCTGTCTAGAAAGTATCCAGCTATGTAATGTGAAAAATAGAGGCATTTATGGCTGGATTTTTTCCTGGATAGCCCTCCTATTAAGATTAAGATCTTTAGTTTTTTTGTTTACAACTGAAAGAGAGTGTAGAGACTAGTCACAAGTACACAAATTAAATATTTCTAACACACAAAATTGACAGAGGATTTTTAAGTCATAGATCTATATGAGGGCTGTCTGAAAAAATCCAGCCATAAATGCCTTTATTTTTATATTGTATGGCTGGATATGTTCTGGATAGCCCTCATATATACATATGTATGGTACATATATGTCAATTCATATATATATCAATGTGCAAAAGGTAAATGGCAATAGAAAGGAAAAGCCGTTTCATAGAAGAAAAATTAATAGCCACTAAGTATTTGTTAAGAAATGCAAATTAAAACTATATTGACAAAATTATAAAAGTTGGACAAAGTCAAATATACCACTGCAGTACTCTATGGTAGAGGTCAGCAAACCTTCTGTAAAAGATCAGATAGTCAGTATTTTTGGAAACTCTAGGATTTTTAAATCTGGCCTGGCATCTGGTCTATGTGGCTAGTAGTCAGAGGCTTGAAATGTCCTCACTCTGAAGTCTTAAGTAATGTTTAGTTTCTTTCACTTAACACAGTTTGTGAGACCTTTTGATGTTTTAGTGTCATGTTTAAATCACCAGACTCACTGTGGCTTATGAAATACTTGACAGAGATTCTAGTATAAGCTTGTCCGATCTGTGGCCCACAGGCTGCATGTGGCCCAGCACAAATTCATAAACTTTCTTAAAATATTATGAAAATTATGCAGGGCCATTTATTCATTCATTCATTCATTCACTTATGCATGCATGCAAATGCATCAGCTATTGTTAGTGTATTTTACGTATAGCCTAAGACAATTCTTCCAATGTGGACCATGGAAGCCAAAAGATTGGACATCCCTGTCCTAGTATGAATCTTAATAGTATCAATACAGAAGCAATCTGAGACTAGGGGAAGACTGAATTGAGGGAATGAAGCCTAGAATAGCCATTCATTAAAAACAAGACAAGGGGTAAAATCAACAGGAGAGAATGCGGAACAACTACTCAAGTTATAAGCTAAGAAGTTAAGTGGCATTAGGGTGAAACCAAATTAGGACAAAAAGAAATACTGCTGAAACAAAGACGGATATACCAAATTGCTGACTAGTTTAAGGAAAGAAAAGGGAGAAGGGTATGTATATTTTGCAGTGTGTAGTACCTGTGATAAATCTATTAAGTAGAATTCATGGCTAATTAGAGCACTATCTTTCTGTAACATTCTAATAAATGAACAAGGGGTTTTTTCTTTTTTGTTTTTTTTTGTTTGTTTTCACATGGCAACTGAATATTTCAGGTTATTTCCCAGGGCCAAAATCTACCCCCATTCCAAATTTGTTTTTATTCGGCCAAACAAAATTTTAAACTTTTTAAATTTAAAAATGTCACTTATGTTTATACACAAGCAACATTAGACAGTGTTTCAGGTGAAGTAGTTCTCAAAAGAACCTTCCTGTTTGTGATTGTAAAAGAAAAGGAGATTTCATCTTAAGGTACTATAGTAGATTCTCCATTAACTGGCACTCTCAAGCAACCGACATTTTGAGAGTGCCAGTTGCTTGAGTTCTGGTTAACAGAGAGGCTACTTAACATTTATCTGGCATCTGCCAATCCACATGTGTGCTGGTTAACTGAGAGTTTACTGTATTGTCCTTTGATGATTTTTTTTCTTTCTCCTCTATTCCTGGATGATTGTTGTGGAGGAAAGAAAGTAAGGCAGTGAGCTCTGGGGCATGCAAGGAGAAGGAAAAATAGGAAAAAGGGATGACAGCAGAGATTTTCATTTTAGTCTGCAAATAGTTTTGGTCTTTGTCATCCCTATCCCAGAGCCAAGTATATCTTGCAGTCCTGTTTGTCATCCAGACTGGCAGTAGCAGTGCTGGTAGCTGTACGATAGTAACTGCTCTCTCTGAGTGTGGTTGGCCAGTTTCTAGTGTGGGAGTGGAAAAATAAGTTTTTCTCCCACCTTTCTAAGTTCTAATGGCTGGGCTGATAATCAAATTAACATGAGATAGACTAACAAGAAAAAAAGTCCATAATTTATTACATATTATTATATGGGGTTCCATAAGAATATGAGACCCAAGGACAGATTGAGCAGTTGAGGTTAATATGCCATCTGGACAAAGGAGAGGGAGGCAGGGTTCCGGTATTTCAGAGGGAAAGTAGGCAGTTCTCACTCAGGTAGAAGAGAACAAGCAAACATATG
Organism: Lyroderma lyra; assembly: GCA_004026885.1. Taxonomy (NCBI): domain Eukaryota; kingdom Metazoa; phylum Chordata; class Mammalia; order Chiroptera; family Megadermatidae; genus Lyroderma; species Lyroderma lyra. Next base: position 4,977 of record PVJL010000287.1, read on the forward strand.
GTAAACAAATTCTTGCTGAGCCACCTGAAGCAATGTGATACAGAGGGGGGTCCAATAAACAGGCTTTGCTGGAGTTCTTCCTGTCTGCCACATTTAAGTGATGCGTCCTTCCTTTAAGTAGATTTTTCTTTCTAAATTTCTTTAGGCAGGTAATGGGGATGATCAAAGGTTCTTTTCTGAGTCTTATGTTTTTTAATATCCAGCTTAAAATCAATATTCCAAAAAGCATATTTTGGGGTGGCAAACTCTTGCCCCTCTCATTCTGGTTGGCCACCTCATAAGTATACATGTTGCCTTTGCATTTTGGCTTGATCTGCTGGGTAACAGTTATCTATGGATTACATTTGAGAATCTGTTTAAAACCTGAGATCTAAAAAGTATTTTTTAATAAAGAAATTTAAATATATAAAATAATAGTAGTAAAAGATAAGGAACAATGATGAACCCATCTCTCCCTTATGTCTTATCTTAACGTTTTCCCTTATTTGCTTCTGAGTCAATTAGCATCTAAAAAGATTTTCACATCCTCAAAACCGTGCTTCAAAGAGAGTATTTTCCTCTCAGGATATGGCAGCTGTGTGGTCGGTCATCAAGGACCCTCTCCTTTTATCTTTGTCTTTGTAGTCCTTAGCTTGTGGCTTTATTCTCAAGGTCATCTCAAGATTGCAAAGAAGGTCCTTGTAAACTCCATCCTTTGCATTCATATTCCAGGCAGGAGGGTAAAGTTTCAAGTAAGGACAAAGGGGCCCATATCCCAGTGAAGCCAGCTTCTCACCCCTTTTCCCATAGCCCCACCCAGTGACTTCTGATTTTACCTTACTGGCCACCTTAATCTGAAAGTGGGCCAGATTATGCAAATTAGATTTTAGTAATACAGCAGTTTGATTCATAAGAAGAGAAAAGTAGGTATTACATTAGCAACTAGCAGTCTACAATTTAGATTTTTTACATAAAAAAGTTCCAGTACAGCTGAGGCCCTTCATTCTCTCCTTAGAAATAATCACCTATATATATATATTTGGTATATTATTCTTATGCATTTTTCCACTTTATAATATATGTTTGTATCCATAAACAATATTTCTGATTTTAATATGCTTTTAAAAACTGTATATAATGGAACATTACATATACTGCATGCTTTTTACTCAACACAGTTTACACCTATTGATGCATATAGTTCTACTTTAACTGCTATATAGTATTCTGTATACAGTTAATTTATGCAATTTCTTCTTGATGTCCATGGAAGTTGTTACTTTTTTTTGCCATTATAAACAGTGTTGCAGTTTTTGTACATGTTTCTGTATATATATGTGCAAGAGAGTTTCTCCAGGCTATACACCTAGAAGTAGAATTACTGAGTGATAGGATAGTGCTTTCTGCAGCTTTTCTAAATATTGCTAGATTGGTTTCCAAAGTGGCTGTGCCAAATTACACTTGAAACAGCATTATATGTGTATTATTTCTTTTATTTCTTATTAACACTCATGTTTTTGCCAGTCTGATGAGGTCATATTCCCCTAAATACTACTGAAGTTGAGCTTATGTTTATATGTTCATTGGCTATATGTGATTTTATCATTCATATCTTTTGGGCATTTTTCACTTGTGTATTACTACTTGTTTTGATTTGGAGAAGTTTTTAATACATTTTCATGATTATTTCTGTTGTGGATATTTTCCCCTAATCTTTTTAGCTTATCATTTAACTCTGTCATGTCTCTGGTTGTGTTAAAATTTTAAATTTTCACTTAAATTAGAAGTTATTTATTTTTTCTTTTATGGTTTGTGCTTTTTGAGTATTATTTAAGAAAATCTCCCCTACCCAAGGACATGAAGATATTTGCCTGTATTTTATTTTAAAATTTTTGTGATTTATATACTTAAATCTTTAACCCACCTGGAATTGGTGTTTTGTATGGTGTGAAGTAGAAATTTTATTTTATTCTTACATATGGATAAACATTTATTAATAGCTTATTCTTTTCACACTGATTTGTAATGCCATCTCTGTCGTATGTCAAGTTTGTATATTCATGTTGGGCTGACTCTGGACTGTTTCATTGGTCTTTTAATTTACCTCAGCCCATTTATCACACTCACTTAATTGCTATAGCGTGATTTATGATAGTTCTCTCACCTTGTTGAAAATTATATTGGGTTTCTTGGCTATGTTCGTCCATGTAATTTTTAGGATCTGCTTTAAAGTTCAGTAAAAATACTGCTAAGATTTTGATTGGAATTGTATTAAGGTAGATTAATATTGAGAGAACTTACTTCTTTACTACAGTAAACCTTCCATATGTAAGCATGCTTGCTCTTTTTTTTTTTTTTTTTAGGTCTTACTAAGCAAATTTCTATTTATAACTGGCAGAAAAATTCCATTAAATTTTGTATATTGGGGGGGCTCCCTGGTGGTATAGTGGCTAGGCTTTGGTGCTCTCACTGCCACGGCCTAGGTTAGATTACCAGCCAGGGAACACCCCCCGCCCGAAATTTTTGTATGTTGATCTTGTATCCAGCACCTTGCTAAAAGTTCTTATTAGTTCTAATTGTCTTTATTTTCTTGAATTTTCTTATTTCTCTTTTTGTTTGTTTTTCTTTCCTGTCATTAAATTTTTTCTTTCTTGTTTTACTGTTCTGCATAGGACTTCTAGTATATTCTTAACAGGAAGAAGTGAGAGAGGCAGGTTTTCTTTTCCGAAGTTAAAAAAAAAGGAGCACTTCTGTTACTGAAGTTAACTGAACGAGGATCCACCTGTCTGATGCACAGCAAAGACAAACACTGACTATCAGGCCTTGCAATTGAGAAATTAAATCCATTTTATTTGCGGAGCACCCAAGCAAGGATAAGTGAAGCTATCCCTTAAAACTCTAAATCCTTGAAGGCTTTTAATCAAGGGTTTTTAAAGGCAAAGGTTAAAAAGGGGATATGGGCTGGTATGTGGAAGCGCTGGTGGTCGAGTTTTTTATTGGAGAGCTTTGAAACTTGGCCATTTATGGTAAGATATTGGAAGGGGCTTCAGCACCAGATTTTTCTGCACAAAAGACTCTTCACTTCTGAACAGGTCCTGGTGTTTAAGTTCCTGTCATGTCCTGGTACTTAGGTTTCATGAGGAGGGTGAAATTTTGGTTCTAGGTGCAGCTGCAAGCTAATGTTCTCTTGCCTCCACACATGCTTTGGCTGCATGACATGAGGTTTTGGTCTGTTACCTTTGAAAGGCAATGCATATCTTGTTGGAAACAGGATAGCACAATTTTGAATTGGTTTGCAGTTGCACTTCTAACACATCACCAGTATGTATTTTGTTTACTTGGGACACATATCCTTTTGGTTAACAAAGTTCATTCCTATGTTTGGTTTGCCAGGATTTCTTTTGTTTTTGTTTTAAATATCATGCTGGGTTTGATGTGCTCTAGTTATGATTTTCTTTGTATTTATCTTAGCATTCTGTGGTCTTAAATTAGCAATTTTATGTTTTCCCTATATGTGGACATTTTCAGCAGTTAATTTTACATATACTTTTCTGCAAAAGTTTCTCTCTTCTCCCCTTTTGGCACTCCCATTTCCCATATGTTAAACTTTATGATGATGTGTCATTGCTTAGTGATGCTCTCTGTTCATTAAAAAATACTTTTTTCTTGTCAGATCTTCAGAATGGATCATTGCCTTTTTCTGTTTTTAAGTTGTCTAATCTGCTGTTAAATCTGTCAGTTCAATTTTCTATTTAAGACTTTTTTTTCTGTGTTCTGCCTAGTCCTATGTAGTTCTTTGTATAGTTTTCGCTTGATAAGCGTTTCCTCTATTTAAAAAGTTTTTGAACATATTTATAGTAGCTACTTTATAGTCCTTGTCAACTAATTCCAGCATCTAGGTCATTTTGTGTTCAGTGAATATTGATTGCCTTTTTCTTGATTGTAGGTCATATTTTCCTCTTTATTTTCATGTCCAGTGATTTTTATTTTAAACCACATGTTGTGGATGATTATGTTTTTATGACCTGCAATTCTGTTTACTCCTAAAGTGTGTTGATTCTTTGTTTGTTCTGGCAGGCAGTTACCTGGCTAGACTTAAACTCCAAACTCTGTCTTACTTGCATTTGAGCAACAGCTGACAACTTTGCTTATTAGTTCTTTCAGCCATCTACTGTTGCTTTTCTTTGGGGCCTCTGGAGTCTCTCCTGTGTTGTGTGATTCAGGGCTCAGCTAAGGATTGTGGTGGAGTTTATAAACATACATTTTGGTGTTTCCTATTTTCTAGGATTTCCTTTCCTACTTTATAGCTGCTCCGTTAGCTCCAAACTTCATCCTTTGATATCTCAAGCCAATATAATTGTGACTTTCTTCTTGAGTTTCAGGTCTCCAAACAGTTTAAATTGGTACCTGCCCTCAGGCAGTTAGCTCTATGAAGGCAAATCTATCTCACTTAGAATAGTCCCCCTCTTTCAAGGGTAGGCTTCTCTCTAGTTTCTGCATTTTGGTTGCTCTCAAGTACCTTCAAATAATTGTTTTTATATTTTAGCCAGTTTATAATTGTTGTTTGTGGGAGGGTTACACCTTTCTATGTGTAAGTCTCCCATACTCTCACTTTTTTAAAGAGTTTGTTTTTTTTTTTTAGAGCAGTATTAGGTTTATAGTGAAATAGAGGAAGGTACAAAGATTTCCCTTGTACTCCTTGCCCGCATACATACATAGCTTCTTCTATTATCAGTATCACCCACCAGAGGGGTATTTTTTTAAAATCAAGACTAAACCTACAGTGACACATCATAATCACTCAAAGTCCATAGTTTCCATAAGGGTCACTCTTGGTGTTGTACATTCATTGGGTTTGAACCAATGTATAATGACAAATATCCATCATTATAATATCATAATAGAGTATTTTCACTGCCCTAAAAACCCTCTGTGCTCTGCCTATTTATCCTGATCCTCACCCCTGGTTACCACTGATCTTTTTATTGTCACCATAGTTTTGCTTTTTCTAGAATGTCATATACTTAGGATCATACAGTATGTAGCCTTCTCAACTTGGTTTTTTTCACTTAGTAATATGCATTTATGGTTCCCCCATGTCTTTTCATAGCTTGAAAGCTCATTTCTTATTTATGCTGAATACTACTCCATTGTCTTGATGTACCAGGTTTATACAGTCATTCATCTATTAAGGAACATCTTAGTTGCTTCCAAGTGTTGGCAATTATGAATAAAGCTGTAAACATCCACGGGCAGGTTTTTATGTAGACAGAAGTTTTCAAATCTTTTGGGTAAAACTGGATGGTGTGGTAAGTGTATGTTTAGATTTTTAAGAAACTGCCAAACTGTCTTCCAAAGTGGCTGTACCATTTTGCATTATCACCAGCAATGGATGGGAATTCTTGTTGGATGAGAGAGAGTTCCTGATCAGCACTTGGTATTGTCAGTGTTCCAGATTTTGGCTATTCTAATAGGTGTGTAGTGGTATCTTATTGCTGTTGTAACTTGCAATTCCCTGATGACATGTGATGTGGAGCATCTTTTCATATGAGTATTTGCCATTTGTATATTTTGTTTGGTGTGGTTGCTTTTGCTTTTAACTTTTCTGAATCCTTATATTTTTAGTGTGTCTCATAAATAGCATATAGCTTTTTTAATAAAATTTTTATTTTAAAAAAATTTTCAATTATAGTTGACACAGTATTTTTTTATTGTTAAATTTATTGGAGTAACATTGGTAAGAAAAATTACATAAGTTCCAGGTGTACAGTTCTGTAATTCATCATCTATGTGTTGTGTATGTGTTCATCACCCAGAGTCAGTTCTCTTTCTATCACCATATATTTGAGACTCTGACACTCAGTATTATTTTATATTAATTTCAGGTGTACAGCATAGTGGTTAGACATTTATATAATTTATGAAGTGATTCCCCCTCCCCTCCATCAGTCTAGTATCTCACCTGGCACTATACATAGTTATTACAATATTGTTGACTATACTCCCTATGCTTTGATTTATATCCCCATGACTATTTTGTAACTACCAATTTGTAGTTCTTAATACCTTCAACCTTTTTCACCCAGCACCCTAACCCTCCTTCCATCTGGCAACCATCAGTTTGTTCTCTGTATCAATGAGTCTGTTTCTATTTTGTTTATTCATTTATTTTATTGTTTAGATTCCACATGTAAGTGAGATCATATGGTATTTGTCTTTCTCTGACTTATTTCACTTGGCACACATAATACCTTCTAGGCCCGTCCATGTTGTCATACAAGGTAAGATTTCATTCTTTTTATGGCCAAGTAGAACTCCGTTGCATATACTATGTACCACATCTAAAAATTCAATCTGACAATTTATCTTTTAATGAATACAGCTAGTCTTATAATCTGTATTTTAATTCCATATGTTTCAAGATTTATTTCTACCATTTCATTTTGTGCTTTCTGTATTTGTGGGTTTTTTCTGCTTTTAAATTTTCTTCTCATTTTTTTTGAATTGATTGATTTTCTTATGCCTCCTTTTTCAACTTTAGTTTTTAAATTACACGTTTTTTACTTAATTAGTTGTTAACCTTTTAATTTTCAATAATATTTGATACTAAGAAGTCTAAAATCAATTAAACATGTCTACCCTATACCTATATACAACCTTCAAATGCTTTGAGTTATCTTTATTCCTTCTTGCATGGTATTGTTTTCTAGTATTTTCATTTAACAGATAACTTTTTAACTCTTCTACCATGTGTCAGGTGTTACTCCAGATGCCATAGTAATAACATTAAATGAAATAAAGTCTCTGCCTTCATGAAGCTTACAAGATAATAAACTGATTAATATATAGTATAATATAAATTACTGTTTGGTGTTAGCTTGGCAAGTAAAGCATTAGTAAATGATAAAGGCTAATGTTGGGATGTAGATGCTATTTTGTATATGAGTTTCTGCTTTCTTCAGACGTTTTATAAGATTCTTGGGGTCAACTATGAAAAAAACATAATTCTTACTCTGGAGGAGCTTGTAGTCTAACCAGAGAGTCCCTGGAAAAAGTTGTAGATATGGGAACCATTGGCACATTGCAGGTGAAGCTTTACAACTGGTGAATTTCCAAGGAGGTGTGTAGAGTGTCAAGCAGGCTGAGGACAGATCCAGGGCAGAGTGGAATGGGGCAGTAAAGAAGCATGGAGGGAAAAGTTGGAGAACAAGAAAGACCCTGGGAACCAAGAAAAGAAGAGGTTATATTTATTTATACCCTCCCTATGCCAAGAATAATTTAAGATCCTGAGACATCAAGTAGAATGAGTCAGAGAAAGGGATTGGTTTTGTTAGTTAGGGCATTAGAGTGACTTGATCAACAAACAGTTTCATTGAAGTGAAGCCAGGCTGCACTGGATTGAGGAGTTGAGAAATTAGAGACAAAATAAAGACTACTTGTTTAGAAGATGGTAAAGGGAAGAAGGAAGAGTAATAATTTGAAGAGAAGAGGGCAGCATTATATCTCAGCGCTGTTTGGTGTTTTGGCAAGAATACAGAATATAATCTTGGAGACTTTGAGATCTCCATGGCCAGAAAATAGCATGAGCCCCTGACCTGGAGGAGGTTCCTGCCTGATTCTTTGCTTGCCAGAAACTGCTCTCCAGGATCCCTGGGGTTTTCCACTGTTGATGGTGGCAGTGTATTTCCTGGTGTCAGAGTTCATGGTTAGGAGGAAAGATGTAAATTTTCTGAAACCACAGTGTTCTGTTCTAATGATTTCGCATTTGTATTCAAGAGCTAAAAGTAAAAACATAGGAAGACTTTTCCTGACTGTTGCTCTTCAGACTCCTTAGCATGATAGTCAGAATTGGCCCTGTTCTGAACTCCCCCTGCCTTCCAGTTGTATCTTTCAATTTTTGTTTGCTGTCCGCTAGATGTTTCCTGCATTTTCTTGCCCTCCTATTTTAGCTCACACTCTTGTTCAATTGAAATATCCTTTTGCCCTTTCCTAACTCAAATGAGTTCCCCAGTCATTCTTGCCCACCACTTTAGCTCCTTTGTGGACTAAAGCCCCTTGTAACTTGGCACCCATCACAAAGATATAAAAACATTTTGTAAATAGTGAAGTGCCACACAAATTTACCTTACTTTGTCTCCCCCTAAATGCAAGCTCATTGAGGACAGAGACTGCGCCTTTTTCACATTTATGTACATCAGATTACTTAGCATAGTGCCTTGTACGTGTTTGATACTTACCAAAGGTTGAATAAATTAGGGATATGTGATTGTGATAGATTAAATATGCTGTGTCTAAGATGGATATGTTATATACTAAGTTCTAGTTTTTGGCTATTAACTTTTTATTGAAATTCACCTTCTATGCAATCGCCTGTGAAACTAAACTCCTTAATTTGGATTTTCAACTGATTCAAATCTTATTTTTTTCTTCATAGAATACATACCTATCTAAATCAATAATTTGCAGAGTGGTGTGTTGGGATGTTTTTAACTGTAATAGCAGACTACGTAGTTAAACAGTGAGGGTTTTATTACCTCACATAACAAGAAGTCCAGATACAGCGTTCAGGGTTGGTCTGCTTAGTGACTCCATGATATATCAGGGTCCCATGTGCTTTCCATGTTTTCACTTTGCCATCCTTGGCATGTTGGTTTCCCTCATGCTCTCCAGGTGACTGCAGCACTTCTTTGTTTACTATACAAATAAAATCCAAATGCAGAAAAATAGTTTCTCTTTCAGCAGCTGAAATGAGTGTAACTCATTTGAACGAGTGTAACTTCTCCTGAATGCTTCCCAGTAGACTTTTCCTCAGGTCCCATTGGTTGAAATTTGGTCACTTGCACTGGCAAGAGGAATAGAACAGCCATGTTTGGCTTGAACCAATCAAGAATAGGTAGTCTAACAGAGAATGATCACTTGAATTCAGTTGGGGATCTAATGCTATGAAAAACACTGGGGCTGAGGGCAGCATAAGGAGCAAACGATATCTGCCACAGGTGCTATTTATGTGTCTTTGGCCTGCCCGTATGGAAAGTTAATATCCTCATAGATTTCTGAGAGAAGGCAAGAGATTTTTATAGTATTCCCACTGAGCTTGGTGTTGGATCTCAATAATACTTTATTCATACTCACTCATCATGTAATAGACATTAACTGAACACCTGTTATGTGCCAGGTATCATGCTCAGCACTGGGGAAGTAGACATGGCCCTTGCTTTTAGCTGGTGGCTGGCCTATAGTCCAGTAGAATAGGGTGGCTGAGGAAGCGGGGGAGGATAGCATTATTCTGTAATAAACTGATTTTAGGAAATTTATTTTTCAACAGGAGATGTGGGACATATGGATTTGGGATATGAATTCATTTGAAAAACCACTTTGGGGTAAGTTGATAGCTGAAAGTGAATAATTTCAGGGTTGTACTTCAAATTTTTACAGTGGGGTTTGTCTTATCTCTGTAGGTTTTAAACTTTGTTGATGGGAATTTATGCCTCATAGATGCACAAGTAAATAGCTTGTACTAAAATCTCTGGTTCATTCAGCGTGGCCTAGTACTAATAAATTAGTGCATTCACTTCTCATTAGGGAGGTTAATTTGAAGACTAAATGAAGACCAGGTTTAGCAATAAAAAGATACTTATTATATAGGGTTTAACCTGTTTGCATTTACCCAATAATCCTGTCATGTGGACTGGAAATCACTCATAGAGTCAGTATTGAAGATACTGGGTTAAACTTTGTCTCTGAGCATCTCTTTTCAGTATTCCAAGTGGCTGTTTGAATTCTCATTTACATCAGTACAAATATGAAAGGTTCCTGAATTTTTTGTTTCATCTAATAAAGTGCTTGTAGAAAAACTATTTAATATTTATTGAGTGTGAAAAAAAATTTACTGAGGGGGTACTGTGGTATGTATGTTGTGCATTACCTCATTTATTTTAGTGTAATGGGACTATGAGGTGGTTATGTTTTGCTCATTTAGAGGAATAAAGTGATCCATGTTTATGCAAATGAAGTAATACTTTTAGGATCACACAGTTGATAAGTTGTTGGAATTGAAATTTGAACCCAAATTTGAATTTCAGCATTGACCTTGTAGACACTCACTTTTGTTTTAATATGCTGAGTGTGTTGGGGGTTCCCAGAACCCACCCCTAGGTTCAGTGAGTGTCTAGGGGGACTCACAGGATTCCTCATGTAGTCACAATAATGGCTAAAATTTATTACAGTGAAAGGGTACCAAGCAATATTAACAAAAGGAAAAAGTGTATGAGGTGAAGTCTGGAGGATACCAGGTGTAAGCTTCCAAGAGTTCTCTCGTAGTGGAGTCACTCAGGATGTGCTTTATTCCTCTAACAATGAATTGTAACATTACACATGAAGTGTTGTCAGCCAGGGAAACTCATTAGACTCAATGCCAATGTTTTTATTGGGGCTGGAGGCACCCTCTGCCTAGAATGTACCAAAATTTCAGGCTCCCAAAAGAAAATCAGTGGTTTTGCATAAACCCTTTCGTTTGCACAGTTTAGACACAGTGAGGCAACACCTGTCATTTAAGGTAAGTTTTATGTCAATGTAAAGGACTGTTTATCGTTCAGGTTTCCAGATGCCAGCCAAGGGCCAGCCTTGCAACCAAGCCCTTCTAAGGATAGCATTCTGAGGCCTGCTGTGTTAACTGTTATCCTGTACACTGATTTATTCATTTATGGAGATTGTGATTATGATCATTTAGCTTCTGAAAAATAATGAAAGAAGTAGGTAATGGCCAACCAAATTCTTTAATGGTGTTTGTAGGTCCCATGACTGCATACTAGTTTGATTTACTGGAAGGACTCATACTCAACATATGTTGTACTCCTACTTAAGTTTTATTACAGCAAAGGATATAGTGCAGGAACAGCAAGAAAAGGATATATATAGGTGAATGTTAGAGAGATCAGGCATGGACTTTCAAGTCTTTCCGCTACAAGGATCACATGGATACAATTTTCTCTGTACCTGTGAATGACAGGCATGTACAGCATGTCACTGGTCACATTCCTGCTATTATGGTCAGTCCTGATAACTGAAACTTAGGATGCAAAACATGTACCAGGTACACATCATAAAATCTTGATTACTTTAAATCATGCTAACATTCTGGTACAATCCTTGACCCACTTCTAACATCCTTAACCAGTGACTGTGAATATTCCATGAGTTTAATTCTCACTTTGGCCAGGAGTCATTGCTGTGGCTCCAGGCATCCCTCCAGAGATTATTAGCAAGGACTGAGTAAAACAGACCTACTGTGTTAACTCCTTCCTCACAGCATTCTACATGAAATAATGATGCATTTTCTGAATGCAGTATTTAAAGCTGGTATGATAGAAGTTTAGAATGTACTATTCTAAATTTAGAAAAAAATAATTGATAATAGAAATAGTTGACAAATTTCACTTCTCTGAAGGGAAGTTTGTAGATTCTTTTCTTTTAGGGATTGATATAATGGTGACTTGGATTTCCCGTTTTTGTCCATAACTATTTGTATCATATCCAGGTATGTATTATGTTAAGGAACAATATAGAAATCTGAACTTAAAGCAGTTAAATTAAGATATTACAAAATTACCTTTCACTTTGTGAGAGAGTTTTAAACATAATGGGCTCTCTTTTTGATGGAATTTATGGATTCACAGAAAATTTGTTTTGAAAAAAGAAAATAAGCCATATCTTAAAAAGTGCCTAATTCCAGAATTTGAAACCAATCTTTACTACTTTATTTATTTCTATTTGAAACCTACTTTATGTTATACAATAAAGAATGGCAAAGTAGATGGGTAAAGTTCCATGCTTGAAAATAAGAAGTTCTGAGTTAACAAAGTTAAATAGGTTTCCTTATTGTAAAACTTAACAGAACTTTTAGTGTGATAATACAAAAGTATGAATCTCCCAGGGCAAATAAAGTACACAGTGTTCCCTAACTTACTTGCCCATGGAATTTTTTTAGTGGGTTCTGCAGTAACAATGTTCTTTAGAATAAAACATAAGGGCAGTGTTAAGCCATAAAGGGTGTTAGGTAAAGGAGAGACAGAAAACTACTATAGGAAAAATTAACTTTGAAGAAAACCTTATTGCAGAAAGGTTAGTATCTTGTACTGCCTTCTGATAAAACCTTTTTAGAAACTTTCCTGTCTGAATGTCTTTTTTTCTGCCAGGTTTCCTGAATTGATGTTTCTCTTTTGTAATGTGAATGGCCTGTCTTTGAGACTGGTAGTTCACAGTGTGATAAGATCTGTCCTGGTGTGTATCATTGCCTTCATGCTTGTACCATGACACTATCTGACATGATATCAAGAACATAGTTGGCCAGGACTCAGTAAATATCCAAAGAGCATGTAATGAGTTGTGGCTCTAAAATACTGGAACTTTTTTTTTTTTAAATTCATTTTTATTGTTAGACTTGTTGGGGTGACATCTGTTAGCAAGGATTACATAGGTTTCAGGCATACAATTCTACAGTGCATTGTCAACTTGATGTATAATAAGTTCACCACCTAGGAACTTATTTTTAAGGAACAAAAATACAGTAGACAGTAAAATTATTTTCAAAATGATGTCATTTTGAAAAACATTTTTGAAACTGAACTTTTAGACTTGAGTTTAACTCCTCATTACCAATTTCTTTTTTATGACCTTTATGATTTTTAAAATTTATTTTCTCAGAACAGTAGAATTACTCTACCATAGACATGTAAACACTTTTAACTGCTAGATTTCTTTTTGCAATGGATGGAAATCATTTTAATTAATTAAATGGTCTTCATAGCTAAGGAAGGCCAGTGGATCAAGAATAACCAAGGCACTCCTTAAAAAGTAGTGAAAGGTGAGAAGGCTTGCTTTACCATATTTTAAGAATTATTATAAAGCTAATAATACATCAATGGGAGTATAGAGATATACCAATAGAACAGAACATAGAACCCTGGAAACCTGGTTTATGACAAAGTTGGCATTGCATACTGTTAGGGAGGGAATGAATGTTCCATAATTAGTACAGGGACAGTTGGTTGTCCACATGGAAGAAAATGACATTGAATTTCTACTTAAACTTGAAGGGTAAAACTCTAAAATATGTAGACATTAAAACATTTTTATGATCTCTGCATAGAGAAAAATTTCTTAAGATAGAAAACGTGAACCGTAAAAAGACATCTCTCATTAAGAAAATAAGCTGTATAAACTGGGAAAACTTGTAGTGTGTGTTTACTGACACAAGATTAGAATTCAGACTATAGAAAGATCTTTACAAACTAATAGAAAAAAAGACAAAACAACCCACCTAGTAGAAAAGTGGACTAGATTTCAGTAGACACATTGGAGAAGAAGAAATGGAATGGCCAGTAAGGTCAGAGATGGTGAGAAAATGCAAGTTAGAAGTACATTAAGATCCCAACTATACACCCACCAGATTGTCAAAAAATAAAAAGTATGATGACATCAATACTTGTTGCCAAGAATATAACATGTGCATGGCTCTCATTTTGCTTTCTATTTTGCTTAGCCACCTGGGAAAACAAATTGGTCATATTTAAAATACGTATACCCTATGACCTAATACCCCTAAGAATATACTCTAGATAGGGGGTTGGTGTGACAACTCAGTTACGAAAGGGCTTTTTTTTTTTTTTTTTTTTTTTTTTTTTCCGGTGGTTCCCTGCCTGGGAATCGAACCCAGGCCACGGTGTTGAGAGCGCCGAAGCCTAGCTTGCTACACCACCAGGGAACCTCTAACATTTTTTTTTAATGGTTAAATTTTTAAATAATATTTTGTAATTTGTAATCTGAAAATTATATGAAATTTAAATTTCAGTGTCCATAATTAAAGTTTTATTGAAATGCTGTCACATTTACTTGTTTACATATGATTTATGCTGCTTTTGCGGTACCAGAGTTGAGTGGTCGCAACAGAGCTCTTAGGTCCATCCACACAGTCTAAAATATTTACTATCTGGCCTTGTGCAGAAAAAGTTGCTGCCCCTGCCTTATATAAATACTCTTGCATGTGTGTACCTGGACACACATTCAGAAATGCACATAGCAGTACCAATAGTAATAACAGAAACCTAAAAGGAACCAAATGTCCATTAAGAGTAGAATGGATAAATTGTGGTATGGTAAGCCAATGGAATACCATTCAGTAGTAAAAATGAATTAACTACAACTACATACAACAGACATATGGATCGATCTCAGAAACAGTGTCAGAAAGTAAGCAAGTCTCACATTTTTCCAATTAGAAGCAGTTCAGAAACACATGTAAACAAGGCATTGTTAAGGATGCCAGTGAGGCAAAACTATCAGGAAAAAGTAGAGTGGTTAAGTTCAGACTAGAGGTTGCCACTGAGGAGCTCAGGAAGAGGTGGGATTGGAGAGGGAATGTTAAAGGTGATGTTCTCTTTCTTAAACTAGGTTGTAGATAATGTGTGTGTTGTGTTGAGTTTTATACATACTTACAATACTTGATAGGTTTTTGTGATTTGGGACACTCAGAATTATCTTTTCAAATAGTGTTGTGTGCCTCATAATGTATAATTGTTTATGTCTAGTAGAGGAGAGCTTCATCAGTGGACCAGAACCTATCCATTTTACTTATAAGACCTACCCATCCCCAATCCCCCAGGATCCTAATTCAAACTCTCTTAAGCAGAAAAGGGATTATTAGAAGGATTCCTGAGTGTTCACAAAAGCCAAGGAAAAGTCAGGCTTAGTCACCATCATCGTCCGCCTCTTGTTCTATATGCCTCTGTTTGTCTTCATTCTCTTGGACTGCTGTTCGGCTTTCTCTGTTTGTTGCGGAGTATGGCTGATTGCAGTGCTAGATGTGCACAGTCTTCCAGCTCTGTGATTCAAAAAGGCAATGGGTTAGGTCTTGTGGTTGGCATGGCTGGATTATTTGACTATCTTGTGGCCAGTGGGGCTGGGTTTGTTACCAGAAGAAACCCTTGTGGGAGGGTAGGGAGAACAAGAGTCATAATCATGAGTCAGGAATCCCTCCGTATCCATTTTATGTCTGTCTTTTAAGTGTAAAGCAATATACGGCATTTTGACATAGCTTTGTGAATATCAAAGCTATTTTGAAGTGACTGTTGAAGCTTGTGATGTTTGATGCCTAAGAGGTGATGCTCAGTAGTTGGGTGGGAAGAGGGTTTAGAAATGTCTATTGAGCATATTACCTTAACTTTTTAAAAAAATCAGTATATAGCATCATCATGAAGATCGCTCATGCTACTCCTTTATATTCACACTCATCCCTTTTCCCCCTGATGGGGACATTGGAGACACTAAAATGAGGCAAAATAGATATTACAAATTTGATTTAAAACTTACCTACTGTCTATTCTGAATGACTGGAAGAATACTTAACCCATTGGTAGTAGAGTTTAACTTGAATTAGGGTTTATAGGTGGTTTTGTATCTTATTTTTCTGTTTGCCATGTTCTTTACATGGAACATATATTACTTCATAATTAGGAAAAAATGTAAACTGTTAAAGGTATTGCTAGAAATTAGAAACTGACATTCCACTCAAGATACCAAACATTGAATGCTCTACATTTAACCATTTCAGCCAATAAATTTTATAGGAGTCTACACCATGCGTATCCCAAATGATAAGCTTGTTCCCCAACCTCTAAACTTGGGGATATCCACATATATGTGGAATGTGGGCATCATTTTGTACAGGCATTATGGATTGGCTTTTACTAATTTTTTGTTAAATACTCAGTAGAATGAGAATATGCTAATACCTGAAAATTGATTCCTTTTTGGGTGGGGCTAGTGAATGAGCCTAAATTTTAATCATTTGACTCAAAGACAGTGGCAGAAATATTGGCCTAAATACTTTATGGGAAGTGGAGATTATAATATTAAAACCTAAGGGGCTACAGCCATGCTTACTTAGCCCCAGTAGGTAATAGGTCAGAATAGCTGCTATGTTATTTTAACAACATTGGCTTTAGTTATTTTCTATTCAAAGATTTACTTTTGTTATTGATATAAAGTGGGATCTAAATTTGTTTTATCATATAGAAAGTCATTTGTCCCTGCACCAGTTTTCTACTCTGGCTTGTACTAGCACCTTTCTAGTTTTGCACACATATTAATATATTGGTTTGTTCTGAATACCACATGATTTAGATACTTCTGATTTATAACAAATCCAGTTCCCCAAAACTTTGTTTTATTAGGATTATATTATAGTGTTACATGTCAATTTTACCTCAGTAAAAAAAATTACATCAAATTTATAGATTAATTTTGTAAGGAAGCTGGGTTTGTTTTTTTGGTTTTTTTTTGTTTGTTTGTTTGTTTTTGTTTTTTGTTTTTTGTTTTTTTGCTTTTTTTTGTTTTTTTGGTATGTGGGTAGCTCCCTGACTGGGAATCGAACCCAGGCCGCAGTGCTGACAGCGCCAGCGTCGAAGCCTAAGCCACTACACCACCAGGGAACTCCCTGTTTTTTTTTAACATGGTATATCTATCTGGTCAGGTGTTCTTTTATATCCTTTAGTAGAACTCCACAATTTTCTCCATGTCTTGTACATATTTTGTTCAGTTTATTACAAATACTGTAGTTTTTATAGCTATTTTCAATGTGATTTGTTTTCTTTTATATATTCTTTTATATATTCTAATTAGTTATTATTACCACACAGGGGCATGATTAATGTTATATGTCATCTTGTATTCAGCAACCTTAATTAAATCATGAATTAGATATAATAGTTTATCTCTTGATTGCTTTAGCATTTCTGTGTAGAAATCATGCTGTCTGCTGAGAGTATTTTCTCTTTTTATTTTCTAATTCTTTCTTTTTTGGGTATTATTGCTTAGGCCTCCAGTACAATGTCACATGGAAGTAAAGATACATAATTCATCATATTAATGTTACAGAAATACATCAGAAGTTCCATCATTAAATATGTTTATAAGTTAAAGAATTTCCTTCCAAGAAGTCCTAGTTTGCTGTTGAAGTTCTCTTTTGATGAGTAACTATTTACCTTTAAACTTAATGGCTTTAAACAGTAAATATTATATTTACTTTGGGTCAGGAATGTAGGGGCAGCTTGGGGTGGTATTGACTCAGATTCTTTCAGGATGTTGCCGTCACACTCTTGGCTGGAGCTGCAGTTAGTTATCTGAAGGCTTGACTGGGCTACTTCCAAACTGGGTCACTTCCATGACTGGCAAGATAATAATGGGTGTTGGCAGGAGGCTTCAGTTTTTTACATGTGGACCTCTTAGTAGGGATGCTTGAGGGTCCTCCTGACATGATGCTGACTCACCCCAGAATTTGTGATCTGAGAGAGAGCTAGGAAGAAGTATGTTAATGACCAACCTTGAAATCACCATTACTTTCACTGTATTCTGTTGGTTAGAAATAAATCACTACTAAGTCCAGCCCACCTACTAGGAGGGAAATTAGGCTCCATAAAAATTATTTTGTGTATTGACCTTTCTTTTTGGTTGGCCCCCACAAAGTTGCATGCGAGCAGGGGCCTGTGTCTGTATATGAGCATGTTTACCTTAGCTCTCTCCTTTAAGCTCCAGACTTTTGTGTCTAGCAGCTGTGTCTAACAACTCTCCTTGAAGGTACCAAAGGTATCTCATACTCAATGTGTACAAAATCAAACTATCTTGCTTCACCCCCTTCCAAAAATTGGCCCTCTTTTACTGGTTCTATTTCTGACTGGCACTACTCTGCATCCAGTTGTACATGCCAGTACCCCCATCTAATTAATCATCCTTAAATCCCATTTAGTTTGTCTGTTAATACAGTATCTTGAATCTGCCCACTTTTGTCCAGCTTCAGCTTCATTTCACATTATAGATTCCTCTTTTGTCTTCAACTCATTGACCTTTCAGTGTTGGGCTCCTTCTTGCTATAGAACCTTTGCTTTTTAACTACTGCCTGAAATGCTTATTTTTCCCCTCAAATCATGTCTTCCTCAGGGAGGCCTTTTTGACAAAACCAATCTCTCTATTACAGATGTTTATAATGCTGTGCACCTCCCTTCAAAGCAGTTTTACAATTGAAATATCACATTTATGTGACTGTTGGACTAATGCCTGCTTTCCTAGAGCCAGCTCTGAACTTTATAATGGCAGGGAGTGTGTATATTTTGTTCACTCTTGTATTCTCTGCATTTGACACATTCCCTACATTTATTGAGTTCGTGTTTGTTGAATGAACTAATAAGTGAATGAATACATTTGATTATAGTTCTGATTGAGAAATGGAGCAAATAGAGTATATAATAGTAAATAAAATAATTTAGGCACTCCTTTGTTAGAAGATAACTATCATTTTTTTGAATCTTGGTTTTTCTGGCAGAGTCTAGCTACAAATTAAATGAACAGATCAGTGTCTCATTTCTCATACCTCTGCCTGGTCAGTTTGATGCAAAGTTAGTGATCCTAGGTTTAGGTGCCTGAGAATACTGTGTTCTTAGGAGAGGGGAGATGGGCTCCACAATATACCTCAAAGTCTAAGCTTTCAGTCCAAGAAAAAGAAGCTTCCATTTTCTCCTAATGGTTTATTGAGCTGAGACTTCTTACGCTTGAAATTTCTGGGGAACCTTGGTTTAGAAGTGTGAAGAGTATGGGAAAATAATTATTTAACCCTAGAAAATGATGATCAGTCTTTGGTAAAACTTGGCATACGACATGTAGGTAGGATCAGAAGTATACTGATATAACTGATCACAACCCTTTGACATTAATTCTGGTTTTATAACATTTAACGTAAATTAATAGTTAAATGCATTTCAAATGAAGTTTCTTGTGGTCGGGACAAAAACAAATTGAGCTTTTAGTGACTTCCAAGAAATATTATGGTATGTTCCATTTGAGGAAACATACAACAGTTTTTCTCCTTTTAAAATGGGCATTGTTTCTTTGAAGTACTGTCCCCCCACATATTTATCTGTTTTTAAGTGTATTGGGATTCAATTTATTTGTAGCAGAAGTCACCCTTTTGGGCATAGTTTTTTAAGTTTGAATAAATGGACATAGTCGTATGATTACTACCACAAGCAAGATAATGGAATGTTTTCATTATCCCAAATTCCTTCATTTCCCTTTGAGGGCTATCCCCTATTCCCCTCCCAGCCCCTGGTAACCACTGATTTGATTCTTGTTCTCATAGTTTTGCCTTTGCTAGAATGTCATATAAATAGAATATTATAGTATGGTGTGCAGCCTTTTGTGACTGACTACTTTCACTTAGAATAATACTTTTGAGATTCATACATAGTATTGCATGCATATCAAAAGTTTTTTTCCTTTTTATTGCCGGATTTCTGGGTAGTATTTCACTGTAAAGATATACCACAATTTGTTTACCTATTCTTCAGGTTATGGACATTTGGATTGTTCCAGATATTGATAATTATCAGTAAGCTACTATAGAGATCTGAGTAGAGGTCTTTGTATAGACATGTTTTCTCTTTTATTCAGTAAATAGCTAGGAATGGCATTGTTGATTTGTGTGGGAATAAACTGCTGAAATGTTTTCCAGATAGGCTATACCATTTTCCATTCCTACTGGCAATGTATTAAAGTTAAGGTTGCACCAAGTCCTTGTCAGCACTTGGTATTCTTCCTTTTTATTTTAGACATTTATATCAGTGCATACTGGTGTTTTATAGTGGTTTTAATTTGCAGTTTTCTAATAGCTAATGATGTTGAACATCTTTTCATGTGCTCAATTACCATCTTTATTGTATTTTTAGTGAAGTGATGGTTCAAACCTTTTTGCCCATTTTATTAGAATTTTTTGTAAAGTTCTTTATATATTCTAGATACAGGTAATTTATTAGATATCTAATTTGTGAATATTTTCTTTCAATCTGTTATTTTTTTTCTTATATTCATAATAGTGCCTTTCAAAGAGCAGAAACTTTTAATTAGAAAGGCCAGTTTACCAGTCTTTTTACAATTTCTATATTTTTGTGTGTGCGTGTGTGTTAAGGAATCTTTACCTAACCTAAGGTCTGAAATATTTTTGTTTTTCCTTTATTTACCTTTCCCCCTGTACTTTCTGCTTCCTCTATACCCCTCTCCTTCAAACCATACACACTCCCACTGCATTTCACCTTCAGTTTTAGAATCTAATTGTGTCACCTTGGAAAAATTAAATAGAAATGGATAAAAAATTATAAAAATTTACATTTAAGTATTCTAGGCTATAAGCATTAAGAAAAATAACACATAGCACATAAAGCCACATTTTAATCCCAGATATTGTACTAGCAGTCTGTTTGCTTTGTCAGAGATCAAAAGGAAGTCTTTTGTGTGAAGTAACTCAGAATATAAATCTATGTGTACCTAGTTTCTCTGGAGAGAATTGTTGTTCCACTGCACGCTAATGCTTTGGAATTACCACAGTCATGAGTCGTCGCTCATCGTGTGTGACACAGTACCACATATTGAGTGGTTTGATTTTGAGGCAAGAATATGACAGCATCCCTGCTCTCACTGTGCAGTCAGGGAGTGTTGGTTTTATAAAAGGAGGAATATAGTCAAGAGATCAAAGCTCCCATAGAGATGAGCAGAAATAATACTTTCATAAATTTGTAAGATTCACTTTTTTAAATTTATTTTTTTATTGTTAGACTTACTGGGGTGACATCTGTTAGCAAGTATTACATAAGTTTCAGGCATACAATTCTACAGTGCATCATCAACTTGTTGTATAATAAGTTCACCACCTACTGTGACTTCTCTTTCCATCACCATATACTTAGCTTCTCCTCCCTCTTCTCCCACCCCTCCCCACTTGTCCCCAAATAAACATTAAACTTTTGATTGTGTCCATGGGTTATTTGTTTGTTCGGGTTTTTTTCTTTGTTGCTTTCAGTTTTATATTCCGCATATGAGTGAAGTCATACGGTTTTTGTTTTTTTCTGTCTGGCTTATTTTGCTAAGCATGATGATCTCCAGGTCCATCCATTTTTGTCACAAATGGCAATATTTCATCTTTTCTTATAGCTGAGTAATACTCCATTGTGTATATGTACCACAGCTTCTTTATCTAGTCATCTGTCGCAGGGCACTTTGGTTGTTTTCATGTTTTGGCCACTGTGAATGGCGCTGTGATCAACACTGGGGTATATAAGTCTTTTTGGACAAAGGTTTTCAAGTTTTTTGGGTAGATCCCCAGAAGCGGGATTGCTGGGTCAAATGGTAACTCCATTCCCAATTTTCTGAGTCACTTAGTATTTTTTGAATATACCTTTCAGTTTGCTGTCTAGCAACCTTGTGATGTAGAAAAGAACTTTTAATCTTTTTCATAGATAAACGCTCTGGCCTGTCCTCAGTTCAGGTAAATACATTTGTGCTGCCTGTCATGGAACAAAGTTGCCCTCGTAAGAAGCTGCTGCATTGCCCATCACCCTGGTCCTCCAGAGCATCTGCTTATGTGGCTTTCAGTGTGGGGCATATGCGGAAAGTGTGTGTTTTTTCCATCCACCTCATCTGAATGCACTGTGCTTGTCTCCCTCTCTATCAGCATGTCATATAGTCTTTGAGCTTTGGTATCAGCTGCTCAGCAGATGACTCCATACTTCTCTGAGGTCTCTCAGACTGCTCCAGAGCCTCCTCCAAAATGAACTTATGTGCCAGAAAGGTTTCTAGTCAAACCATCCCAAGTGACTTTCCAAATTTGGTCACAGTTCCTAAAGTCATTTTCTTACATTTTAACAGATGGAACTAGGGTATTGGAAATAGAAACTAAAGATCAGGGAAATCTGTTAAGTTACTTTCAGAGCAAAGACCAGGTCTCAGATCTTATGATACCCTTTTCTTTCCTCTTATACTTTCCATGAATCTATTTCTCAGTGGCTGGTGACTGCATTTTTAGAATGGGATTCATTGGGACAGAGGGACAAGAATTAGCCCAATAAACTGCTATCATACAGGCTACTTGGAGAATTCATATTAATTTTGGGGCCCTGGGAACTGAATGTTGAAGTAGACTGGGAATTACTGGTTTCTTAAACTCCTGTGGCAATCACTGGCTTGGCTTTGTTTTAGCATTTAGTATAGCAGTAGAATAGCAGGCAGTTAAGTCCCATGTATTTGATGCTTATGAGATAGTAGCTCACTGTTGTTTTAATTTCTACTTAGTGAATTGAGCACTTTTCGACATGTTTATTGGCTATTCAGGTTTCCTTTCTGAGGAGTGCCTATTACCTCCTTTATTTTCCTTTTGGGTTTTTGTATATTGATTTGTAGGAGTTATTTGTATATTCTTAATACTATTAATTTTAATGTATTTTACAAGTATTTTTCTAAGTCTGATATATAAACTTCTTCATAGTAAAATTTCATATGCATATTAAATAGTCTTACAGTTATCTAGATTCTGAACTTTTAATCTTTTTTTTTCTCTATAGGTTATGAATGTGGTTTCTGATGAAACTGGATTGGAAAAGTTTTCATGATCTTTGTATATTTATATATATATATATATTTTAAAATTTTGCATTTGACTTAAAGTGCCATGAGAAGATTTGCATATTGCAAGGTGGTCCTAGCCACCTCCTTGGTTTGGGTACTCTTGGATATGTTCCTGCTGCTTTACTTCAGTGAATGCAACAAATGTGATGAAAAAAAGGAGAGAGGACTTCCTGCTGGAGATGGTGAGTGACATTTTATAATAATATACTCATTTTGATAAGTATGTTATAGGTTTTTTTTGTTAACTGATTTGGTTACTATAAAATTTTATAATTTCTAGATTAATAGTAATCCCTAGTTCCCTATGATCATATCCAGCAGTTCTCTAGTGAGTTCTTCCAGTGGTTAAAAGTATTAAAGTATCATGTGTAGAATTGCTAAATTTAATTTTTGTGTTCAGTGTTAAATGTAGTTAATTTTCTGAAAGTTATGTTATCGAATAATACAGGGGCTCTCATAGTTAGAACTATCAAAATTGTACTGATTAGTCTAATGTCATAATACTGAGTGGAGTATTAAAATTGCATTATCACGTATCAAAAAACGTTTCTCCTACCTTCCCATCTTGAGTACTAAGAGAAGAAATCATTCTAGATGATCTGGAGAGTTTTTTTCTTTGTTAATGCTGTAGATAAGCTCCAGTTAGCACTTTTAGAGAGGGCTTTTGAAAAGATGAGGCTATCGATTAGAGGCTACTACAATGAGAACACTGCGGTATCTGGTGTGGAAAAGAAAGGAAGGGTCTAGGTAGGAAGTACTGACATTTTTGGCAGAAGACACCTGAAAAATTCAGTTTTAAACTCCCAACTCCTTGTGTTCAGCAAACAAATATTGCCTTTTAATTTTTAAAAAACATAATGAAAATAACTTTTCATTGTGAGTTAGTAATTTGGCTGTTCTGAGCTCTGAACTCTCTGATTAGCTCTATAGTAATTCTATTTTTAGGAATTATATATACATGATTAGTTTTAACATAGGTTTTATTTGAGTATATAGCCACATTTAAATGTTTTATACTTTATAATGAGGGTACCTGGTCCCCTAAAATTTATCATCTAAAATTACTTATTTGTATTGGTAACTGTGCCTACTTACTCTAATTTTTATGGATGAGAGAACCAGTTCTGTTTCATTTATTATTGGGAAATTTGCCTAAAATTAGGTTCATTTGCCAGCACTGGACTCTAGTAATACCTAGGCTAACCCCTAACTTTTAAATTTTTACTTTCCACGTTAAGTCTTAATAAAGTATATTTTTATTAAAAATCAGCCTATTTGCTGACTTTCCTGGTTTACTTTAATGGCCCTGCTGTTTAATAACTTTGTTTGGTGACAAAATGCTACCTCCTGAACTGTTGTTAGAATTGTAACTGTCTACATTTAAATTAAAGAGCAGATATTACCATTCACCAGTAAGAAACTAGGATATTCTTTTCCCAAAGAAAGCAGATTAACTTTCCCCTCACCCCATCATAATTCATTGCCGTTTATAGTGGGAGCTGAGAGTGTTCTTAAATGCAAAGATATAGAAGTAAGAAAAAAATAGAACCTGTAGTGTGTAAAGGTCCACTTGGTAAATGTGTTTTAAATGCTGATGTATACTGGACAGTGTAATAGGTGCTAGTGATAGAAAGTTCAGCAACAACAAAAGGACAAATAGTAGAGAAAAAAATAATAGTAAAGTATCGATATAATAAATAGCATACTAGAGATGTGCATAAGAGCAGAAAGGGAGGAATGCCTTGGGATATCTGCAGGAAGGAAATCATGCTCAAGTTGAGTAGTATCAGGGTAAGGAGATGTTTGTTAGTTTTAATGGGTGAGGGGAACACTTTTCAACCAAAGGTAAGACGCACATGTAAGATAAGCAAGTGAGAGAACAGAGGTGATGGATAAGAGAATGTGAGGGAAGAGCATGGATGAAGCTTGGGAGGTTGGCCGGGGCCACATCACAGAAGGCCTTTTATGGCATGTGGAGGGTTTTGGACTGCATCCTATAGGTAGGAAAGATTTTAAACAAGGGAGTAAGTAACCAGATGGGATCCAGACTTCCAGAAGACATTTAATGGTCATGTGGTTGATGTACTAGAAGACAATGAGACAGTAGAGACCAGATGTGAGGTTCCTGTGGAAGTTTGGAGAAGTTCTTCAAGCCTACCCTAAAATGACACTGGAGGTGAGGAGGAAATAAAATAGATGAGAAGTGTATAAATAGTGGAATTTAAATAATGTAGGAAATTATTGAATATAGGTAATAAGAGAAAGAAAAATCCAAGATGACTTGTCAGGTCTTCTTGTCAGATGAATTGTTGCAAATTAGTACCCCCACAAGTGGAGCGGCTTTGATGAAAAGGTGACTGGATGAGTTGGGTTTGGAATATTTTAACTTTGAGATGCTGGTAGAGAGATGTTCTGCAGTAGAGACTAATTGAGGTGGAACAAATAGATGGCAGTAGTTTAGCCTTGTCTGTATAGAAGCCTGCACTGGGAGTGTTAGAAGAGATAGACCCAGTGTTTAGAGAGAATCATGGAGGGTCAGTGAAGGAAGAGAGAAGTCTCAGGAAGTCAGAGGTAGGAGAAGCCAGAGTGAGTGGGGTCATGAAAACCCAGGAGTAGGGTTTGTTCAGATTTTTTACCTGAGATGAAGATGAGGTGTTTGGAACAGAGGATTTCTTGTGACCCCTGCTAGCGCCATTTCAGTACCAGCAGATTTGAGACACCAGTGAAGTAGTAGAGATGTGTACCTTATTCTTTTAGAAAGCATCAACACGCAGAGAAAGAGGAAGTAAACTAGTTAAAAGAAAGAAGTGAAGCCAAGGTTGGTTTTCTCTCTCTCTCTCTCTCTCTCTCTCTCTCTCTCTATCTCTGTCTCTCTGTGCGTGTGTGTGTATTTTTTATGTATGTTAAGGGGGAGATTTAAAATATAAGGAAAAGAAGTAATGCTTGAAAGAGCAAACAGCAGATGAGACTGTGGTATCAAAACCACAAGAAAAGGATCATCCTTGAAGAGAACTGTAAGGATAATACAGATTTGAAAACTACTGGTGGCATACGCATCAAAGAAAAGTAGTAGCTTTTATACACAGTATCAAAGTACAGAGTAAAGGAGAAAGGCCTGGAAGTAACATGGAGTTATGAAATAGCATCATTACCTCAGGAAAAAAAGGAGAATGAATGGTTCTAGCAGGAAAGGTGATGGGGTTAGTGGACTCTAGAGGAGAGCCAGATTTGAGATGTAGATAGGTCATCTGTGTTTAGGAGACAAGACACAAAGAAGCTTTATAATGGCCTAAGGCTGTCAGAGTGTTTTGTGGGACAGACTGAGAAGAAAGTCAGCAGTGTGAGAGCCCAGCAGTTCCAGATGGAGTCTTTAGAGCAGTGGTTCCCAACTTTTTTCCACTTGGATACCCCTTTAAACTCATTTCTGTAAATTGTACCCCTTGTTTTTAAAACAGCTGTTTTTAAATACACTTTTGTTCAGTGTCTATTTAATGTAAAATAGTGGAAATAAGGTAACAAGTTAGGAAGGAAAAATTACTACACTAAAAGTACTAACCATAGATTTAATTTTATAACATTCGTAACAAATATTGATAATAAGTATTTAACAAACCTGTAATTTATTATTAATAATAGCGTGTATTTGTATTATCTGAAAAATCTGTAATCATTGTTAACCAGATCACTAGCTGATTGAAATATTGTTAGTGAGATTGTTGAGCTTGCTTTGATGTACTTAGTTTTTTTAAATCAGGCTCAAAAGATGCAAGTTACAATCTTAAATTCAGACTTGCATTAAGCTTGTTGCCCTACTTATTTTTTATGAAGGTGTAAGAAGAAAAAGCTCTCTCCACTAGTTCAGTATTAGTAAATGGCAAGAGGTATTGAGTGCCTTCTCACTGAGCTGTTCATATTCCTCACTGACATCTACCCAGAAGGTAATAAGATGTTTTCTTTTAAAATCAGAATTTAAAGAAGAATCAGTAGAAAGTTTGATTAACTGCTCTTTTTCATTGAGTGATAGTTTAGCTTTGAGGAATCCTTCATTGAAGGGATCTGCAATCCAGTTGTTTTCCATGTTGAGGGAAGTACTTATAAAAGTACACTTTAAGATCTTCTGTGTGATTTACAATATTTTCTTTCACATTTTGGGATAGGTGCAAATCATTCTCAGATAAGTTCTGTGGAGTTTCAAAAACTTCAGGTTGACCTCTTCCAATACATGCTTTCCAAAAGTCCAGTTTTTAAATCGACTCCATTTTGTCTGTTACTTTGAATATAGTGATTGAGCTGTTTTGAAGTCCCAAGTTGAGTTTATTTCTAGAAAAGTATCTGGTAAATAGGCAAGACTTTGAAGCCAATCACTGTCCTGAAATTTTGGAGCAAGAGGGAAGTGATAGTCTTAAAAAAATACCTGGACTTCATGTCTAAGTTCAAACATCTGTGTAAGTACTTTGCCATGAGATAGCTACCTTACACCTCAGTCTGCAAAAGAAATGTGCTGTGAATGCTGTTCATTTCTTCAGACAGCGCTTTAAATATCAGGAGTTTCATGGTTGTGACTTAATAAAAT
The DNA here is from genome assembly GCA_004026885.1 of Lyroderma lyra. Classification (NCBI taxonomy): domain Eukaryota; kingdom Metazoa; phylum Chordata; class Mammalia; order Chiroptera; family Megadermatidae; genus Lyroderma; species Lyroderma lyra. Next base: position 32,029 of record PVJL010000287.1, read on the forward strand.
TTACAACTTTCACAGCCTCATCAAGAACATCTTTCATTTTACTAGAAAGAGGCTTGGATGCAAGACTTGGTCTATGAATGCAGCAGTGACTCCATGGTACATAGGGAGCTACTTCTTTAATTCAGCCGCATAGGCCTATAAAACAGCCTGACATAGGCTGGCCTCCATCCGTGCATACACCGCAACAGTTCAACCAACTGATGTCCTTTTCAATAAAATAATCATTGATTGTATTAAAATGATCTTCACCTGTGGTACACTCTGTCAGTGGGTAACAAAGCAACAGGTTTTCCTCAATGTCATTTCCTACAAAATGTCTTGCGATGATGAGCAAAATAGATAACTCAGCAACATCTCTACTTTCATCGACCTGGATGGAAAAAAATGTACTTTTTCTAATTCTATCTACTACTACAGCTTCAACACCATCAGACATTTCCTGAATTTGTCGAGACATTGTATTATTTGGAAAGAGATAGTATTGATTTTGCTGACATGTTCTTCCCCAAACATACAAAAAACGGTATCCATAATACAAGGAGAAATTAAATCTTCAACTACGATTTGGTTTTTACCACATTTAGCTATGTGATAAGCTATATGGTATGAAGCCTCAGCTGCATTCTCATTGTCTTTCTTTCCTGACATCATGTATGAAGTAACAGGTGGATGCTTTTCTAAGCACCAAAAATAATGTATTTCTTTGGTTTTTTACATAGGATGTTTAGATTCTAAAGGTCGCATGAGTAGAGAGGGTTTCATGCAATGGTTGGATAATATATCTCCACACACAACATGCAAAGGCTTAGGACAGTCATCATCCCCTACAAATGAAAATCTGTATTTAATATACTCTTTAGAGTATTTCCTTTTCTTCTGTGTAGTATCTGAGGCATGCACCTTTTCACTATCTCCTGGTGTGGGTGTACTTGCAGTTGCAGATATGTGTTGAGAAGTACTATGTGATGGGTTATAATTCACATCAAGTTTTGGTTTTTTACAACCACTGATCCATAAATGACATGCTTAAAAATCACTGACAGTAATAATTGAAAGTATGTTAAACATTATATAAAAACACTACTTGAAAAGAATCACGATTAAATACTACACACTTATTTTTACTCAGTCAGTAACTAAATCAAACAGTCTGGCTATGGATGCTTTGTATGGGGATGTTCTAGAAACATCCAAAATGGATTGTTCTGAAAATGAGTAATGATTTGGTGAAGAGCTGTTTGGGGGAAGGGTTCATAGCCACGCCCTCACCAATCATCATTCACTAATGTGATCTGATTTTGAAGTATCTCCATTAACTGTGATTTAAACTTAACATTTATTGTTCCATAACTAACATTTTGCATTTTTTTACTTGTTTTTGTCGCCATTACTGATGATTTTTTGCGTACCCCTATCAGCCCAGCATGTACCCCTGAGGGTATGTGTACCACTGCTTGGAAGCCTATGTCTTACACCATGTTTTCAAACTGTGATTAATATAGACTTAAGGGATTAAAGGGGAAAAAGGGGGAAAATTATTTGGGAAAGGGACACGGTTGATGCTAAGCAAGAACAAGTTTGAAAAATCTACTCCAGTGTGAAGTTTCAGTGCAGTGGGAACTGAGAAGTCCCAAGTAATGTCAGAGACCTGAAATTATTAAGATTCTCAACAAATAAGGAATTGCTGTGGTGCCTCTAGAGATAACTTTTTTTGTGTGTGGGGGTGGGTGGTTCCCTGGCTGGGAATCGAACCCAGGCCCTGGCGTTGAGAGCGCTGAAGCCTAGCCACTACACCACCAGGGAACACCCTAACCTTTAGTAACGGTGTTGGGAGAGGGTGGCTAGATAATGGCACCAAGGATGTGGACCTTATTGGAATTGGAAAGTACACTCAGTCACCTAGAAGAATATAGGTCTCTTTTAATACCATACTTAAGGTATCCAGGATCTTTGTTTTCAATGGCATTTGAAAAAACAAAATAAAATAAGAAATCAAAAACAAACAAAAAACAATGAGCAGATATAAAACTCCAGAGCACTTGTTTCAGTATTGTTAAGGATCTCATTTCTGAACATTCTTTGAACAAACTTTTGCATTGCCAGTTTAGTGAAATTAACCTGTATATTGTGAATCACATATAATTGTGTTCCATTTTTAAGTGGAATGGATTGATTAGCCTTATGATAATGCTAACGGCCTCTTAGATAAGATTGTTTCTGATATATTTAACAGTTTTCTAGGATTCTTACATTTACTTATTACTTGCCTACTTTAAGTACTATAGCAGGCCAGTCTTTGGTGATTACAGAGGAGTTGGTTTGGTTTTGTTTTCCTGAGCAATTCTCTCTCCTAGTTTTATACTCGTATTTTAAGCCCCAGGCTATCTGAGAATTGCAGTGTTCTCTGTTGTTAGACAATTAGATTGGGTTCCCCTTGAAAAAACAAGGTTAGTGTGGCTTATGTGTTGGGAATATTTCTGCTACTCTTCTGCTTTCCAGAATTAGCTCATTCGTTCAATTTATGGATTTGGAAGTTGTATAGAACATTCAAAACTTTCATAGATGTAGTTTCAAGTAAGAATTGATCCTTTATGCCAGAACACTTGATTTTTCAGATCATTAAAATATTGATGATTCAAGTTTTCCTGTGCTGATGCTAAAATTATTTCAGCTGTCAAACATTAAGAATCTTTTGAGAACAGTTTATAGAAGAAACCGTTGATGATTAAAATCTTAAAAAACATGGCTTGCCTGGTATAGTCGCTAGGCTTCAGCGCTCTCAATGCCATGGCCTGGGTTGGAAACTACCCACCCCCCCAAAAAAAAATCTTAAAAAACATTATTAGTAAACCCTTTCAGAAACTCATGATTACAAATTTTTTATGTGTTTAGAGTTTTATATATTGAACACATTACAAATAAATTGAACATAAAATTGGAGTGAGGGTTGAAAGTGGCAAGGATGTTGAGGTAGAGTTATCAGTGAATTTGTTGTATGTAATACTTTGATGTTAAAAAATCAGGCAATTTGCTGTATTTCATCATATTTCACATACCTTTGTAGAATACTTATTTTATATACCACTAAGAAAGCGAAAACACTTCTTAGTATTGTAAGCCACATCCCAATAAAAGATGTTAAAATAATAAAAAATATTAAGAGGAAAAAAATTATGGAATAGATGAAATATAGTACATGAAAACAGTAAAGATAATTATATAATTTGAAAATCCTGTGGGAGAAGTGATTATAGCCTTTTGTTAGTATTTTCTCCAAAAGGGTATCAAAGGCATGTCATATGGTTTGTGTATGTTATCTTATTTGGTGGCATTCAGAGTGAACACGTGGTTTTTTTCTTGGTAATTGAATTTTCTAAAATATGGAACTGTTCTATATTGTCATGCAAATAAAGTTTAATTGAAATATATAAAATAAAATGTTCTCCCAATACCTTGGAATAACTAACACCTTAGTCAACTCCCTTATCAAAGTTGATTTGAGCTTTAGAAGTGATCTGTTTATAAAACTTTCTGCCAAGAAAAATTTTTTTTTACTTTATTGTTAGACTTATTGGGGTGACTTTGATTAATAAGGATTAACATAGGTTCCAGGTATGCAATTTTACAGTTCATTGTCTATGTGTTACATTATGTAGTTCAGGAAATGGATGATAGTCCAAATTCCATTTCAGTTACTTTCAAACAAAAATTTCATTAAACTCACTTTTGATGTACATAAAGACTAGGAAGTAAAATACATGGAAAGTTAATGTTACCATCTTTTTTTGTTAGTTGCTTTTTAATACTACAAGTGCATTAGTAGTAAAAATATTCACTAGCCACCATCCATTTTATCCTGGTTTATTTGCCAAAGAAAACTATTTAACTAGTTCATTTAATTATTAATTTTCTTTTTATTGTTAAATTTATTGGGGTGACATTGGTTAGTAAAAATTACATAGGTTCCAGGTGTTCAGTTCTACAGTACATCATCTGTGTGTTGTGTTATGTGTTTATTACCCAGAGTCACTTCTCTTTCTATTAACATATATTTGAGACCCCATCCCTTCTCCCCCACCTTTCTCCCCCATACCCTCAGATCAACACTAACCACTAAACTATTGGTTGTGTCCATGAGTATTTGTTTCTTTGTTGCTTTCAGCTTTGTGTTCCACAAATGAGTGAAATCATATGGTTCTTGGTTTTTTCTCTCTGGCTTATTTCACTTTGCATGATGGTCTCAAGGCCCATCCATGTTGTAATAAATGGCCCTATTTCGTCTTTTCTTATGGCTGAGTAATATTCCATTGTCATTGAATTCTTAAGGATACTATAACTTCTAAATTAGAATATTGTAGTGGATTTTGTAAGCCATTCAGTAATCAGATAACTTTTCATTAATGATAATTTTAAATGTGGCTCTGAAATCTCATGTATCCATTGGCTAAAGTATGTAATGTCGGCACTATACTAGATATTCAGATTATTAATAAGTACCAGGTGATCAAATGTGTAAAATATTGCAACAGCAGGATTATATATGGCATATAGTTTTGCCTGATTTCTTTAAGATCTCAAGGGCAGAGTTTTTCACTTCACAATGATAGGGCAAGAATTTAACTTTCTGGTCATGTAGTCTCTCAGGCTGTAAGTGAATCAAGTTTACACTTACCAGCTCTTATAGTAATAATTTATTGAGTCCTTCATGCTTCCTTCAGCCCCATGGAAATTTTCAAACATAAACAAATATAGAAAAGTAAACTTCCATATATCCATCATCTGGCTTCAACAGTTGTCAACTCAAGGCTAATCTTGTGACATGGATACATGGATAACTCTTTGCCTAACCTTCCCTCCCTGCCTTTTTTGGTTGTTGAAGAAGAAATTGGGTATTTTTCTAGTTTCTCAATCAGGATTTGCACCCTTTTAATGTTTTTTTTTGGTTTTTTTTTTTTTGTTTTTTTATCATGGCTTTCTGTCCCCTATATGTCCTGTGAATTCATAGATAGATTCAGAGGCTTGATCAATTCACGATCTTTTTTCCCCCAGCAAAAACATGTTATAGATGGTGTTATGTATATTTTGATATGTACTCTTTATTTTTAAAAACTGAGCATCATGGAAATGTTTTCATTTTTAACTTTAAAGTATCATCTTATACTAAACTAGGGTACTGATAACTAAGTGATAGTTACAATCAGGGCCACTAGATGTCTCCCACCTACTCTTGATGTTATCTGTGCCAAGCACAATAGATAATTGTTGCCTCCAGACTGCTACTTTCTGTTGACTTCTGAACATCCCAATTCCCAAATAATCCCCATTGATTACTCTTTATTTTCAGAATCAGGTAAGTAAGTAAAATTGATTGTAAGAGTTTCATAATTCATGATTTTAAAAGTTTTAAAAGCTTATATGGGCATTATACTTAACTTGTACTATAGTTTTTATCACACTTGTCATTGAGAATTTTTTAAAAATTCTGTCAACCCTTACATTTAATACATTTGCTTCAGGAGACACATATATGAGTTTTTAGATTTCCCACAACTCTATCTTAAAATAAATGGATAAAATGCTATAAATAGTTCAATTTGTCTTCAGAGATGTCATAACAGATACTTCAGGAGGAAGTATGATTGACTGTATTTACAACTTTTGTTTTAAACTGTAATTATCAATATACTAATTGTGTATATATTAGAGCAGTAGATACGAGTCCAATGCTTGGGCTTTGGTCCCTAATATAAGCAAAGACATCAGATAACTCTAGTTAACAGGTTGACAAAAAATAATGTGCTATATGACCTTTCACTATGCACTTCTATGGGTTGTGTTTATTTATAGTACTATAAACTGAGCTACTAAAATCGTTCAGTCAACCCAGCATCCACTAGACAAGAGTCAAGGTTTTTAGTATTATATCTTCTTGGCCTCTGCAACTTTGATTATGAGATATATTCTGACTATTACATATTAGTTTTCGTCTAAGATTTATGCAAATTTTACTAATAATAGTAGACTATATTGTGAATGGAATGATAGTGGATATACAAGGGCTGTTGAGAAAAAATCCAGCCATAAATGCCTCTATTTTTCATATTACATGGCTGGATACTTTCTGTACAGCCCTTGTATGTAATATTTCTTATGTGAAACTATGAAAAAAATATAATTTTGTAGTGACAATGTTCTTGGGAAACTTATGAAGACATATTAAAGAAGCCTGGAATTAAAAGTAAATTTTATAAAATGAAATTGAAAAAATTTGTAACTTATCATGTGTATGTTCAATAAAATGATACTTTTGACTAAAATGTCAAATGTTTAACTTTATAGAATACAAAGTTGGAAACCAATAATTATTTGGAAACTGATAATCACAAGTTGAAAAGTATCAATTATTAAAAGCAAAGTAATCTACCACTTTCCTCAAAATTTTTTTTAAACATATCAGTACATTAAAAAGTTATAATAGGTTTTCTTGGACTCAGCGTAACTTAGCCAAATTCCACGAAATCGCCTTGGTCCCAGCGTTAAACTTGGCTATATGCTTGGAAGCGAATATTTTAAAGAACTTACTTGCTAGACAGACATTAGGCAGGATTTGTTTTTAAAAACTCTTACAAGAGCTTTCTACATTTTAAAGGTTATTTTCTCATATTTTTATGTCCCTCCTAAAACCACAGTTTGTTTTGGTAATGCAGAATGTTATAATATATACCATATTTTTCTTGATAGTTCTCTAAAATAGATTTTTATGTTCTAGACAGAGTTGTTAAAGACACAAATAATTTAATCAACTCTTTTATTGGTAAGTTGCTTTGTAACACCATCTGAAACAATTATCCTATAGGTTAACTTTATCAACTAGTGCTATTCTTGGGCAGATGAAGCCTGGCTGAAGAGAGATGGTTTGTCTACTGCCTTGATGTCTCCATTTTTATGCAGAGACTTTTTGAGGATGCCTAAAGAATGAGCTGCAGGAGAATAAAACTTTCAGCTTAAAAACAAAAACAAAAACAACTATTGCCCTCAAAAAGATATTTTTATCCCATTATTTCCTTACCTTGTTCTATACCCATCCCTTCCAAATGGGAAGTTTAACACACTTTTATCCAAAATCGATACATCCTAGAACCTCTTTTCCTTGAAATGTTTTTAACATCTCAAAAGCATATAACAAGTAATCTGAAATATTACTCTTTATGTATCAAGAGATAACATTATTTCTGATTAGTTATTTTTCATGATGCTTCACCTTGCATGAAGCTTATTATAATGTCTACTGTCATTGACTCCAGGATTTCATTTTGATTTATTAGCACTTTTACTTACATATTAGATCAGCATAGCGTTATAAAACTCCTATAAGATAGTATGCTAAATTCCACAGAAGGTACATGAATTAATAATAAAACAAAAACAAAAACCCCAGCTATAAAGAGATCATAACCTAGTAAGAGGGTGGTGAAAAGACAGGTTTAACAATCATAGTAAGAGATGGCAGTCGATTTGGGACATAAGAATCTTAGATGAAATGATATGGTAGTCAAGAGTAGTAAATGGAGAGATTCGGAAAAGCTGTAGGCAGGAGAAGCCATTTTAGTTGGGCCTTGAAAGACATATCAATTCGGTATTGCAGAGCTAGGTGTGGGAAGGAGATGCCAAGGTGGGAGCCCTGTGTGAGCAAAGGCCACCAGAGTAAGAAAATATGAAGTACATTTGGAGGAAAGTAGTGAGTTGTTATTTGAGGATGAAGTAATGGGGAGAGGGGCGTGGAGAGCCTAGCAGCTGGTAAGTTTGGCGAGTTAGGTAAAGTTACATATTAAAGAGATTGGACTTTTGTAGACCATAGGAGTAACACAATGAAGGTTGTACTTTAGGGAGGTTAATGTGGTAACAGTGTTTGGGATAGGTGTGCTAAGCTATGCAGTGATTCAGGTGAGTGGTGGAAGGTGAGATTTTGGGTCAGGACACTGTTGTGGAAGTGGAGGACAGGGAAACACCTAGGAGGTATTACAGACTGGGAGAGGATGGCTCAGAAATGGGCTCTCATTGGGGGCACAGTTTAAATTCAGATGTTATTAATAGAAACATGAATCGACTGCTATAAAACTGTTAAGTTTCCTCCCTTTTCTTAGTTCTAGAGCCAGTACAGAAGCCTCATGAAGGTCCTGGAGAAATGGGGAAACCAGTCGTCATTCCTAAAGAGGATCAAGAAAAGATGAAGGAGATGTTTAAAATCAATCAGTTCAATTTAATGGCAAGTGAGATGATTGCGCTCAACAGATCTTTACCAGATGTTAGGTTAGAAGGGTAAGTCCTTAGTGCTGTCCTTAAGTTGAATGAAAAGTATGTTCTGAATTCCCACTAAATCATCCTTCAGTGTTTACCACTGTTCTTAAAGTGAATAATACATCCTAATTTACCACTTACCCCACTTAAAAGTATTAAATGCTGATAAAATAACACTTCAAGTTACTATTGATAATTAGACCTATGTGTATCAGGCTTTGGAAAATAATTATTTATCTTAATAGATTAAGATGGTAGAGATTTTTGACTTTGTTATTACCAAAACATTCATAGGATCAACTTTTTAAAAGATTCTTTTAAGTGCTGTGTAACTTAAAACAGTCAAGTACACAGTGTATAGATTACTGAATTTTTACATATGTATATACCTGTCTAACCATCATCTAAGTCAAGACAGAGAACATTTCTATCATCCCTGGACATTCTCATATGTTCCTTTCTAGTCACTACTCCCACCCCAAGAGGCAGCCTTTGTTTTGACCTCTCTAAACATAGATGAGTTTTGTCCTTTTTTTGAGTTTTTTATAAATGGATCTATACAGTATATATTTGTTTGTGTCTTTGAAATCCATGTTGTTGTGTATATCAGAAGATTACTCCTTTCCATTGCAGTGTAGTAGTTTAATGTAAACACACCATAGTTTATTTACACACTGATAAACATTTGGGTTGCTTCCACTTTCTGACTGTTATGAATTAAGCTGTTGTGACATTCTTGTGAATGTATTTTGGAGGACTTAGGTTCTCATTTCTGTTTGGTATGTATTGAGGGAAAGGAATAGCATATACATTTATATAGGTTTAGCACATGCTGCCAAACATTTTTCCAAGATGGTTGTACCAATTTATACTCCTGCTAGCAATATGAGATCCAGTTGCTCCATTTGAAGAAGCTAATACAATGTATCTGAACTAGAGGACAACAGGCCCAGTTAAAAGCAAGGGAACTGTATAAAAAACCGGGTGGGTTAAGTGAATATGTATGTTGCTGAGATCTCTACCCACTTCCCTTTTATGGTTCCCATTAATGCCAGCAGTCAGGCTTTCTCCTCTAGGCAAGAAATTGGAGGTTTTTTTCTCAACAGAATTGAAGTAACCCTAGAGAAAAAACCTAGACACCAACATTGAAGATTCTCCAACTTATGGCACATCCTAATCACCCCAGTAGAAACTCATAATTAGTAAGCCTCACTCATATAATCAAAGCTTATACTCCAGTTTTATAACAAATAGATAACCAAGGAGTCCTAGACATGACAGAAAACCCTCAAATATGTGAAGTGTAGTCTAAAGCAGGGATGTCCAACCTTTTGACTTCCCTAGGCCACACGAGAAGAATTGTCTTGGGCCACACATAAAATTCACTAACACTAACCATAGCTGATGAGCTAAAGAAAGGTCCATGTATAATTTTCCTAATGTTTTAAGAAAGTTTATCAATTGGTGTTAGGGTGCATTCAAAGCTGTCCTGGGCCACATGCAGCCTGCGGATCACAGGTTGGACAAGTTTGGTGTAAAGCAAACAGTAATGTGGAGGAAGCAAAGACTATTCAGGGGGAAAATTACTTGAAATCATTAATCCCAATGATTAAGAAAACATTATAACCATAAAATAAAAATAGGATAATATTAAAAAGATACACTGAGAAAACCTCCCCCAAAAAATCTTTTTTGAAATTAAAAGAAGAAAAACAACTCAGTAGCAGGTTGGGAGGAAATCTATGAAAATGGACCAGAGAGACAAAGAGATGGACAATAATAGTAAAAGCATATGAAATTGAAGTCACAAACAAAGAGGACCAATATTTGATTAATAGGAGTCACAGTGAACAATATGGAAAAAAATGGGGGGAGAGAAAATTTATCAACAGAATATTCTAGAGCTGGACTCTCCAGGTTTTCAAATTGAAAGAGCCCACTGTGTTTTAAGGACAATGAAAATAGACTGCATCCAAGTTATTGTGAGTTTTAGAACACTTGGCATCCTCCTCCCCAAAATACCTGTAACTTAGGTTTTCAATAGAGAAACTATAGTATTTGCTAGAGAAGAAACAAGTCATAATCAAAGGATTATTAATCAGAATGTCTTCAAACTTAGCAACTCTGGAAACAAGAGAAAAATTCTAAAGGAAAATAGTTTCCAACCTAGAATTTTATATCTATCCAGACTCTGAATCAAATGCACAGGTTAAATAAGGACTTTTTGGAAATGCAAGGTCTCAAAACATTGAACTTCCATATACCCTTTCTCAGGAAGTTACTGGTGCTTGTGCTCTATGAAATGAGACTTAAACCAAGGAAAAGAAGGATGTGGAAGACAGGAGATCCAGCATGTGTGAGAGAGATGGTGGAAATCCCTGGAGCATGGTGAAGGCAGAGCCCTAGGTGAAAGTTGTGCAGGCAGAGAGGCAACCAGCCCAAATGGGAGCAAGTTAGAAAACACACTCTAGTAGAAACTTCAAGATGTCATTGAATGTCTTTAGAGGAGATTTTGACACTTGAGTTACTAATAAGTACATAGAAAACTATAGCAAGGAAAAAAGCAATCATTAACTCCAGGGAAAACTTTTAAAAGTTCTTCAGAGAAAGCAAAAATAATCATTTTTACTACATGCCAGATCTGTGAATGAATAACCATTAAATATTGTGCATGTAAAAATTAAACTGGAGGAATGGACAGTATCTGTTCATCCAGCAAATAGGTTAAGTGGACACCAGTCAAGAGAAGCTTCACTGCAGTCTTAGATTTTCACAAGTTATGTATACTTCCTTGAACAACTTAAAAATTATTGGAGAAAGCTAGACTCTTTAGAGAAGTCTCCAGTTAAAATTTTAATGTCTGTATTAAAAAGAGTCTCAACTATTACTGTTTCTTGTAGAGTTATTTTTTGTAATTTTAATAATTCCCCTGAGTGTATAACCACTCTCAACAGATTTTGTTAAGCTTTCGTTTTTTTAATCTTTTACATGGTTCTTGAAGATATTTTTGTTAATGAATAGCTTTTAAGTGTGTTATAAGTCACCAGTTTTTGGACAGTGAATAACTTCATGATGCTAAGAATGGTGTTTAAATGATGTGCTGTGCCCTGAATTACGGGCTTGATGAGGACTCCTCATACTTGAAAAAATTCTTTTATGCAGTCTGCTAATACAACAGTCCTGGCCAGCCTTTGGGTCTTTATGGGACTGGGCAGAAGGGTCACAAAGTCCCTACCACTGAGTAGCCTTTGTATACCTTTTTGCTCCATCTCTGTGCTGGTATCCCCCCCTCCCTTTTTTTTAACTCTTTATTATGGAAAATTTCAAATGTATACAAAAATAGCGACAGTAGTATAATGAATCTTTATGTATTCATCACTGTGCTACAACAATTCCTAAGTCTTATATCATACCCTCGAAGATGTCCCCCCATGATTTCTATCTCTTGGTTTGATACCTCTGTACATAGATACCTATGTTGTACTAATGTTGGTCTGTATAACCAATAGAACACAGTACCAGTGATGGTGTGTCACTTTCACGATTAGGTTATAAAGTACACTGCGGTTTATAATTTGGTCTTCTACTCTCACTTGGATCATTGGCTCTAAGATAAGCTAGCCAACATAACAGGAGCAGCCCTATGGTTTGTGGCCTTTTGTAATCAACTAGGTGAGTGAGACTAGAAGCAGATTCCCCAGTCCCAGACAAACATATAATTCATAAATATTACAATATGCATATCTGAAAGATAAGGGCTCATAAAAAAAAAAAGAAAGAAAAAGAAAAATCATGATGCCATTTACATACCTAAAAATTAACAGTGATTCCTTAATAACATAAAATACCCTGTTAGTGTTCAAGTTTCTCTAGTTATGTCATATTTTTCTTTTTTTTAATAGTCGTATCAGGATAGAAATAAAGTTCACACATTGCATCTGCTGGATATGTCTTAAGTCTCTTTTAGTCTATAGTTTCCCTCTCCATCTTCTTTTTTCCCTACACAGTTTATTATTTGAAGACCAGGTAGAGTATCATTCTTCTGCCTGCATTTTGCTGACTAAATCATTAATTGTGTTCTTCTGTTCCCTCTCTTTCCTGTGGATTAGTAGGTAAAAGACATTTTGTACTGATATCCTTCAGTTAAATAATTTTTGTTTTTGTGGTAGTAGAGGTGTGAAATCTGCTCCGTCGTGTGCATCATCATTGGACTGATCTATTTTTGTCCTATCTGTCTGTTACCTCTTTTTGGAACTCCTGATGGCCAGACTTTGAACTGCTCTTATTCTCATACACCTACCCATCTACCTTCCCTTCTTCCTTCTTCCCTCCCTCTCCTCTCTCACCTCCCTTCTTCTCCTCCTTCTCTTTCTCTCTCCTCTTCTCCCCCCCCCACCCCCCACTTTCCCCTCCCTCCCTTTCTCTCTCCCTTCCTTACTTCTTCCAGGGAGAAATTCTACACTACCTTTCAGCTACTCTCTTAAATTTTTTTATTACTAAGTCTTTATCATGGTTGTTTGACTTAAAAGAATATAGACACAAAAACCTGCAATTTACCATTTTATACATATAAATATTAATGGGATGTTTAGCATAACAATAGCATTATAGTCTTTGTAGTTTTTAGAGTAATTTTAACTTCTATTTAAAAAATAATCAATTCCATGAGGAAGATTGCTGTTAAAGTGCCTCAGAGAGATTGCTATAGCCCAGGATAATTGAATCAGGTTTGAATCCCAAGTCCTCTGTTTCAATTTCCTTCTTTCTCTACCTAATTGAAGGTTTGTTTTTTTTTCTAATTTTTAAAACTATTCCTTTTAATGCTAAATTAAATTCTGGAAACAGATTAAAATCATGTATTTAGTAGAAATCTATTCGTTTTCTCATATGATAGAAGCTTCTCTAGATGATTTTGATGAACTTGTAGAAGTTGCTCGGCTTATAATTTTTAAGCTGAATGGTTTCATATATTTTTAGGTGCTTTTGATATTCTATAAAGAGTAATTGGTATTCTGTATTCTGTAAAGAGTATTTGGTAGTTCTAAGGCTAATAATATATATTTTCAGTTAAATAAAATTTTGTGAACAAAATATTCTCATATAAATACTGTCTTTTTGTGTACTTGAATTTTTCTTCTTACAGTTTAGTTTCTACCTGCTTCATGAAATACAAATTTTTCTGTTATATGTTTTAGAAGAACTTTGTATCTATATATAAATACCATGTAGTATAGTACAATATAGAAAAATTCATATTTTTAAGTTAACAAATACTAGTATAGCATATGGACGTATGTTCTGCAACTTGAAAATTTTTTTTTTGTTCAAGCATTATGAGTTTTATCCATGTCCATATATATCATTCTAGGTCATTCATTTTAACTGCTTTTAGAAATCCATTGTAGGAATATACCAATATATTAGCCCTTTAGCCTTTAATGAATCATGAAATGAATTTAATGAGTACCTCTTAGCATTTTAGTGAAATAGAAGATATAAGAATATGTCTTGTGTAGTAGAAGTATTTTTTCCATTAATCATTGTTTCAGTAGGTATATACTATATTAACCTACTATGTATTTCTAATGGATATGGTTAAAACGGTTTGACTATAGATAGGAAATTATGGTGCTAAAAGGTATGTGCTTTTTTATTTCATTAATTTTTTAAAAATTGCACCCACAGTGTACCAATTTATACTTTCCAGCTGCATTGGATGTGAGACATAACAGTGGCATTTTTAAGGTGCATTCTGTCAATGCTGATGCGTTGGATGTGGAGTAAAAGAGAAAAGGAGGAGTTAAGAATTCATGCCTGAGCAGCTGTCTGAATTAAAGTAATACTTGCCAAAATGGCAATAAGAGGAAAGTAGAACTATGAGTGTAGAAATCAAGACTTCTTAGCACGTATTTCTAATTCATAAAATACTTGAGTTTAGGGGAGAGGTTGAAGCTATAGTTGCCAAGGGATAGAGAATTTAAAGGCATGGGACTAGGTGAGATAGCCTCGGGAGTAGATGAGATAAAAAGAGGTTAGATGACTGATGTTTTAGCCTTTGAAGATTGAGAAGAGGCAGAACTTCTACCAAAAGGCTGAGGTAAGAGTGAAAAGTATTTAATACCTAATAAACCAAGTAGTGTTTCAAGGAGGAAGTGGTAAACTATTTTAACTGCTGCTGAAAGGTAAAATTGAGGTCTCTAAGTTGACCAGTGCATTTCAGTGAGTAGAGGTTGTTGGAACTTGGACAAAATTGTTTCTATGTAGTGACAGGAATGAAACCTTGATCAAAAGAATAGGGAAGACTTCTTTCTATAATGGTTGCCTTTGTGATCTGGACCAACACTTCAGTTGAGGACACCTAGAAAGTTAGGAAAAAATAAGATCATCTGCTTGAAAACATCTAGAAGTTAGAAGGCAGAGCTTAGAGGGCAGTAAAGAAATACAGAACCAAAATACAGGAGAAGATGGAAACCCAGAGAAATGACCCTAGCATGAGTGTTTTGTGTGTTCGTGTGTGTGTGGTTGTGTGTGTGTGTGTGTGTGTACACACAGGAGAGTCTGATAGTCCCCTTCTGCATGCTTTAGTTTTAGGCTCTTAGAAGATCAATGAAATTGAAGTAGATTAGCTCTTGCAGGGACTGAAGCCCAACTTTAAACCATCTCACTGTGTGAAACTGAATTAAGGTTGTTAGGGGTTTACTAAGGCCTCTAGCTTTCCTAGGAGCTATTGTCTGGCTTGCAATAAAAAAAAGAGCAGGCACATGAGGAAACAAGACAACATGAAACAACAGGCAATTGGAATAGGCCAAAAAGGACTCCAGATAATGGAGTTATCAAATACAGACTTTGAAATGATTGTATATAATATTAATGTGTGCAAAGAAATTAAAGACAAGATTAAGAATTTAAGCAGAAAACTGGAACCTATTAGTAAATAACCAAATGGAAAATTTAAAACTAAGTGCAATAATAAAAATTGAAAACATTGTAATACAACTTATAGACGATGTATTGTAGAATTGTATACCTGGAACCTGTGTAATTTTTACTAACTGATGTCACCCCAATAAATTTAACAATTAAAAATTATATTATCCCTCTGATAGCCAGCAACAACAACAAAAAAAGAAAAACACAATGGATGGGTTTAGCAGCAAATTACACATAACTGAAGAGAGGATAAGTGAACTGCATTATAGATTAAAAGTAAATATCCAAAATGAAGCATGGAAATTTAGAAGGATAGAAAGTAAAGTAAAGATAGTTACAGATACAATGAGAGGTCTAAAATTATCAGCAAATTATGGTCACAAATCAAGAAAGAGAAAAGAACAGTAGCAATATTTGAAAATATGGAGACCAAGAATTTTCCAAAACTGATGGAAGAATTAAGACACAGAATCAGTACATCTGATGAACCTTGAGCAAGATACCTGCAATGTCGTACCTGGACACATCATAATAAAACCATTGCAAACCAGAGCTAGAGAAAAGAATTGTAAAAAAACAAATGAACAAAAAAATGGGGGCAGGGAAGATTAAGAATGCCTTCAAAGATGCAGTAATAAGTCTGACACGAGTGTTTGAGAGAGAGTAGAAGGAAAAAAAATGGAAGCCAAAAGATTATGGTATGATGTCTTTTAAAGGCTGATAACAATGAGCCTAAAATTCAATACCCAGCAAAAGTATTCTTCAAAAATAAAATATTTAAGATAACCAAGTGTGATTATTTTTTTTAAATAGCTTCATGTGTTTTTTTTTTTTCTTTCCACATTTTTTTTTATTGTTAGGCTAACTGAGATGACATTTGTTAGCAAGAATCACATAGGTTCCAGGCGTACAATTCTACAGTGCATTGTCAACTTGTTGTATAATAAGTTCACCACCTAGTGTGCGTTCCCTTTCCATCACCATATATTTAGCTCCTTCTACCTCCTCTCTGTAATTATTAATTATCTGCACTAAAAAAATACTGGTATTCTCTAAGCAGAAAGAAAATGATCCCATTGGAATAATCAAGTAATAGAAATGAAGGAAGAACAATAAAAATGGTAAATATGTAGGTAAATTGTTAACTATGTAAAATAATTCCTTATGAGATATAAAATAGCTACAAAATTAAAATATAAAACAAAGTACTTTCTTTGGTCGGGGGATGGAGTTAAACATTTATAAGGTTTTTTCTGTTGTCAGGAATTTCCATTTGGTTATTAGATTTTATAAATCAAGGATAGATGTTGCAATCTTTAAGGTAACCACCAGAAGAAAGTGAATGTTAATGGAGTGGAGAAAGTGGAATTTAAAAAAAAATTAAAATAGGGAAGAAAGGGGAGAAAAGGACAAATGTTTCTATTTGTGTAAGATGGTAGGTTTAAACTCAAATATATCAATAATTACATTAAATGGATTAAAGGTTTTGTTTAAAAGACCAAGATTGCTAGATTGGGTTTTTTGGGGGTTTTTGTTTGTTTGTTTTTTTGGTATGTGGGTAGCTCCCTGGCTGGGAATTGAACCCGGGCCGCAGCGTTGACAGCGCCAGTGCCGAAGCCTTAAGCAACTACACCACCAGGGAACTCCCTAGATTGGGTTTTTAAAATGACAACTATATACTGTTATAGCAGCAGACATAAAAAATAATAAGGGTATATAGAAACATTCAGGGTAAAAGAATAGAAAAAAATATAATGACCTATATTACTGCCAGGTAAAGTAGACTTCAAGGTAAAAACTGTATTTGAAAATTATTTAAATTCACCACATTAACAAGAAAAAAAGGAAGTAAGTTATGTGATCATTTCAATAGGTACAGAAAAGGGATTTGATAAAAATTTGTCACCAGTCATGATAAAAACCCCTAAAATTCCCAAACTAGTAACAGAAGTGAACTTCTTTAATCTGATAAAAGGTATCTACAAAACAAAACTGAGCCTCGTAGCAAATATCTATATTTAGTAATAAGTTTTAAAGGCTTATCTTTGAGACCTGGAATATGACACAGATGCCAGTTAGCACTATTTCTATTTAGTGTCATATTGGAGGTCCTAGCCAGAGTAAGGAGGCAAGAAAAATAAAATATTATAGTTGTATGGATTAGAAAGGAAGAATGAAAATTTATTTGCACTTGACATGAATATATAATGAAAATCCAAAACAATTACAGATAAAGGATCAGAATCAATAAGTGTGTGGCAAGGTTGATGATTTTAAGGGAATATTTATAAGAGAAATCAATTGTATTTGTATGTGTCAGTTTTCTAACAAGTTAGAAAATTAAAAAAATTTAAATACCACCTAAAATGCAACCAGAAAATAACAAATGTAGGAAACTCTTTAAAGAAAATTCTAAAACATTGAGAGAAATTAAAAACCTAAGTAAATGGAAAAATACCTCCTGTTCATGGTGGACGGCTCAATATTATAAATGCTGGTTCTGTACACATTTATAGATTCAGTGCATTCCCAGTCAACTGTATATGTGTGTGTGTGTGTGTATTTTATATAAATACATAATTTGATAAATTGATTCACAAATGTAACTGGAAATGCAAAAACCTCGGCAAACTAGACATTCTTATAGAAAAATAAGATTGGAGGATTTGCAATAACAGTTACAAAGATTTCTTAGAATATATAGTAACAAATATAGTGTGGTATTGTTGCAAGGATAGACAAACATCAGTGAAACAAAATAGGGAGTTCATAACCAGTCCCATACTGCTGGAACACTGGTTTAGGACAAAGGTAGCACTGCATAACAATAGGAAAGGGATGATCTAAAGAAAAAAGTAAAGTGCTGGTCAACCTGTTGTTATTAACAATTAAGGATAAAATTGAAACTTTACCTCACACCACAAAGAAAAATCAGTTTCATTTGTGTATTACAGGTGTAAATATGAATGCAAAGCAGTAGAGCTCCTAGAAAATCACATGGAAAATTTATTTTATGATCTTTGAGTAGGGAAAAGATTTCTTGAACAGAAAACAAAAATCACCCCAAAATAAGGGGAAAGTTGTATATAAATGGGACTACATTAAAGATTTTCTGTTGATTAAAAATAGTGAACAGAATAATATATTGAAAAGGCAAGTCACAAAAGAGAAGAAAGGTATTTATGATACTCATAATCAATAAAGTGTTCAGATCCAGAATATCTAAAGAACTCCTACTTAAAAATAAGAAAAAGGTGGACAATCCAGTCAGAAAATGAGTGAGAGACTTGAACTTCACACAAGTGATTATGACCAATAAACATTGACAAGATGCTCAACTTCATTAGTAATAATAAAAACCACAAAGAAATACCATCTCTTGGTGGGAGTGTAAATTGGTATACTCACATTGAAAAACATGTCAATGTTTACTAAAACAAGTATTAACATACTTCATGACCCAGCAGATTCAACCCTAGGTAGCTCTAACAAAAATGTATACACGTGTGCATTAGGAGACAAGAACAAAAATGTTTACAGCCCTACTACTTGTATGGGCTCCAAACTGAAAGCAATCTAGTGTTGGTCAACAGTAGAATGTGATACATTAATGCAATGGAATACTTTATAGCAATGAAAACGAACAAAAGCTACAGGCTACAACATGGATGAATCTCACTGTGATACTGAGCAAAAAGTCAGAGTTTGTGTGTGTGTGTGTGTGTAAATGATATTTCTGGGAAGGTCAAAAACAGGCAAAAAAAAATTATGTTAAATGTTAGGATAGTGATTGCTCACCTTTGGAGAGGAAAGAAAAGGTAACGGGAATGAGGGGGACTTAGATTGCTGGCTTCCTGAGTGGTGATTACATTGGCTGCGTGGTAACTCATTCAGCTCTCTATTTATATGTTCTGTGTACTCTTACACTTCAAATAAAATCAGCTTGAGAAGAGTGGGAGAAACAAGTGGGGAGAGAAGCAGTGGAGATAGCAAGCATAGCATTGGTTCAGAGGTGTAGTTGTTGGAAAAAGGAGAGATGGGGTATTAGCTGGGGAGATAGTACAATCAGGAGAGATAATTCCTTTTTTTAGATGGTATATGGTATAGTATGTTTGTATGTTGATGGGAAGGATCCCTGGAGGAAATATTTGAGAGGGGAGTATTACAGCAAGAGCATTGCTTTTGAGAAGGTGAGAAGGCATATAGTTGGCTTCAGATAGGAACAGGGATAATAACTCAGGGATTCATTGTGTAGCCTGTTACTTCCTTTTTTTTCTGTTTTAGTGTGTGTACTCTTATTAAATTATGATTAAGTTGCATTAAAAATGTCTTCCACTATGATTATGGATTTGATAGTTTCCCTAACTCATTCTGTTTATTTTTCAAGGCTGCATCATTGGATCATTAAGCCAATTCATACTGTTGGTTCTTTTTTATTTTAACCCAGTGGTTTTGATATTGCTATACCACTTTTAGTCTCCTGTATCTATAATATTTTTTATTTCTTTACTCTCAACCATCTGTATGATTTTGTTTTAGGTTTATCTCTACTAAATGGCTGGATTTTATACTTTTAATTCACTCTAATAATCTGTTTTTAACGGGTGAGTTTGATGCATTTATTGTGACTACTGTATTTGAACTTCTTTTAGGTTGAAACGTGAAATTGATATTCAGCTGTTTGACCTATGAAAATGACAATTCCATAAAATTCCATCTAAAATATCTTCTGTTCTGTTTACCACATTTTTCATTTCCCCCCTCGTTTTCTGCTTTGCTAATTGATAGAGTTTTAGTTGACACAGTTTTTAGTATTGGTGTTTTTCTCTCTCTTGGTTTGGAACCTGTACATTTTATTTCTATTCCTTTAGTAGTAAGACCTGTGATTATCTGTCCAGATGTAGATTTATTTTCATCTACATGCTCAGTGCACATAGTATACTTTTGATCTGAGTATTCATATTGTTCTTCAGTTCTATTAATAGGATATTTCTAGCTATAATATCAGATATTGCTGCATCACAGTTTGCTCCAGTCTGTTCATCTGAAACTTCTCATATGCATATACTAGAGTTTCTCAATCTATACCCTTAGTTTTCCTCCCTGTTTAAATTGTATCTAGGTGAGTTTCTCATTAGTGTCTTGATAGTGGCAAGGTCCAGGCCTGGCTCTGCCATTTATTGACTATGTGGCTTTGAACAAGTTAGTTGACCTTTCTGTACCCTCATGATCCTTATCTGCAGAATAAGGAAAATAACAACAGTTGCTTTGAGTATTTGTAGTACACTAGACTCTTAGTTAACTGGCACCTTGGGGGATTGGTAGATGTCGGATAAGTGTAAGTAGACTTTCCATTAGCCAGAACTCAAGCAGCTGGCACTCTCAAGCAACTGGCAAAATCTCAAGCAAAAGTTTTTGCCAGTTGCTTGAGAGTTTTGGTTATTTGAGTTCTGGTTAATGGAGAGTCTACTGTACTTTGAATACTTCCTTGTACCTATGATGTAGATAGAGATGGCCTCTGTTCAGGGAGTGAGCTCTAGGCCCCATTGTGATTCTCAGGAAAGGCTGACTCCAAGCTTGTTTTCCATCCCCACTCTTTTTAACTAATAATCACTGTGGCTTCTGAAGTGTATTCACAATGAAATGTTAAATGAGGAATGTCAGATTAATACTTAACTATTTCTGCACTAATCTGGACAAAGCTGGCCAGTGGGTGTTTTTCATACCAGTTTCCAGAGGTGGAAAGATAAGTAATGTCAGACAGTCCCTAGAGGGCAGCTTTTTCACCCCCTTTTTTGAATCCAGAAAAGCCTTATCTATTCTCAAGTCATGGGCTCACCTGGTGGTATAAGCTTTCAGTGTCCAGCTTAGAACCTTTACTGTTCCTGTCAAGAACCTTTACTGCCTTATAGGGTCTCCAGGGGCACATAACAATAAAAGAATAACTTTTGCAGTATGCGATCTTAAGGAAGGAAGTTTAAAACAAATTCAGGTTACCTTATACGGCCATTTCATTGTATATAATTAGTCTTAGAGGCTTACAAAGTAGTAATAACGCAATTTATTGAGTGTTTATTATATACCATACACTGTACACATCATATTTAAGCAGTTTATAGGTGGGAAAACTCAAGACTTTGGGGGATTAAATGATTTTGCCAAGGATGATTAATAAGTGACCAAAGTGAAATTGGCCAGTGACAAAATATGTAATCTTAATCAGCATGTTCGGTCATCACTTTTATGGTTAGATCTTCATTGATCTTGTCTGAGTGAAAGTACAGAGAGGAGAAATTATGTAACATTGAAACTGCCAAGTGGGTAGCCAGACATCTTATGTCACTGGTAAATAGTAGTGCTAGGCTAACTTAGTGGGTGACAAAAAATGTTTTGAAAATCATAGCTAAAAGGGACATGAAAAAGAGGATTGGATTATATGCATATTCACCATGATTTGGATTTAAGCTTCTTCACTTCTCTTAACCTCAATTTCCTCACCTGAAAAATTGGGATAATAATGCCTCTGTCTTAGTGTTGTTGTGTGGATAAAGTAGGATAATGCATACAAAACTCTTCAAGCCATCTCAGGCTGTAAGAGGGTTAGGATAAGTAGAAACTTTAACAGTTGAAAAATAATAGAAATAATAATTATCGAGGGACTTCTGTTATTCTATTATACATTCCTGAATTATTAGGTATTTGTATGGATTGATTGGTATGGCGAGTCTTGTTGAGATGAACACTATTCTAAGCAAATTTAATAATCTATTTCCTGAAACACCTCTGACTCAGGCAGGCGCTCATGCTAACTTTCAGACTATATAGTGAATTTCATGCATTAGAGTTTATTCAGTAATCCTTTTATTCACATGCAACAAGAGTGCTCATTATATACAAGTAGGCCATCTTTTAATATATTGCACATAGGGACATAAATGAAACAACTTTGTTTTCACTCACTGTTTAAAAACCAGGATTTTCAATCAGCTTTAACTCCACTCCAGTATATAATTCACTATGGTAGTGATGGTATAGTATGAAAAACCTGTCCATCTCCCCTCATTCTTTCTCAGTCTGTGCTCTCAGCTAAAACAAAGAAGTAAATTAAGAACGAAGAAAACAGGAGATCCAGTGTACAAGACAGGTAACAGAATTCCCAGGGAGATGGTGAAGGCAGACCTCCAGATAACAGAGATCCAGGCATGGAGGCAACCAGCCCAGAAAATTCCAGGAGAAATATCTTTAAGAAGGTTTAATTGCGGGAGTTCCCCGATGGTGTAGTGGCTTAAGGCTTCAGCGCTGGCACTGTCAGTGCTGCGGCCTGGGTTCGATTCCCAGTCAGGGAGCTATCCACATACCAAAAAGAAAAAAAAAAAAAAAAAAGAAGGTTTAATTGCTACTATAGCAGGTGCTTCTGAACATCTTAAGAGACTATTTAGACAATTTGTAGAGAGTCCAGATGTGAATTATTGACAAATACATAAAAAACTAAGAAAAAGGGGGGAAATAGCCCAGGGTAAAGTGGAGGGAAATGCTGTAAAGGGAAAATATTAATAATATTTTAATACTTTATTAATAATAAAGTATAAATTAATATTAGAATTTTACATAATCCTAATATCAACATTAAGTAATGATGTAACCAAACTTCTAACTGCATTGGGAGACTGAGGGACCACAAGTATATGTGTTTGGATGGGGATAGGAGTGAAATAAACCCTCGTATTTTGTTGTAAAAATGCAGATACAGTGTTTAGAATTACGGAAGCAAATACCAAGAGAAATGGGTAAAAGAATTGAAGGTGGTTTGCTTTACGGGAAGAGGAAAATGGCAGAGGTGAGAGAACAGCTTTTTTTTTTTCCCTTACTTTGGACAGTTGTTTATTCCTGAAGCTATGTACATGTCCTTTAATCAAGTGAGACTAAATTCTCACCTCTACAGACGTTCATCTCCCAGGAGACTCACTACTCCAATCTAGTGCTTCTTAAACTCAAATTTGCTAGGGTAGTAGAAGAGGGAGAAAAGCAGGGATATCTCTACTCTGACCTTTAGTACACTCTTTTCTAGTTCCTTAGTCCATAAAGAAAGCTTCTCTTGGGGCTCTTTCTTTGTGCATCCAGTGCACACTTCTGGTTTTGGGGCTGCCTTTGAATGCAGGCTGGCTAATGCCAGAGGGGAAATGGAAAATTCACCACTGGTTCAATGGAACTTTAATTCTGGTCTCCTTCCCCAGTTGTCTTGCTACGTTTACATTTCAGAGTCCCCTCAAATATCTGTGCTCTATGCAGTCTATCCAGGATTTATGCTTCCACTCACTGCGAGAGGCAGAGTGGAGTGTACTTACTCTGTCTTTCCTAGAACTAAAATCTGCACTCATTTAAAGTGTATAATTCGGGAGTTCCCTGATGGTGTAGTGGCTTAAGGCTTCGGCGTTGGCGCTGTCAGCGCTGCGGCCTGGGTTCGATTCCCAGCCAGGGAACTACCCACATACCAAAAAGAAAAGAAAAAAAAAGTGTATAATTCAGTGATTTTCAATAAATTTTCAGAGTTATGAAAACATTACCATGTTTAGAAAATTTCCATCACCCAACAAAAATCTCGGGTGTGGATTTGTAGTCACTCTTCATTCCCACTCTCAGCCCCAGGATTAAGTTGTCACCAGTGTACTGTATCCTTATAGCTTCCTTTTCTGGACATTTCACATAAATAGAGCCATAAACACGTAGGCTTTGGTTTGGGTTCTTTCACTGAGGATAACATACCGGATTCACCCATGTTTTAGCATCTATCCCTGTTCCTTTTCTATTGCCCAGTGTTCCTCAATTGTATGGATATACAACATTTATTTCTGTTACCAGTTGATAAACATTTGGGTTGTTTCCATTTTCTAGCTATTATGAATAATGTTGCTAAGAACATTTGTGTACAAATGCTTATGCGGATAAATATTTAAATCTTTCTTGGGTAGATTCCTAATTGCTGGGTCATATGGTAACTATGTTTAATTATGTGAGAAATTGCCAAATTTCTTTCCAAAGTGACTTCACCATTTACATTTCCACCAACAATGTTTGGCGATTCTAGTTTCTGCACATCCTCACCAACACTTCTTTCTTTACTGTCTTTTTTTTTTTAATAGCTATTCTGCTGGGTATGCAGTGGTGTCTCATTGTGATTTTAATTTGCATTTCCCTAATGACTAAATTATATTGGGGATCTTTTCATGTACTTATTATATATTCTTATATTTTTAATGAAATGTCTCTTCAAACCTTTTGCCCACTTTTAATTGGATTATTTGTCTTCCTGTTACTGAGTTGTAACAGTTCTTTATATATTCTAGATACAAATCTTTTATCAGATACATGATTTTCAAATATTTTCTCCTAGTTTGTGGCTTATCCTTTTATTTCCTTAATATGGGTACCTTTTGGAACACAAAATTTTTAAAAATGAAGTCAAATCTGCCGGTTGTTTGTTATGAACTGTGCTTTTAGTGGCATATCAAACTTAATGGTGCAAGACTGAAAGCTTTCCCCCTAAGATGAGAAACAAGGAATGGGGTCTGCTCTCCATATCTACTCAGCATAGTACTTGTGGGCAGTCTAAAACCTGTACAATGAGTACAGAAATAGAGCCCCAAAAGAAGCCCTCTCTTTCTGGTCTGAGGAACAAGAAAGGGGTCTCTTAATGGTTAGAGAGTGGAGAAAACCCCATTTTGTTTTGTTTTGTTTTGTTTTCCATTCTCTATCATTCCAGCCCCTAGGCAATATTGTTAAGGCAGCACAGCCAAGGGAACAGGAGCCAGGTAAGCAACTAAAACTCTGAGGAATGGAGCATCTTCTCTTACTACACAATCTCTGGTCTCCAGAATGTAGGTCCCTTGGTTTTCTTTGTCTGTGTCCAGGAACACAGACATGGTCACAGGAAGTGTGCAGCCGAGTCAAGAAACTAAAACCACAGCTTTTTAGCTATGTTGGAACACTCAACATAAAAATGTTGCTTCTCCCTCAATATATGTATAGATTTAATGCAATTCCATTCAAAATCCCAGCAAGGTATTTACTATTTTATATGTAAAGACTAAGGAAACAGGATAGTTAAAATAATTTTGAAAAATAATACATTTGGTAGAAATACAGCACCCAATTTAAAGACTTACTGTAAAGCTACAGTAATCAAGACAGTGTGGTGTTGGCAAAGAGACAGATATATCTATAGATACAGATATGTGCTGTCTGGAAAGTATCCAGCCATGTAATGTGAAAATTAGGAGCATTTATGTCTTCTATTTCAAAAATGGTGTTGAAACAATTAGAAATTCATATGCATAGGCATTAGGCAGAGAATATTTAAACATGACACCAAAAGCATGATTTCACAAGAGAAAAAAAATTGATAAATTGAACTTCATCAAATTTTAAAACTTTCACAGTACAACCTTACACTAGCTAATTTCCATCCCTAAGGATGCAAGCCTCAGTTGGGACAGGGTGGAAGAGAGCTGCTTCATAACACTGCCTGTAGTCTTCCTGCTCATCTGCAGCTCTTTGTCCCCCACTCTCACCCCTGCAAGGACAGGTGATCACTTCATGGGAAAAGCTTATTTGCTAGAATACTGAAAGGATCTTTGATTCTTCTCAAGCGCTTTGTGGTTTACCCTGGTAGAGGAGGGTGTGTGTGTTTATCCATTCTGAGATCAGTTATGATGATCTTTCCATGTTTTCTCTTTTGCTTTGAGAAAATATTTGTGAATTTGTAGTTTCCTGAATGATTAAATTTAACTTTGATTTAGGAAATTTTCCTTTTGGTTTCCTAATATTTGCTTTGCTTTCTGGTTCTTCCATCCTATTTTGAATGATTTCAATTTTAGTCATCTTTATTTCTAGTGTTCAGAATTTAATTCTTTTAACCCATCATCCAAGAAATAATTTGGCTTAGCTTTTCTCTTCTGCAGAACTGCTGTCTCACATTTTTCCATTTTCTTCTTGTCTGCTTTCTAGCCATGCACACGGCTAACAATACTGTTAATATACTGTGCATTTTGCCTAATCATCTTCTATTGTCTCACTCAGTTTTGTTTTTTTTGATGTTTTGCTAAGCTGCCAACTTTATAGTCACCTTGACTGTTTTCAAAATGCTTCCCAATTCTCTTTTAATAATACATGGGATTAATTTGGGGAAAGAGATCATACATGACTTAATACAATTCATTTAAGTAGTATTAGAAACTTTTCTGAATCTCCCTTTACCCTTAAACTCAGGCCATTCCTGACTTCAAAGTTTTGATCTAGTAATCTGTCAGCATTCAGGATGCATCTTCCAGTAAAACAAGCTTGTCCAACCTGTGGCCCATGGGCTGCATGTGGCCTAGAACAGCTTTGAATGTGGCCCTATACAAATTTGTAAACTTTTTAAAAACATTATGAAAATTTATGCATGGACCTTTTCTTAGCTCTTCAGCTACCATTAGTGTTAGTGTATTTTATGTGTGGACCAAGAAAATTCTTCTTCCAATGTGGCCCAGGGAAGCCAAAAGGTTGGACACCCCTGCCATAAAACATGAGTGTCTTGGCTTGCTCACCTATGATGTACCTGAAGCATAATACTAATAATTATATACAGAGAGTGCCAGTAAAATGTATATACATTTTAAGAAGGGAAAAATACTGTATTAAAATTGTAATAATATATTACTTTGAAAAGTAATACATAGATAACACCTTAAAATGTGTATACATTTTTTGGCACCCCATATATATGTGAGCGCTGTCCAGAAAAAAATCCAGCCGTAAATGCCTCTTTTTCAGATTGCGTGGCTGGATACTTTCCGGACAGCCCTCGTATATATAATTTAGTCATCATTTATGACATAACAGATTTGTGATGGGAAACTTTTCAGAAGTATTATTTGGAATGCTAAGGACACATTATTTCATAGCCTATGCAACTAGTCTTTTGGGCCTCGCCTGTGTAACCCAGACTTAAGGCAGGGAGGTGAAGACAGGGTGGCAGTCTGTGTGATAGCTGCCTAGTGGATCTTGGAGTGAACATAGGAGGAGAAGGGAGTGGGCTGTGATGTGGAAATGAGGCTATGGGTCTTTGAGATCAGTGGATAGATAGTGAGGTTACTAGCAATAGGAAATGGAGACCACACAATGAAAAGAGGGGCTTGGAAATGGTAAAGAGGATGGGATTTAATGAGTACAGTGGAAGCTAGCTGTTTCTCCTTTTCTCCTTGGAGAAAGAAGAGACCATTGTTGATGGGGGCCCTGTGGTAAACCTCTCCTTCCCATTTCTCCTTCATTCAGATGAGATCAAGCATGTTTAGGGTGGTATGGCCATAGATATTTCTCCTTCATGCAATCCCTTGTCATCTTTTTTCCCTTCCATTTTCCTTTTCTCCCAGCTGCCAACCAGCAGCAGCCCTAGGGTGACACTTTCAGCCAGTAGGGTAGTTGTGGCAACTTCTGAAAAGGGATTTTCTTGATACTTTTCTCATTTCTTCCTTCTTCCCTTCTTCACTTCCATTGACAGGTAATAAGAGACCACAAGGTTTGAGGAGCTTGCTAGCAAGCAGGAAAAATGGTGGAAAGAGAAGGCTGAAACAACATTTACAATTTGTGGATACCTCAGAACGAGTTGCATTTGTACTCTTTAGGAGTGCTTACATTCTACATCATGTCCCTTGATACTGGTTACCTAATACCATTACCGTTCCCCAGTAGTTTCTAGTAATTTCATCTAGCTGATAAAATTGAAAAAGAAATCATGTTGCCTAACAAAGTGCTAGATACATACAGTTAATATGTTGATTTTGTGTACATATATTTTGGGGGTATGTTTGGTCTTTCAGATGATTGCATTTCTAAACATTGTCTTTACTAAACAAGGTTCATGTTGAAATTTCAGTATGAAGGAGGCAGCACCAAGAGCTTGGCCAGCAGAGCATAGACTATGGAGTCCTTACTCAGGCCCTGCTGTTTCCTTGCTGAATCTGTCTTCAGCTTCCGTCTGTGAAATGTGTCTCTGAGTACCTCACAGAGTTATTAGGAAGGCTAAGTGCCCAGTATACAATACTCAGTATATATTTTCTTCCTTTGTAGAAGGTTTATTTTTGTTAAGATTATTAAATTGTGTAGATTCTAGTGCTGCTGACTTTTTTGTCCAATTGGATTCTTGACATAAATAAATTCAGTTTGGAATTGATGACATAGCCTTAGTACATTCTCTGTTAAATTGAACCAACATAAAACATTTATCAGGAAGAGGTGCCTAATTTTAGGAATACAACTGACACATTTAAAATGATTTTAATTAAACATATAACTTTAAATAGGTACTAAACATGCAACATTAACCAAAACTTAAATAAATAGTCACCAAGAGTCCCACCACTACAGCAGTTTTTATTGGTCTGTTACCCCTTCTGTTCCGTATTCATTCATTATGCTAACTTACCAATCACTTTTCATAAAGGCATTTGCTTTGTCTCTAGGTGTAAAACAAAGGTGTATCCAGATAATCTTCCTACAACAAGTGTGGTGATTGTTTTCCACAATGAGGCTTGGAGCACACTTCTGCGAACTGTCCATAGTGTCATTAATCGCTCACCAAGA
Organism: Lyroderma lyra; assembly: GCA_004026885.1. Lineage (NCBI taxonomy): Eukaryota > Metazoa > Chordata > Mammalia > Chiroptera > Megadermatidae > Lyroderma > Lyroderma lyra. Next base: position 60,877 of record PVJL010000287.1, read on the forward strand.
CACATGCTAGAAGAAATTGTTCTAGTAGATGATGCCAGTGAAAGAGGTAAATTTTAAATTTTAATGCCAGTAATATGCTACTCCTTTTGTCATTAATGGTTTAAAAAAACTAGTTGCTATAATTTTAAAACCAATAATTTTATACAAACCTCCTAATTTATCCTAAAAATATTTGTGGCATATGGACTCATTCACATATGAAAAAAATTTTACACTATAAAACTTAAAATATTATTTTAGCATTTAATTTGTATCACATCTCAATTTTATTTTTAAAAGAAATAATATTACCGAATGTAAACATTTATAGAGAATAGTGAAAAAACCCACATAATTTTATTAGGATTTTCTGTGGGGGAAGCTGCAGCCCTGAGTTAATGAAGAGAGAGGTGGTTCCTACTTAGAGACATGAATGGGGAGTTTAGTTCCAGTTTAGTTCAGTGGGAAGTATCTCTGACAGCAAAATGAAACGCTGGCTGGGCGAGACTTAGTTCTCCAGATTCTTAGGTTTTCCCATTATACTCTATTTGTAAGTTCAGCAATGATCTATAACTAGCTGTATAAAAGGATGAGGAAGGAAATTATGAAAAAGTGGTATATAACATGACTCTGATCTCATGATAAATCTCTGTAGTGACTCTTGCCCAAATATTCTTCTAAGAATCTCAGAATTTTTCACAAGCTTAGAACCTCTCAGACTGTTTCATGAGGTACTCTTTTTGGAAAGGTGTATTAATTAAAAGTACCTTGGCCCAACATTATTTATTCTAAATCCTTCTTAGAGATTTCACACCACAAGGTAATGTACAAAAGGCTCTGCTTAATCCATCAATAAATAAACCTGTTAAACTCAGAGGTACCCAGCATATCCCAGGCTTTTTTTCCCCCACAGCACATCTATTTAGGATCATTGGTGTGATGTGTTCCCCCAGTATTCCTGTGCTTACATGTGAAAAATTTGGAGAGAACTACAAAAAATGGCTCTACCTTCCTCTCTTGATCAGCCTCAAACATTATAACCCATCATTTCAACCTCTTTTGAGAGTATCTTCAACTTTCTTGCCTAATGTCTCCTTCCATCTGCTAAAATAATTTAGTTAAATATTATACCTTCTCCTTCTTGTGCCCATACTAAAAATGTACATTTAATTGTGATTAAATGTAATTACTTCATATCTTAATTACTGGGAGTAATTTGCACATTAATAACCATTTAAATCTTATTACTTTGCCAGATTATAGAGGTACAAATGAAGAGTAAATTATAGTCCTCTACCTTCTCAAGTACCTTATATCTTACCTCCTTAATCTTATTATAAGGAGAAAGTTTATAATCACACAAAACATTTAAATAATAATATAATGTAATTAGTGTCAAAATTAATGAGACCTGTTATAAAAATTAAGAATAACATTTAAGATAGTGATAACTGTTGACAATAGAAGTATAAATTTCATTTGGATAATTGTTTGCTAGGAGTTAATTAATCCTTTAAGAAAGTAAATTGAGTTCAGTTAAGCAGCAATCTGTATAAACATCTATACTGTAAGTGACTTGTGTTTGATTTACTCATATATTCATTTTTGCTAAATTAAATATTCCTCAAGAAGAGATTTTCTTCAGATGAAATGAATTATTTTTCTTTTTCCTCCTTTGGTTTCTGTTCTGATGAGTGCCTGAGAAGGCTGCAGAGTAGTAAGCTTTTGTAGGATGTGGCCTAATCAGAAAGACACATATGCCTACAACTCTAAAGTGATAAAGTCACATATACCTGTTATCTTTTCCCCTTCCTCATGTAGGCCTTTCTTAATCACACCAACCTATGTAAGGCTGTAGGAGAAAACAGGCAGCCATCTATTTCACTGCTCTACGTGAGGCTCTTAGTCACTAAGCAAGGTCCCTGAGTGTTACCCTGGAGCCCTTGCTTCCCCGTCATCGTCCGCCTAAAAGAAAGCCTCGGGAGCTTAGGTCATCATTTCTGATATTTGGGAACCACTAGCCATTGTATTGTGATTATAATTGTAGTCTTGTTATCCAGATTGAGAATTATCCGATACAATGTTTTTTGGCTCCCTTGTTTAGGTGGTAACTTTTGGGGCTAGGAAGCAGAGCAAGCTCTATATTTTTAAATAACTCTCTAAGTCTACTTTTTCTTATTCACGAGACACTCAAGGCACCATGATTTCTCACCTGGATGATGAAATAGACTAACTAGTCTTCCCACATGCACTCTCATCCCATCCCATTTGTTCACTGTGCTGCATGTAGAGTGAACTTCTAAACATGCAGATCTGATCTTGTCACTTCTATGATTAAAACTTTTCCTCTAAGGCCTGCATGACGTGGCTTCTGCCTGGGTCTTCAATCACATCTTGAACCATTCCCTGTCTATCCCATCCCCACAGCTCAGCTCAGATGTTTACTCAGAATCATGTTATAATTAGAGAGGCCTTCCTTGACCTCCTAGACCTCCTAAAACCAGGTCATGTCCCTCTGAATAACATCTCAGAACACTATCCTCCTCCATAGCTCTCACCAGAGACTTAACTGTCTGTTTAAAGACTGTCTCCTGCCCTCTAGTTAGACTCTAAACTCCATCAGGGCTGTTTGCTCATCATTATCTCCTCAGTGTTCACAGTACCTGTTACTCAGTAAACAGTTCAAAATTTATTTAATGAATAAATGAAAGAATAATTTACCAATCAGTTAACCCTTGCTTTTCATTCTTGCCTGTGCAATCTCCTAATTATAAGTAGGTTTTGTAACATGCATAGTTTGTGCATGGCCTCAAGATACTTGATTTCACAGTTAACCTGCTGAGTTATCATAGTTCCATTTATTTAAAAAGTATGAAGTAGGTGCTATAATTATCCTTATTTTATTAATGAGGAAAATAAGGATTAGCATAAACCAAGGGCTTGAACTCTTAACTGCTATGTACATCACATCTGTCCTAAATTTACTGTTACAGGGTCTCCAGTGAAGATAAAGTCTGGATGAATTCCTTGTTCATGTCAGAAGTTATGTAATCATTCTATCATCTCAGAAGGTTATCTTAAGACTTAGAACTGATAGAATGTTCTTAATCTGAGATGACTTGTTTTTCTCATTTTACACAAAAGGAAATGGAGGTTCTTAATTTAGTAGGGATTAAGAGTCACATTTATTAGACTCTGAATTCCTTGCTCTTTTTGCTGCTCTTTAGAGTTCTTGCTAAAATTTCTCAGATGTTGCTGTGAGCAGTGAAATTTTCCCTAACACACACTCACTAACTCTGACACCCTCACACTCCCTGATTTAGAGGTGCCTAGGGATCCATTTATAGGCTGATAGCTGTAGATATTCTAATAAACAAGATTCTCTTAATTTTAGATGATATAGTAGCTTCTAATTACAATCACTTAACCACATATCTCCTAACTGCTTCATGTTTGTAAAATGAGGCTTGAATAAGTAATCAGTAATCCCCTTCTCAGCCCCGAGTCCATAATTCTTTATCAACTGTTAGGAAAACACCTATTTCTTAGCTTTATTGCATGAAAACCACAAAGATGTCAACTAAGATGTCAAGAAAATTTGTGGAATGATTAACTTTTTTGAGCTACTGGGCCAGAGTCATGCATTTTTCATTTTATTTATAGATAAGACAGAGTATTATAGCTTTCAAAGATGAGAGATTTAGGAATTAGATGCTTTAATTCTTAAGAAGTTCCTTAAGCTAATATTTTTGGGGAAACTTATTGGGGATACATACCCAACCTTGACTGATCTAAGGTACTAGAATACTAGGGCTATCCGGAAAGTATCTAGCTATGTGATATGAAAAAAATAGGCACTTATTGCTGCATTTTTTCGGGACATATATCTCACACGCTACCTCATGAGATTCTTTGAAACTCTGGACTTGAAATGATTTAAGCGTGTGTCAGATCAGGTGATTCCACAGTCCTGAATTGTTCTCTCTCTAGTTCCCTTCCAGGATTTCTTGCTGTACACGAAAAGACGGCCTTTGAAGTCAGGCAGGACCTGGGTTTGAATCTTGCCTTTACCCCTTACCAAGCTGTGTCACCTTGATCAGTTCATTTAATATTCTAAGCCTTAGATTTTTGTGTCTAAAATACATATAATAATGCATAGTGTCATATTACATAAGATTAAATAAGTGAAGAGGCTGCCATTGTGCTAAACAGACACAGAATGATAGCTACTACTGTAAAACATTGCTTTTCTTTGGGATTGGCACTGCTATCACCTTTTTACTCAGAATCAAATTATATTTTTCTGAGCCTAAGATTTGGTTCATAAAATCACAGTGGTGATCAGGTAGTAGTTCTTCTCCAGATATTTTTCAGATACTTTTTTTAGCCCAACTATATTAGGAAATATATTCGCAGCAATGGAAATGATGAGTATTCTGGTATAGTAGGACATATAGGCCTTTCGCTTTTACAATTTTCATATCCCTGAGTACTTCAATATGGAGTTGTTCCGGTCTTACTAGTTAAACAGACAAGAACCATTTCACTCCTGTTTGTCTTTCTTTCTCCTCCATGTAGGAACGCTTTGGATCCCCACTTTGAGGACTTAAAAAGCCCCTTACATGTACACTTTCATTTCCATTTGACCTTCACAGTATTAGAGCTCTATGGGACAAAGCCAGTCATAGGAGTTCCAGTAGTTAGTTCCATCTTAAGTTTTTCCTTCCTGTGAGAGCTTGTCCTCATACCTATTGTATAGGAACTAGTTAGAAAGGCATTGGCCATACCAGTAGCTTTGAGGAAGCTGAGCCTTTTCTGCTTTTTAAAGTCAATTGTGTACTTTGGAGGCAGGGCATCCTTGGCTTAGGGGCATGATGACTTGTATCTGCATGGCTCCAGGATAGCTATTGATTTCATACACAAACCTCTTCTCCCTTTCCCCTTTTCCTCTTCAATTACTCTTTCCGCTTAAAACTGTTTTTACTTAGACCTACTTGTCTGTTAAGGAGCTGTGTTAGGTTTTGCAATTACAGTCCAACATTTCTCTCCTGAGCTTGACCTCACTTCCTATCTCCTAATAAAAGAACTACATAATCAACGACTGTAGTAATCAATAAGACAATTAGTTTCTACTTTTGAAGAAATCCCATCATTTTCTAAACTCTTAACAGCTATTGCTGTTCCTATATTCGTTTCCTTTTCTCTGTTGCAGTCTGGATTTAATGCTCTTGAACTACATTTTTTCTCTTCCTGATCCTTAAGCATGATTAGAAAAAGAATTGAGCCTGATGAAGAGTTGCCCAGAGAATTGTGGTAACATGCCTGTCCTTATTGAACCGGAATCCAAAGGCTCTCCTAATTCCTAGTGTAATATAGTAGAGGCAGTCCTAGTACTTTCTCTCAGGAAATAAAATGGCTTCCTGTGTAGGAGAAAGGGTTTGTGAGTCAGGGAGTCTCACTAAAAGTGCTTACTGAATATGTGTTGAATATTTATAATTCAACAATGAATTATAAAATAATTATTATTGCACATAAAAATTGCTTTACATTTGGATAATACTAAGTCAGTTTTTTCATGTTATTTTTGTTCTGTTAATTTTTCAGACTTTTTGAAAAGACCTTTAGAGAGTTACGTGAAAAAATTAAAAGTGCCAGTTCATGTAATTCGAATGGAACAACGGTCTGGATTGATAAGAGCTAGACTAAAAGGAGCTGCTGTGTCTAAAGGCCAAGTGATCACCTTCTTAGATGCTCACTGTGAGTGTACGGTGGGATGGCTGGAACCTCTCTTAGCCCGGATCAAACATGACAGGTAATTTTCTGGAATCTGTACATTTGTTTTCAGTGTGTTTGTCCTGAACTGTGTATGGTACATTGCAAAATTCTTTTATTTGTCATAATTTTATATTTTTTACAGCCAGTTAATAAGTTATGCAGCAGAAATGCCTGCAGCAATGCTTACAGCGAAAATACCAGATTTGGTGGCAGTCTGGTGACAAATACATAAAAATATAAATGAAAAAGGGATGGAAAGTTATTAATCTAAGTTATAAATAAATATGATACTGGCTTGATAGGATATAGCAGGAAATATTTTCATTCTTGTCTTCAACATTATAGAATGTACTTTTATTTTAAAAACACTTAATATACAATTGTTATATAGTTGTTATGGTAGGCCTCCAAAAAGGAAGTTTTAAAAGATTTTTATGTAACTCACTTCATAAATTACATAAATGTCTAACCAGTATGCTGTATTCCTGAAACTAAAATAATATTGACTGTCAACTGTAATTGAAAATAAATTGCTTTTATGATTTTAGGAAAACAGTGGTATGTCCTATCATTGATGTGATCAGTGATGATACTTTTGAGTACATGGCAGGTTCTGATATGACCTATGGTGGATTCAACTGGAAGCTCAATTTTCGCTGGTATCCTGTTCCCCAAAGAGAAATGGACAGAAGGAAAGGTGATCGGACTCTCCCCGTTAGGTAATTAATTTGTCAAACATTTTCCCTAGAGCAAGGATTCCCAACTCCTGGGCCACGGACCACTTCCAGTCTCTTAGGAACTGGGCCACATAGCAGGTGAGCGACAGGCTAGCAAGCTGAGTGAAGCTTCATCTGTATTTACAGCCACTCTTCATCACTCGCATTACCACCTAGCTCTGCCTCCTGTCAGATCAGTGGCAACATTAGATTCTCATAAGAGTGCCAACCCTATTGTGAACTGTGCATGAGATGGATCTAGGTTGCATGCTTTATGAGAACCTAATACCTGATGATCTGAGGTGGAGCTGAGGCTGGGGAACGGCTGCAAATACAGATTAACATTAACAGAGAGGTTTGATTGTCTGAGGACTATAATAAATCAATTGCTTGCAGACTCATATCAAAACCCTATCAGTGAGTGGCAAATGACAGTTAAGCTGCATCTGGTAGCAGGATTTATTGTGGCAATTGAGCTGTATAATTATTCATTATATAATAATAATAGAAATAAAGTGCACAGTAAATGTATAAATACCATATATGTGGTTAAGAACCATATTTCACATATATGGTTTTTACCCTTTGATCAATTAATGAAATAAGAATTTTTCATTTACATAAATCAAGATTGTACAATCAGCGGGTCACATGCAGCCATCACAAATTAGTAAACTTTCTTAAAGCATTATGAAAATTATGCACAGACCATTTTTTAGCTCATCAGCTTTTGTTAGTGTTAATGTATTTTATGTGTGGCCCAAGACAATTCTTCTTCTTACACTGTGGCCCATGGAAGCCAAAGGTTGATAGCCCTGATGTAAATCTAGTTCACATGATAAGTGATAGTGACATGCATATATTCTTTCATTAATATACGAACATTTTCCAAATCTATATGTCAGATTTGTGCTTTAATTCAGTTGTTAAGGATAATAACATTTAATTTGAAACAAACTGTCCCTTAATTGTGTTAGTATGTAAAAATTTTACCTAAAACTGTGTCTTTGCACCAAAATGTAAGATTTTAAATTCAGAATTGTACCATCTGGATGATGGTTGCTGACTGGCAAGGTTAAAATTTCGTGTTTTAAAGGGATGAAAATCTTCTTGCTATTCAGAACCTTTAAACTGAGACCATGAGCTTTCTGAGCCATCTAGGATTTATTACAGTTGCATCATCCTGCTGCTTCTGTAGTAATTGAGAGTTCCTTTAGAACCAGGCTTTTTAGCTTTTTCCTGTCCTGGGCATCTCATATCTGCCTTCTCTTGAATTCAAGTTCAGTTCTGACAACATTGAAGAGAGGTTTTACTAATTCTATAATCTCTCCTCTGGTCAGCCCGAGTTCTTTTCTAATAAAGGGACTTTCCTACTCTTGCTGACAGTTCAAATCACCATCTGAAGTTTAAACCAGGGGTTCCTAAACATTTCATAAATGATGAACTTCTTTGAAAAATCCAATAAAAGCTATGAGTCTTCTCTAAGAAGTGGGGGTGTACATTATCTAATTCTAGGAAATTTACAGATATCCCAAAACCCAAGTTGAGAAGTTCCTATATTAAATGATAACTCTAGGTGTTGGCCTGTTTCCTTTGACTCCTAATATATAAATTTTTTTTCTCTTCTAAAATAAAAATAAGTCCTAATTTTTTTGTGGAAACAACTATTTCCACTGGAAAAGCAAATGTGCCACCCCCCTAGGGCATGGAATGAGTACATTTTAGGGTTATAGTGTTGGCCATTTTATCCTAAAATGTCATCTCCATAGTGTCTTCTTCCCTGGAACTTAATTATTTTCTGCTGGTCAGAGCCTGTTTTTGTCTCTGTACTCATCCTTCAAAAGGAAATCAAATGTTTGACTGGTATTCATTCATTTGAACCTCCTTTAATATTATTTCTCTGCTTAATTCTACCTGTTCCCACCTGCTGTTCATACCTGGGCCATGTTTTAATAAAAGGGACTCCTCTTTTGCAAATGATATACCATACTTGGTCAGAATGATGCTCTTCTTAGAAGGAGTGTATTGATTTTATTCTGTCTTTGATTTTATTCTCTACTTAAAGGTTCCTATGAAGTATAGGGAAAGGGCCACATATTTTTCATCCTGTTTAATCTCATGTCTGTGCAATATTTGCCACCCTTTAGAACCTGGCCTGTTAGAGTTGCTAACATGAATCTAGTTGGTTAATATAGTCATTGCATTTATAGTTGCTAGGAACTATGGAGTAAGTACACATTCAGATGGAGAGGATTACGAGAAATATCCTCAATTTAAGGAGTTCCATGGTGGAAGTTCAGTCAGGCCCTGAGGATGAAGAACGGTATAAAAGATTTGGAAAGCCGTTGGGGCTGGGCAGAGAAGGATGTATGTCCATGTAGAAACTGTGACAGCATGACTAAAGTGCAGGTCATGTCTAAAGACCTAATAACATAGCATAAAATAAAAAAATGAAAGCCCCTCAGAGTCTATGAAAGTTTCTGAAGAATGTGAGAATAAGCATTTATTTCGTAGTTATAAACAGTTATATAAAAACTAATTTTAAAAACAAAAACTGACTGTAAATTTTAAATTGTTAAAAATAACAGTATAGTATTATATGATTCAATTTCAGAACACCTACCATGGCAGGAGGCCTTTTTTCAATAGACAGAGATTACTTTCAGGAAATTGGAACTTACGATGCTGGAATGGACATTTGGGGAGGAGAAAACCTAGAAATTTCCTTTAGGGTAAGTTTAAGTCCCTTTGAAAAAGTAATCTTCTAGTTAACTTTAAATATGGCTATGCTTTAATTATTTGTGTTAACTCTAAATAAAAAATAAAAAGTGAATTTATTAATAGTATGAGTTTAAAGAGACTTCAGAGTTTCAGTCCATAAAATGTTTGGTGATATTATTAATGGTTTATTATAACCCATTTTAAGCAAGTAATTCAGTTATCTTAATAGTCCTCCTCTAAAATTTATACAAGGTTTCATATTTATTTGTTTTTAATTTATTATTTTCAAGGAAGTAATTCAAACCCTAAAAATAACCAAAAAGTAATTGGTGGTTTGTATGTGCTACTTTGGTACTTAACTGCCAAAAATTTAATTTTACTTTCCATAATAGCCTTTGTCCTTCTGATGTGAAATTATTCTCTTATATAAAACCTGGTCACTTTACCAGCTTTATATTTTTCAGTGTAAAGGCAAGGCAAAAGAATTTTGAAATTACTCTAAATTAATTAACCCAGTGGACCTTAAGTCTTACTCATTTCACTTTCACTAAAATCAACATATTATTTAAATGACATTGTGTATTTCTGAAAATAATTTTTAGACATAGCTTACAGTGCAAAGCACACTGAACTGCACAGTGATCTAAACCAGCTTGCTCATTTTATTCCTATTGGATCTCTTTGCACTCTCATAAAAAGTTTGGACTCTAAATTATCTTGGACATCCTATCCAGCTTTATCACTTTATGATCCTGAGAAAATGTTAAAGTAGCTACAATGAACATTTAACAAAATCAGAACTTTTCAAAATACATTTTAATTGTAAGTAGTTGGTAGATTTTTAACTTATGGAAAAATGTATTATGAAAGGAGCAGACAAGTAATTGCATTAAATTAAGGATGTCAAACCATACTTGATGATCTTTTTCTTACCCCTTTTTGTTTTTATGCTCACCGAGACAAATCATGCTGTTGCTTTCTCACTGAGTAACTCGTGAGAGATCCAGTTTAGATTCCTAGGTTCTGTTTAATGTACAGGCTATGACACATTTTTGGAGAACAAGGGACAGATAGGATTTACCATGAACCATATTAATAAATACATTATACATTCTACACACACAACACAAAAATATATAAACATTTCACAAAACAGTATGTCCTTGTTAGCAAGTACTGGTTATAATTCATCAACTTTGAATTTATGCTCCTTTTATGAGTCGTGGCCTGTAGTTAGAAAAATATTGCTCTAGGCCTATGTCTTTTCTGTATTTAGCCTTTAACCTATCTTTTCTGAATTTAACCTTCAACATCTCATTTAATGAAAACCAAAAATTAGAGAAAGGTTTGCTCCTGAGAAAGTACTGGCTGTGTGGCCATGTAATAGGAACTCCATTGTATGCCCTTGATTCTGTGCAATTCCAAGTATGAAACTCAGTAGATGTGAGCAGATTTTTTTTTTTTTTTTTTTAAATCAGTGTTTAAAACTGGTCTTCTTTGGTGGTGTTTTCAGATTTGGCAATGTGGAGGAACCTTGGAGATTGTTACGTGCTCACATGTTGGGCATGTATTTCGGAAAGCTACACCTTACACATTTCCAGGAGGCACAGGGCAAATTATCAATAAAAATAATAGACGACTTGCAGAAGTGTGGATGGATGAATTCAAGAACTTCTTCTATATAATTTCTCCAGGTTAGCATTAGTTTGCATTAGAAATACAAGACTAACTTTCTTGTCCCTTATCCTAATGCATGCTGAGAAGAGGTAAGAAAGGGTGAAAGAAGCTTTGAGCAGAGGGAAAACGCCTACATCGTGAGTTATTGTAAGGAATAAATGAAATCATGCACTAAGGAAAATGCCTGGTATAATATATTAACAATAATAATGAATTATCCAGGTCAGTATTGCAGTAATTACTGTTAGTCCAAGTATTATGCATGTGTGGGGGTTTGTTTTGTTTTTGTTTTCTTTAACATAACTGCAATGTTTAACCTTGGTATAAAAGTTGAATATCTCAGGGTCATTGCAGAGCCCTGTAACATGCCTCCAGGAACTTTGCTCTGCTCTTCAAGAGTTTTATAGGAATAGCTGTTCCATCAGCTAAAATCTGCCTGACATTGTTAACATTCCATCCTCGTTTTTAAATTACCATAAGACTGTCAAGTAGCAGAGTGCTCAATTCAGTAAGTTGTGTGAGAGAAACCTGACTGGGAACAATTATTCTGTTTAATATTTGGGCAAAATAAATCTTGATTTTTGTTTTTGCCCTAAAAGTTTTCTGATCCCATATAACTTACATTTATAATATTATTAACATGTGTATCATTTTCACATAAATTTAATTTTTCTTTGAAAAACACATATTTCCTTGTTTTATACTTTGGGAGATGGAATAATGGTATATCACTTGTATAGTTATATCATCACCAAAATTGTACCACTTTTCCTATTCATCTGGCTTATTAGATATAGTATATAAATAGAAATGTGTTACTCAGTAGAACATTAATAATTCAGTCACTCATTTCTTTTAACAGGTGTTACGAAGGTAGATTATGGAGATATAGCATCAAGACTTGGTCTAAGACATAAACTCCAGTGCAAACCTTTCTCTTGGTACCTAGAGAATATTTATCCTGATTCTCAGATTCCACGTCACTATTTCTCTTTGGGAGAGGTAAAAGAAAAAATATATCCTATGTGATTATCAGTAGTTAAACTTCCAGTGAGGGAATACCTTCATAGTAAAATTACATAACCTCAAGTGTGGAAAAGTTCTTGTTAGTTGACATAGTCTACTTCATAAATTGAAACCTTGTGAATTTTTTATCATGTTATATTTTATTAAAATAAGAATGCTCCATCCCTAGCCTTATACAGTTGGACTCTTTTTACAGTACATTAGTGTCTTCAATAGACTTATTTTAACAAACTGACCCATTCAGTTGAAACCATAAATGCCTAAAGATAATGTCCTAGTATTAATTAGCCCTAATCAAGGCTTGAGGAATTTCAAAATAAAGATAAATTGTAAAGAACTGACAAGGAAACTTGAAAGACCATTTATTTGGGGCAGGGAGATTGGAAGGAATGTTGGTAAGCGTGTTTGTTTCTGATGATGCCCTTAGTTATTGCTCTTCAAATTCAGCAAATTTTCTTGAAACCTGAAATAATGTGCTTATTAATACTTACAGTTAGTTAACACAATTAGTTGTACTTTGGAATTTGGCCTCCATATCTTTATAACTGCCCATAGTGTAGGGTCTGGTGTGAGAGACTTCTCTTTTTCTGATATGATTACCAGGATGGTCACAAGAAACCATTTCTTGTGCCCTGTTCCACACTATTTTTAAAACGTTGACAGCCATCCATTCTGACTTCTAGCCAAAAATACAACTATTGTGTATAGGAAATCCAAATAGTCCTTTTGTTTAGCCCAGGGGTCTGATCAAGTCAAGGATTCTGTTTGTTTCCTAGGTCTTCTATAGTAAAGTACCACAAACAGAGTGACTTAAACAATAGAAATTGGTTGTCTCACAGTTCTGAAGACTCGAAATTTCAGGTCAGGGTATGGGGAGGTTTTGTTCCTTCTGTGGTCTATGAGAAAGAACTGTTCTCTACCTTACCCTAGCTTCTGTTGCTGACAGACTATAGAAGCATCACCCCATCTCTGCCTTCATTGTCATATGGCATTTCCTATGTGCATGTCCAATTCACTACTGACTCATGTATATTTCTTAGGTCTGGTCCTCCAGGGCTTTTGAATAATGGCATGGAGGAGTCCCTGTCTCCTCAACCCTGAAAGTTTTGCTTTTCTGAAGTTTAGAGACTAGTACTTGAGCCTCCCACCTATTCAGTGGTAACATCAGTTATTTGCTGCCGGTCTTCTGTCTAGCAGGAATTTGTTTCCTAAACACCAGCCTTTCCAGCCCCAGCTTTCTGCCCACCCAGAGCTCAACACATGTTTCATCAAGAAAATGGCCTTGTATTTGGGGTTCCTCTGATTTTTAATTTGTCATGCCAACCTCAGATAACCAAAACACCACTGTGCTCTTTCCCCCTGGGAATAGGTACTTTCTGGGGCCACATCTTGTCCTCAGCCTGCACCATCAGCAAATGCCCTCACAGAGGAAGACAACTGCTAATTGTTAGCTCTCACCTAGCAAGGGCTTTCCCCTCACTGGAATCACAGTTCACCCTATCCTGATTGCTTCCATAGCTCTCCAAAAGCCTCAGATACACAACTTCTGCAGTTTACTTGGTTTTTTTTTTCACTAGTTGTTGGAACAGAAGTATTGGGCTACTATGTCGTACTGGGAAGCAGTGTTTCTCCTTCTTTACTACACTATAATACCCCAAATCAGTGGGCCATGAAGGTTCTAGGTCTCCTTTCATAATAACCCTCTAACTCCCCAAGGTCCCTCTTTTTATTAGGACAAGGCAATGATTTTCAGTTTTCTGGTCACAAGTCAGTGGTGGCTTATAAATCACTTCAGCTGCTTATGACCATCATTTTTTTAACAGTCTAGAAAAGAATATGTGAAAGTACATTGCTTATAGTAAAGGAATTTTGTTTTCACTGGGTCCATCTGCAATTCATTCTAAGTCTTTAGTTATGAAATTGACTTTTAGAAAGCTTATGAAACCAAATAAGAAGAAAAAAGAAATTCAGCCTTCTGGGACATTTGATCACAGGACAAAACTTCCTTTTTGTAAGTTACAGCACCAAATGATGATATGTGTGGACAGGGCCACAACCAGGTCTCATTCCAAGACTGAATCTTCCTGACACACAGGAAAAGTCATCCCCCAGTCCATAGGGGGTTGTCACCTCTTCATTACTTTCATTTATTCAACAAGTATTTGCGTGCCTACTATGTGATAGGTGCTATTTTAAATACTGGGAATATAGCACTGGAAGAAATAAATCCTCAGCTCTTGTCGATCTCACAGTCTCTGGAGGTGGTGGGCATGGGAGTGGTACTATTTTATGTAGGGTAAATAAAAAAATTATATAAGGTGATTTTTGAGCAGAGTACTAAAGGAAGTAAATGAGCAAGCCATATGAATTTCTGGAGAAAGAGTATTCCAGGCATAGGGACAAACAAGTACAAAGGCCCTAAGACAGGAGTGTACTTTATAATGTTCCAAAAGCAGCAGAGAGGCCAGCTGTTTGGAATGGAGTGAACAGGGAGGAGGGTAGTAGAAAATAAGGTCAAGACATAATGATGGTCAGTCAGATCACATGAAGCTTGTAGTCCATGGTAAGGATTTTGGGGTTTATTCTGAAAAACATGGGAAGCTATAGAGAGATACAAGAAACCTTCTTTGGAAAAAGTTGATTGTCTGCTGTGTCAGACAGAATTAGTAATATATGAAAATGAGTAGAGCAAGTGTATGGGTGAAAGGAAAAGAATAGTCGAGGATTATATTAAGATTCAGCCTAAGAAACTGGGCTGATGAAGTTGGCATTACTTAAATGGAGAAGCATGTACCACAGGTACAGGAGGCATTCAGCAGTGCCAGGTAAAGATACTGGGTAGGCAGTTGTATTTATTAAAAATCTAGCTTGGATGAGAGGCTGGGGATGAAGGTCTAAAGTTAGGGGTTGTCATATATAAGTGGTTTTTTAAACCACAGAACTCCATGAGACAACCTTGGGAGGAATGAATGTAGATGAAAAAGAGAGGAGGACTGAGGACCAAACCACAGGAAACTCGACAATTCAGAATTAGGAAGAAGAGAAGGAATCAGCCAAAAATGATTGAGAGTGACCATTGAAATAGAAGGAGAGGAGTTCCCTCGTGGTGTAGTGCCTAGGCTTTGGTGCTCTCAACGCCGCAGCCTGGGTTCGATTCCCAGCCAGGGAACCCCCCCCTCCCCCCCCCGCCACCAAAAAAAAAGAAAGAAATAGGAGAACCAATAGAGTGATGTCCCAGAGACTAAGTGAAGGACTTGCTTCAAAAAAGGGAAAGTGGTCAACTGTTAAATGCTGCAAAGAAGTAAAACAAGTCCTGAGAATTTGTCATTGGATTGTCAAGGGAGAAGTTGGAGGTAGGCTCCATCTTACTATGTCAAGGGGGTCCCCATGGAGATTAGTAGGGGAGATGGAGAGAAAAGAAAGTGGAGATCATGAGTGTGGATGAATCCTGCAAGAAATTTTGTTGTAAAGAAAAGCAGAAAAATGGGTGATAACTGGAGGGCAATATGGGGTTAAAGAAGGGTGTTGATTGTTGTTGTTTATGATGAAACTGTGTGCTTTGCAAATGAACCAAAAGAGAAAACAAGATGCTAAAAACAAGTCACATAGGAGTCAGATGGGAGGCGATGAGCTCCAGTGCACAAGTGGGGGTTGTGGTGAGGGGCATGGGGAGAAAGCTGTTCATCCATTGCAATAGGAAGGAAGGTAGAAAGAATGGGGACTAGTGCAGATCAGTTGTTTATTTGGGGGTACAAGCTGGTAGTCTGTGGTGGAACTTTTTGACTTCTGTTTTTGTCAGATGAACAGAAGATCATTGGCAAGTGAAAAGACAGTAGTGGTTCAGGTTTGGGGGAAAGAGGAAGAGACGTAAAATAGAAACATAAAATATGGGAGAGCAAATAGATCACAGAGGGAGCTGAACAGTGATAAGTTAAGAGAGAAACCATTGAACCTGGTTGTGTTTTCTCCCATGCCAGGACAAACACAGACTCCTGAGTTCATTCTTAGTCATTACCGAGGTTACTGCAGGGTTGAAAGCTCTCTCTGCATCTGAATTTGGTCATGCTTTTAGAAATGCACCCTAAAATATAAGAAGTGAGGCCTTTGCACAGTGTCTTGCCTCCTTAATGAGCAGCTGTTCCCTCTGCTGTAGCCTCATTCCAGTCAGGAAAGGCCTGGGGAGGGTGATGTGCTATGGGAAGATTTATGGCAGTTGCTCTAATACTTGCCTTTAGAATAGAAAATGAAAACCTGTTGTTTTTTTCCTTTAACTGACCCAATTTTGGACAACACGTAGGCATTGTTAGCTGATCCAGAATATAGGTGTATTACAAAGAGCCACTTGTTTAACTCATAGTATATGATTGCCAAGGAAAACTTGCCCTTTATTTGCCTCTTGCCAGCTGGCCTTCTGTATAAAGAACAAATTTAACCCTCTGTGGCCTGCTTGTTATTGCCTTAACTAAACAGCTGGTCTCAAGCGTATATGCCCTTCATATCAGCCACACTATCCAGATGGAAGCTCTGATTTCTGGGGCCAGGTCCTCAAGCACCCACCACAGTGCAGCCAGTGAGTGACCTTATGCTTGTGATCATAGCTCCACCTGTGTGAACCTTCCTTCACTAAAGACTGGAATTTAGCCTTTTGGGGATCTTTTGTCATACCTCAAGGGCCTAGGGAAACCTGAAATCATAGGATTTTAGAGTGGAAAGGGAAATTAGAAGGTATAAATTTAGTCTCTGGCATCACTGAGTCCAACTCTCATAACTCCTGTGGCACCTGAAACTGAATAAATGTGTTTCATTGTGATATCTAATACTTGTAAATCCAGGAGAAGGACAATCTAAACAACCATCCCAAATAGCAAATAATCCAAACCTTTTGGCAGTTTGGCCAGTCTTATGGACTGACCACTTGCTTCTCCGGGCAGATCTGATAATCCTCAGATTTAGTAAGCACAAACTCCATGTCAAGCACCAATGTGAATGCTTTGCAAATATTAACTCATTTTATTCTCACTTCATTACTATGATGTTTAGGTGCCATTGTTCCCATTTCAAAGTAAGTAAACTGAGGCATACATAAATGGTTTAAACAATATGGTTCAGGTCATAGTCAAAAAATCTTTACCCATGGAATTCCCTAGTGGTGTAGGGGCTTAAGGCTTCGGCGCTGGCGCTGTCAGCACTGCAGCCTGGGTTCGATTCCCAGCCAGGGAGCTACCCACATATCAAAAAGCAAAAAAAAAAAAACAACTTTACCTTATGGCAAAGAGTAAATTAGTGACTCTAGATCCCAAAAATCCTTTAACCACTTATATTGCCCACCCTAAGGGAGGTACTAAGATTCTACAGGAAACTATAGCAGAAATTAAGGAACTTAGGCTTGAATTTCTTGCCTGTTTCCCAGGAATGAGAACATTCACGATTATTTTCAACTCCTAATGTTAAAAATACTATTTTAGTGATAGCTGTGTATACTAAGTTGCTACTTCACAACAAGTCGAAGAGTTGCTGGATCTGTGGATAAGAAAGGGAAATGGACAGTTATTGTGGGCCTACTATGTGTCGGTTTCTGCTAGGGCTCTGTATATGTTACCTTATTGAGAGATTTCACCAAACATGAGAGAAACTGTTATCAGATGAGACAATGAGGTTCCTACCACAGTATTTCCCAATTACTGTAAAGAATGCTGATATATGATGTCCCTCATGGTGCTCTCAATTAGAAAGGCAAGAGATTGGGGGAGGAGGGAATAGATTTTGTAGTAAAATATATTTGGAAAATGCTGCTTTTTATATCCTGTACCACCAGTCCCTACCCTCACCAAGAATCACAGCATGTAAAAGTCCTTCAATAAAGAAACCTATTTAAATTTGTTTAACCCAGTATTGCCCAGGCATATCTGATGACAAAAACCCTTTTTTGGTGACATGTGTCCATGCCTAGCCAGAAAATTGTTCAAAATATTGTTTTGGGAATGACTGTCTTAGAGTACTGACCTGCCAAGGTCTGGTAGCTGCAGTGGTATAGTTGGGAGTGAGGCTTAGGTGTCTGCGTATCCCTAAACCTGCTTATTCCTATCCATCTGCCTCCAGACACCTTGAAAGTACAGTATTTCCCCTTGATCACCGTAATTCAGATACACGTATTGCTGTGATTCAAGAAGAGAACTTCAGGGGTTCCCTGGTGGTGTAGTAGCTAGGCTTCGGTGCTCTCAACACCATGGCCTGGGTTCGATTCCCAGCCAGGGAACTACTCCCCCATATCATGGCCCTAAGTTGAGATAGCCATATTTGCTTGTCAAACCCAGTGTTTTAAAAACTCCTAACTACTGTACACCCTCTATAATCATCTTCACTCTCAAATAATTTAGAATAAGTACATCCTAAACAACTTTCATAGGGAGGTACTATACCAAATTCCCAAACCATCCTGTCAGTAGTTATTTTCCTGCTGTGTTAAGGAGAGCATTACATCATATTTCTATTTAGGAGTATTGACTGCAATGAGGAAAAGCTGCTTTCTTTTCTCATATCAAATCAGTCTTTTTTTTCTTTTTCCAAAGCAGTCTAGTTTCCATTAGACATCCTATTCACCAAATACTATGTTACCAAACAAGGGGACTTCCCTCGTTTCTCTTTCCAAGATAGTCATCAAGATGTAAACTTGGAATGCAAGTGAACTAGAAGGAATTGATAGTACAACAATACCACTGAGCATTCTTTGTCAATCCACATTGTATGTATATGGAAAGATGGCACAGGGTCTTGTAAAGAGCAGGAGAACCCAGAAGTTAGCCCATCTTTTTCTGAGAATGAACTTCAAAATACTCCCTCCCTAACTTGTCGAAAGGTTCCCACAATATCCTTTCATTAGGCACTCTTAAATTGTTTCATGTAGTTTCTCTTCTCCCTGATAACATGCCTATATTTTATGTCATTCTATTATTTTCTAAATGTTATTTTTAAAAATAATTTTATTAAAAGTATCAGATTTTGGATAACTAACTTTAGAATATATTTGCATCCCAATATAAACACTGGAGCAAGTATATATCACCTTTTCTATTCCACATCTTACTAGAAAGCTAGTCGTTGGTTACATAGCCTTAAAGCTAAATGGAATTTTGAACATCTGATTCCACATCCCTATAAAATGTTTGTTCCTAATTTTTTTCCTTCTCCAAACACTTTTCACCAAAATAACACATTAACTGGTACCCTAAAGGACAGAATTATTCCCAAAACTCACCCCCTAGTCATCCTGGTTTTGCGTGTCCTTGAGAAATCATCTTACACACCCCATAGTGAGGTAGTCCACATGTATTCTACCAGGAGAAGAAGGATAATCTCTTCCGACTGTCTTCTCTAGCTGTCCAATATGTAGGAGGACCAGCGTGGAAAACAGATGTCCCCTTCAGCTACAGATATACCACATATTTGTTGAGCCAAACAGAATTCTCTGCCTTCTAATGTTAAAGCCACCCAGGGACCAAAACATCAACAGCTACCTTCTTATAGAAGTTCCCCACACACATACACACAAAAAGAAGTCCCTACTTTACCTCGAATGTGAGGCATCACTTCCATACTCCCCTGTGTTTTAGAGGAGTGCTCTCAGGTCCCACCAGAGGCCCCCAACCAGGTCCCTGACCACCCACCTCAACTCAGCCTCACTGACCACATCTTGCTGATCAAAGTTCACTGTCACTCTAACAGTTGGCAAAAAGCAGTAGTTTCCAATCCTTTAAGAAGTTCTACTTCTAACACCTATGGTAAGTAGTGACCCCAAAGGATAGAGACTTGATCTCTCATGTCATAAAACAACCCCAAATTATTCATAGGAATGTTGTAAGGATGATGTGAGCAATTACATAAAAAACTTGTAGAACAGTGCCTAGCACAGAGTAAAATATAATTTATTTGCTATAATCAGCAACATCAATTATGGAAACAACCAATGTTTATTTATTATAAAATAGTTATAGAGTAATAGGAAACCCTATTACATTTGGGAGAATTGTATTAAGTTTAATTTGTAATTTGGCAAAAGAGAAATAGTTATTTAACCAAAAGGCCGTTCCATGTGAGAAAGTGAGAACACTGGGTCTTCCCCAGCCTTTCCTATAGCATTTACTGCCTTTCTTCAGCAACTTGTATATCTGTACTTGAAAGGAAAAAAAAAATTGAGAAAAAGAACTGGAGTTTATAATTTCTTTCAAAAGTACAAGGAAATACTATAATTGTTGTATATGAATATATGAGATAAAAACTCATCTTGTCACAATCTGAACTAAATTCTTTTTCAAGTAAGATAGCCATGATTAAGCATTGCAGAAAGATGTTTTATGCAATTTTGTATCTAACTGTAAAACCTTTTATAAAATCTAGGAAGTAATACATTTATGAAATAAAATAATGGATAAAAAAGATTATGTGAATTACATGGTAAAAGAATTTCTGGATACTATGTGTTGGACCCAGAGAAAAAAAGGACCCTGAGATTTCCTTTTTGAATAATTGGACAAATTTTGGCGTTATTAACAAAAATAGGATATCAAGAGAAGATGGGAATTTTCAGAGGAATGATAATGAGGATTATTTTAGGGAGCAACTCTCAAGGTCAGGAGTAGAGTAACAGGGGCATATTATAACACTGGGATGAAGAAATATTAGCATTAAAAGATTGGAAAGTCCTCTTTTGCATGAACTCAGTTTGAGATTGATGGAATAGCCGAAAGGTAGCAATGCAGACTATTACTGTTTCTTAGCTTACTATGTGCTAGACTCTGAAATAGACACGTGGATGCATTGTCTTAACAAAACTCAACCAAGGGCTAACATTATCTCCCAGTTACTGTTAGGAAATTAATTTCAGACGGTTTGAGTCATTTGGATTTAAACCTAGGTCTCATGCCAGAACCCCAGTTCCTATTCCTGACTGCCTGTGAATAATAGTTTTTCACCCCTCTCTCCCTGTATCTTTATTAGTGCCTTATTAAAATACTGAAGTAATATGTAGGTGGTACATGTGTTTATAAAAATAAATGGTTTATTTGTGATTTTAACTTTCCTATCACACAAAATTAGTTATATTTTATTTCTGTGCACATGACATAACAGGTGTGGTTTATCACACATCTCCCTTCTGGCTTACCTGCTAACAGAATAGATTTAGAACAGGCCTGTCCAGCCTGTGGCCCAGGATGGCTTTGAATGTGGCCCAATACAAATTCTTAAAACATGATGAGATTTCTTTACATCCCTTTTTTAAAAATTCATCCGCTATCATTAGTGTTAGTGTATTTTATGTGTGGCCCAAGGAAGCCAAAATGTTGGACACTGCAGATGTAGGACTTTCAAATGTCCATTAGTTTACTTGTTTTTAAACTACAGTGATTCCGAGGAAACAAAGTATCAAGGGGCATTGCTTTACTCTTTCTAACTTTGATGACTGATTTAAATTCCTTTTATGTCACTGGCAAATATCTAACAGAAGAGTGATGTTTGCACCACACCATGCTTAGGCTCCCAGTTAAGCTCCAAACTCTACTTAGAAAATACCTACCATAAGTCTCCTAAGAAGTCATCAGAGTGATTATCAAAAGTAATGCCCTTAGGGGGTGGGAGAGGAGGGGGGGAAGCTAAATATAAGGTGATGGAAAGAGAAGTCACATTAGGTGGTGAACTGATTATATACCAAATTGACAATGCACTGTAGAATTGTAAGCCTGAAACCTATGTAATCCTTGCTAACAGATGTCACCCCAATAAAATTTAAAAAAAAAGTAATGCCTTTTAACTTGGTAGTTAAGTGTCTACAAGAAGTTGTTAAATTGCTTTAAATTATTAGGCAAAGTAGAGCTTATTGAACTAAATACAAATCCTAGAAGAACATCTTCAAAAAGTGAAAATAATAAAGGATTTCTCCCTGAATCACAAAAAAATGTACATAGAAACAGTAAGACCTTTCTAAACAGAATTGTAGAAAGCAGGACAGTGATTCTCCCACCCCTCAACTCATAGCCCTTACACCTCAAGAATGTGAAATTGTTTTATAGTAGTAGAAAGTTTAGATTGATTTTAATGTGTTATGTATCTGTATGTGTGTCTGTCTAGTTAGCCTCTTTAACTCCTGATGTATTCATTATTCATTGTCTCATAGATACGAAATGTGGAAACAAATCAGTGTCTAGATAACATGGCTAGAAAAGAAAATGAAAAAGTTGGAATTTTTAACTGTCACGGTATGGGAGGTAATCAGGTGAGTATTTTTAGTACAGCTTTAAAAGGGATAACTTTTGGATTTGTTTTAATCTTCTGTCCTTTTTATCTCATGATGAAATTCAGGAAATACTTTCCTACCTTTAAAGAGAAAATAATAAAGACCTGTAGGAGAAGGGAGCCTTCAGTATAAAAATAATGTGATGATTATTTATACATGAAACATTTGTAAAAAGCCCCTTATGAGAACTGTTTTAATATTACTGTGCATGAGATTTATTTACCCTTTTTAGTCAGATGACAATTCACTGTATACAGAGAACTCAAGGTCATTTTTCTTTGTGTGAAATTAGTAGTACTAGCTTTTCTGAGTCATTTATCTCTGTTACATTAATAAAATTCAAAAATTGTATTTTTTGAACACAATTAACACACTAATAAAGTTCAAAAATACTTGTTTTTTCTCTTCCAGATTATTGGGCATATACAATGGTGACTGATTTTACTATTAAAGCTTATGTGTGTGCATTTTTGTTTTTTAGGTTTTCTCTTATACTGCCAACAAAGAAATTAGAACAGATGACCTTTGCTTGGATGTCTCCAAACTTAATGGCCCAGTCACAATGCTCAAATGTCACCATCTAAAAGGCAACCAACTCTGGGAGTATGATCCCATGGTAAGTTCCCATTTGCATATTGGATAAAATATATAAAATTGTGTGTTGCTGGATATACTTACATACTTTATAGCTAAAAGAATGAATTCTTGGAGAATTTGAATATAGATCAAATTGTTCTTATACTCTAAAATTTGACAAAGGGGAAAAGCAATATAAGTAAAATGAACATGTTTTAACCTCCCCAGTAATTAAGTTAGGCTTGCCTCTAGTCCCTGAATCCTTATTGTCACTAAGTAGCCACTCTTCCCTCTGTATGCCCTCAAGCTCCACAGTCTGGCATGGGAGAAATGGAAAAGTAGGCTTTTTAAATTATTGAATTAAACATTTAGGTAAAAACTGAGCTGCAGTTAATGAAATTCTCTGGCTCATACTTTCAATGACATATATAGCAAAACTTTCTGTATTTATCTTCACTTTCCTCTGGAGCGTGTCCCTCTCCCGATCCATTGTATGTTGTACTCACACAGAGGTATTTCAAAGATACTAGTTCAATCAAAACATCGCAAGTAAAAGCCTTTCTCCCTCTGCTCATATCTGGCCAACCTCCCAAGTTGTACTTTTGCTCTGTAGTTCTGGAACCAGCCCCTGAATCTTCAAGATGTCTTTCTCTATTTTGTTTTGTTTTGTTTCTGATTACAAGCACTAGTGTTCTTCACATAAGGAAGGATTTTGTTCCTGTTTTGCTTTCCACGTACCATCCCACTTTTCTCCTCCATTGTATGATGGCAAGTGAACTCATGCCTTTGGTTCTCCATCCCTGGCTCCTGCCCCCAGCTGACACTGTGTGGAAACAGTTCCTGGATGCAAAGCCAGGAGCGTTTTTGTCTCCTTTTCCTTATGGTATTTACTGTTGCTAAGCTGATGATATTTTAAAATCCTCACATCCATTCATTCGCTTTAGGTGTACTACTGTTTAGTTTCTTCTCTTAGCTTTCCCTCTGTTCCTTTTATCTGCTTGGCTCATTCTGCTGCTTCATTCTACCCCTTAAGTGGAGGTGTCCAAAGTTAGGTCTTGGCTGTCTTTTTCTCTCTATACTGTCATATACAAACCCTGGTCTTTTCCTGTCCCTGAACGTACCTTGTAGTTAACCACTTTACATTTAAGATCATACTGTTCCCTCTGCCTGAGAGGTCCTACCCATACTTGAGGGCCCCACTTTGACATCACTTCCATGAATGCCAGGCAGAATGAGCTCTCTTCTGTCCTAATTTAATTATAATGGTCTTCAACCCCTGTAATACTGTGCTTCTTTGTAGTTATTTTATCTACCACTATTAAACTGTTAGTCAGATCCTACGGCAAAGATCATGTTTTATAAAACCTGGGTCTCCCTTCACAATGTCAAACTATAGTAAAATATAATGTTAAATATAGCAGTAGCTTAGTTAATATGATCACTGGAAATGGCCTGAGTTTTCTGTGGAACTACGATATTGGGTGTTGTTGCCCCATGCACTGCAGGATGTATAGAGTTTCTGACTTTAGACAGTAAATGCCATTGGCATCCCACAGTCTTTGTGACAACCAAAGTATTTTAAAAATTTAAAAAAACCTCCCAATTATATATGTTCATTGAAAAATGACAATATATCAATTAGGTAACATAAAACCTATTTATAGTGGCATAAACAAATAGGGGTTTATTTTTCCTAATAAATCTGGAGGTAAGTGGCTTCTGGCATGGATATTCTGGGTTTTTCCTTGTGGCCACAAGATGGCCGCTGCAGCTCTCATCATCATATTTCAACTCAAGGCGGGAAGAAGGGAAGAGGGAATGTTGTACCACCCCATTGCTCCTTATCAGGATAGCCAAAGCTTTTCTTGGATCCTCCTCAGCAGGCTTTGCTATGTCTCATAGGCCAGAATTTCATCCCATAGTGACCCCCCCCCCCAACTGTAATACAAAGGAGGCTGGGAAAGTGGACACTGGTTTCCAGTCTTTATGGTGTGATGTGGCCAGGATACAGAGACCTACAAAGTCTATACCACAACTATTTGCCAAAAATAAATTACTAGAAATTTAAGGAGCTAGAGAAGTGTTAGGCCTAGGGTATTTAGAAACAACCACTTGTGAATGTAAAACTTCTAAAGCACTTTGCAACATTTCCCCTGAGATAAAATTTTAGTGTTGCAGGCTGCACTCTCCTAGAGGCAGACTCTAAGATAAAGTTAAGTGTTTAGGATGTTTATTAGGAAGCAGCCTTTGGATCAACACTTGTGGAAAGGAAAAGAGAAGACAGAATTAGGCAGCGGGAGGAGTCAAGCTGCAATGCAGGTCCCACTGCATAGGAAGCTTCGTAAAGGGCTGTCAGAATTGTACTGCCTCCATCAATCAAAAACAGCAGTTTGGAAAAATAAATATTTATGTGAGCAATCTTATATAATCTAAACTTACAATCATGGAATCTTAGTTTTCAGAGGAACCCTAAAAATAAAATTCAGGACCCTGTTTCATACATGTAAACATCAAGCCCCAGAATGGAAATTAATTGCCCAGCTCACAGAGCATGTAAATGGTGTAAGCAGATGTCAGGCAGACCTAGGATTCTTGACACAGGACTCTTTGCACAATATAAGTCTTGTTTCTATTTTGCATAGAGTGTATAACACCAGGCTCTTTTGCTTTGACTACTTGTGGCTGTCTTTCTGGAATAAAATGTAGATTTTGACCCACTTACATCTAGAGAGTAGGGAGGGGCAGGAGGCAACAAATCATTTTTTTCTAGGTTGCAGGTGGACTTTATGCATGATAATTATGGCTTCTGTCTTGCTTATCAGAGTTACAGTTAGCTGTCACTTGTTTATGCATTTGCCTTAATCAAGCTTTTTCTGTGTGGAGATGAGTCAATACTGACCAGGTCCTCTTCTGAATACAATTATGATGACTGACAGTTCCCACAGTGTTATAAGCCACAGAACTCTGCATCTGCTGCCAGAGCTGTGTCTGGAACAGGCTGTTTCACCAGGGACCAGGTCTCCTAACAGGAGGTTAACTTAATGAGTTTGTCGGGATTTTGTCTTAATTTTTAGCAAATATCCAGTGATAACCTATGTTTTTGTTACAAGTTTATTTTAATGAATCTATTAAATAAGTGAAGTATACATTTTTAGAAATCGGGATGAAGAAGGATCAATTTCCCAACTAAATTTTTATTGTGTTTAGTATTTATGTTTTTATTAGTACTGATAGTGATCGTGAGGAAGGTCCGGGACCTTTTGGAACACTTGAAGGGTTCTATAACTGAAGGCCTTAGCAGCAATGTGTATGGCAGACCTACGGGTCTCTGCTCTGCCAGATTGTGTTTGTGGCTGGTTGGGCTATTGCTACGAGATTGAGATTTCCAAGAATGAGTATCATTTATCAAAAACTCACTCTAAGCTAGGAGCACTTTCTGTATATTGTCTTAGTCTTTCCTCATACTTTCCTCTAAGTATTTTGTCCTCAATTTATAGATGAGGAACCTGAGGCTCAGAGAGGTTTTTGCTCAGGGGCATATACAGTCATGGGCTGCATAAAGTTTCAGTCAGCAATAGACCACATGTACAGTGGCAGTCCCATAAATTATAACGGAGCTGGAAAATTCCTATTTCCTAGTGACTTAGCTGTCGCAACACAGCACTCGCACAGCACTCACTGGTTTGTGGTGATGCTGGTATAAGCCTACTACACTGCTAGTCATATAAAAATACAGCACATACAGTTGTGTCCGTACATAATACTTGATAATGAATACATTACTGGTTTATGTATTTAATGAATAAAAAGTATAGTAGAGTACTTTTCCTGTGTACAGAGTTCATTGTAACAGTATGCATGTTAAACAGGCAGCAACCTTCTACATCTTGTGTTTTCTGCATCTCTTAATTGTATCATTTTCTCTTGTGCTTGATTTAGTCTTGTTTTGTATAGTAACATGCTGTGTAGGTATGTAGTAGGCTATACTATATAGGTTTGTGTAAGTGTACTCTCATGTTTGCACATGACAAAATCGCCTAATTGATCAATTTCTCATAACGTGTTCCCGTTGTTAAAAAGTGCATGACTGTCGTTGGTATGTGACAGATCTGAAATTTACTCCAGAAATGTCTCACTGCGAAGCCATTCTCTCAAACAAGTAAACTACACAATATCTGCATAAAAAAAAAACAATCATGCTCTCTTCCATATTATATTCTTACACATTTATAAGAAGCAAGTATATAATACTGAATCTAAAATCATTGTTGATAGTAAACTATGACTTCTGCAAATCCATATTGCCCGTTTTACTTTGTCCACAACACAGAATAAAAGACTGAAAGCTGAAATAGTTGTTTAGTCATTAGATTTTGTTTTAAATTCAAATAGGCACCATAGTGTCCTTATGAAAATGAAATGTTCCAGATAAAAGAGTAAAATAGAGCTATAAGTTAAAAAGTGAGATAAATGTGCATTGATGAATATATTTCACATTTCCTTATAAGATCATGAATGCTTAATGCAAATTCCTAAACAGTTGCTTTGGGGTCTTTAACTTTGCCAGGGTGCTGTATCACATTCATTATTGTGGGTCAGTGTGTTAATCTCTTCTGTCCTTTTAAAATTATCCTAAAAATCAACATGATAGCATCAAATCTAGAATGTAAACAAGTAGACAGAAAGATCTAAGATCTATAGCTATATCTATCAACCATTTATTAAAGACAGTTTTATAAATCTTGCAATTACTTATGATTTTGAATCTTCAAAAGGACTTGAGGTTTAGAATCACAGAATTAATTTGAACATCCTTATAGGGAAATGAAGCAATTTTGAAAGAGCTTTTTGAAAATAGGTTGCAGATCCTAAATTCGGTACCACTAATCTGATCGTATTTTTAGGAAACTGAAGCACAAAAAAGTAAAATTTCTCACAGAGTTACAGAATTGGACTTAGAATTTAGGTCGTCTTACTGCTAATCCAGTGTACCCCATGTACCACAGTGCCTTTCTCCTTCCCACATGTTACCTTTACCTAGATGCCTTTTCTCCATTGTTATTTAAATAATTTACATTACAAAAAGAAACAATAACAACAAAACCCTTTCTACAGAAGAATTTAATAATCACCAAAAATGATGGTTGAGGTATTTTGGTTTGATTTTGTTTTATTTTCTACCTTTACATTCTTTTTTTCTGTTACTTTCAGAAATTAACCCTGCAGCATGTGAATAGTAATCAGTGCCTGGATAAAGCCACAGAAGAGGACAGCCAGGTGCCCAGCATTAGAGACTGCAATGGAAGCCGGTCCCAGCAATGGCTTCTTCGAAATGTCACCTTACCAGAAATATTCTAAGTCCAAATTTACACAAAAGAAAACATAAGGATTGACTGGGCTACCTCAGCATACATTTCTGCCACATTGTTTAGTAGCAACAAAGGAAAAGTGCTTCCCTCCTGCAGGATGTAAGGTTTCTCAGCCATTAAAACTTAGACTCCTCTCGCTTCTCACTAGCTGTGAACCAGCCTTCCTGTCCAAGGACGTCGTGCATCTACCATGTAGCGAGACTGCACACTGATGTTTACAAGATTGAAAGAGGCTTTCGACAAAAATCAGCGTAAAGAATATTCAGACAATGAAACAACAAAATGTGTTTTCCACAAAGCTGCACCTCTTTGGGTTGCTTGCACATCAGTAATTTCTGCTGAACGTGCTGTCATAATGAAGAGATTTCCAAGGTTTTTTTTTTCTGATTAGAACTGGTAGCCAGTATATTAAATATTGATATAAAAATATATGAAAAGAACTGGAACCAGATTCAGAATCATGAAAACATTTTTACAACAATAAAAAACTATATTAAACAGGGTTTAAAGGAAATTAGAACTATGAGAAGTACAATTTGTTATAGTATAGTTATCAAATTTCTATATAGATTTTATACCTCAGTGGGGAAAAATAACTGATTCCAATGACATTCATTTTGTTCTCATCTGTGATAGTCATGGATACTTTTTTATTTCTCCTAGGGGTGCTGAAATTGAGCTGGAAAAAAAATGGCTCTTTGAACGTAGTTTTAATTGCTTTCTACGATTTTTAAAATTTGGCTTGTGGGCTGTTGGAATTGTAATTTTTAATTGCCTTCCAAAAATGGAGATTTAAAATAATGTCTGGTCTCACTGAACAAGTTAGTTAGATATCTCAGTTGCTCTTGGGTCAACTGACTTACAACTTTTCACACACGCAAATTTCTTATTAGATTTTCAACTTCTTGATTCAACTGATTATGCTTAATACCCAAGATTCATACTACTGTACTACAGATTTGTTTTCACAGCAATAAATCTTCAGTTTTTCGTTTATGATTCCACTCAACAAAACGCCTGCAGAAGTGATTTATTATTTGGGATTACTTGGGTATTTGGAGATGATACATTTGATGGTTTTTTTTTTTTAACTGTTTTCACTCCATACTCAGATGTGCTTCATTGTCAGGTGCATATTTAGATTAGGTTCTTGAATTGTAATGTTGATCTGCTGCTTTTTTAAAAAAATAAAATTTGACTGAAAATCTTTAATTGGCATTTTTTAATGAGTTAGCCAAAGAAGTGCAGCTATTATTCCATATTATTAATCCTGCATTTCTTCCCTAAATTTCATTTAGGTTAAATTGGTTTTCCTTTTCTCTGATTTCTAACACTGCAAAATGATCTGAGTATCGATTAAAAGTTGAATATTAGTTAAATGAAGCTTTATTAATCTCATAGAAAATCTTGTGACATTTTTCCTGATATGTAAAGCAATTCGTTGGCAAAAGTGCATATAGTTTCCTTCCTATTTGTAAGATTATATTTAAATAATCTTCTTTGATTATCAAAGACTCTCACTGCAGGCAGTGCTATTTCTTGTGCCTAAGAATGTTTCTGAAAGTTGCATCACTAATAATACCTGCGAAGTGGAGTGTAGAGAAAGTTCTTATAACCTATTCAAGTTAATGTCAAGCACACATGGATGCTTTAGAGTGAGGCTATAGTACAAAATGCAGAAATTCTGTCCCTAGGAATTTGAAATGAAGCAGGTGCTGAATGGAAATTTTTTCCCCTGCTCCATGAGCTATAATTCTATTGTCAGTAGGCCTAATGCTTGAATAAACTAGATGTCTAATCAGTAAATTATTTTCATGCTCAGAATTTCAAGTTTTTGTATTCTAGCATAGCTTGGTTTTATTCTTTACTGTAAGAAAGAATAGCAATGTGATTTAAGGTGGTGTTTCGTTTTTTGTGTTTTTGTTTTTTTTTTAAGAGGGGGATGTGGGTGATTTAATTCATGGGTACTTTAGAACCTGATAGATAATCCCATTGCCTTTATTTTTCTAATTAAAGAATTCCTAATTACTTTGAAAATATAAAATATTCCTTAATAATTGTGCCTTACATTGGTGTTATTTGAAGTTAAAATGGGTCCCTATTTATTATAGCCATTTGTAGATTAGGCAGTATGCTAATCACTCTTGTAAATCAAGCAGGGAAGAATGAATGAAAAAGAAAGCAGAGGATGAAAAGATGGGACTATTATTCTACCAGTGAACAATTCAATAATATGACAGTTAAGGATAATTTGAACCCCACAAATCTATCCACCCTATTCTAATCCCAATCTATTTTAGTATTTCTTTCTGTTCTCATTGGCATTCCTAAAAGATAGTACTTTGTTCACCATTCTGCAAGTACAGCAGCATGTAGGCCGTGTCCTCATTTCCCTGTTCTACATTCAGCTGAAAAAAAGTTGTTTTGTAACGATTTCGTGCTCCTTGCATCTCCCAGGAAATATACCAAAAGCAAATTTAACTCCAGAATTACATATTCTTCAAAGTAGAAAGAAAATCTGAAGGTAGTATTTCTGAGGTGATAAGTGAAGGAGGTATACAAAGAGTGAATTACTTTTTACTCTGGAAAATTTGATGTCTTTCCAACTATATGACACTGCTCTCATTCTGATTTCTTGAAGATTACTAAATGTTTGCTTGATGAATCTCCCAGAACTAATAATTTTGTAGGCTATAAGGTAAAACTCAAATTGCATTGTCTAAACACTAGCGAAAATAATTAAAAATTAAAATTTAAAATGTATCATTTATAATAGCCATTGCAAAAGCAACACAGCATAAAAACTTGAATATGCACTTCACAGGAACTACCCAAATGCACAATTGGTATAGGGAAAGGTGCTCAACACCAGTCATCAAGAATGCAAAATGGAAGTACAGGAAGTGCCACCGCGTAACTGCTGAATGATGAGAACCTGGAGCAACCGGTAAAAGTACATTGGTAGAATCGCCTTGGGAAACAGCTTGCCAGTTTCTTGTAAAGGTAAATATATGCCTACCCTGTGACTCAGTGATTCCACCTCGAGAGATACAACCCAAGAGAAATGAGTACCTATGCCCGCAATAAGATTTGTACAAGAATATTCATAGCAAGCAGCTCTATTTATAATATTCCCAAACTGGAAACTACTCAAATATAATATCCACCAGTAAGTTAATGGATAATAAAATAATGGTATATTTTTACATTGGAATATTAGTCTGCAATTTTAAAAAATGAATTTCTCATAATACAAGAGGTATAAACCCAAAAAATAATTGAACAAGGAAAGCTAGACATGTTACATTTATGTCAAGGTCAAAACAGGACAAATAGAGGATGATTACCTCAGTGTGAGGATAGACTGGAAAGAGGCATGAGAGAATATTCTGGAATAATAAGTATTCTATAAATTGCTTTAGATAATGGTGACATGGGTACAAGTATTTATTTTAAAATTTATTGAGCTGTATGCTTTTTATTGTATGTAAATTATACCTCAATAAGATGCTTGGTAAAAATGAGAAAGATAGTTACCCTTCTGACATCGAGGTTTTCTAAAATCAGTCACTGCTATAGAACACCCAAAGGCTGACTGTATTACTGTATTGCAACAAACATTTAAGGGGCATACCAAGCTCACAAGAAAATACGGAAAATCTCTGAACTGCAGGAAAAAGTGGGGGAAAGTATGGAAACTGAAGCCACAGAAGTAACTATTAAATATGAAGGCCCTTCCTCTCCTCGGAATAAAAGTTAATAACCAGAGTTTGGACAATGTGAGCTTAGGCCTTGGGCCTGAATGAAGCTGGAGACTGCATGAAGCTGGGATGTTCAGAAGAGTTAGACCTACAAGGAAAAGGGTGGGTTAGGAAGTCTGCCACTTTGTGAAGTACACTAAAGAGTAATCTGATTAAATATTTTCCAGGTAGTAAATGGTGATGAGAATGATACCATCCTGTAACCATAAGGCCTGATTTCACCATAGATCAAGGGATTAAAACCACAATCTGCAGGTCCAGAAAAAAATGAGTCTAGATTTATGGCACTTGCTGGAAATCATTAGAATTCATGTCCTTTTTTGGGGGGACGGGGGTAGCCCCTACACTCCCACATAATGAATTA
The DNA here is from genome assembly GCA_004026885.1 of Lyroderma lyra. Taxonomy (NCBI): domain Eukaryota; kingdom Metazoa; phylum Chordata; class Mammalia; order Chiroptera; family Megadermatidae; genus Lyroderma; species Lyroderma lyra. The sequence continues at coordinate 93,129 of PVJL010000287.1, forward strand.
CAAAATCACTATCAAAAACAGGAAATGTGAATGTTAACAAAAAGTTCTGGCAAAGTGAGAATAGCTTATGTCAGACTAAACCTCCTGCCAATAAGTCAGCCCTGGAAAACAACCTTTTCAAAAAATGAGGGCCTGGAGAGTGAACAAAAGTCAGAAAATGTAGTGGAATCAACCCTTGCTAAAAAGGACCTTCACTGGGTAAGATGACATGTATAGCTTTTCCCCAGAGAGCATCCCCAATGCACACTAGAGGTAGTGTCTATACAGATATTGTTGTCTCAGGTGGAGAAGTCAGAGATCTTACTAAGGAGCAGAATGGCTGGAAATCGAAGGAAATCCTAAACAAGAGGGAATCACAGAGGAGCCCCCAAATCTGCCTATGAAACCGCTCACATCCCTGGCTGATTTGACTGAATGTGCAGAGGAGGAGACTCCAAGAAGCCCAGGGGCCACTGGAAGGCAGAAGGATCTGAGCAGAAATCTTCGCAGTTGCCCGGTACTAAGAATACAGAGTTCTGAATTGACATTCTTCAAATCTGAGGGTGGTGGGGTGGCTTGAAAAACACTTTAGGGGGTTCCCTGGTGGTATAGTGGCTAGGCTTCAGCGCTCTCACCACTGCGGCGTGGGTTCGGTCCCCGCTCAGGGAACCAACCAAAAAAAAAAAAAAAAGATAAAAAGAAAAACACTTTAGACTTTATGTTGAAACCCAAGGAGGGCATATATAAGAATAAAGAACATTTCTTAAGGATTTAGGACTGTCCTAGCGACAAGGACAAAATGAGAAACGACCAGACTTAACAAAGTAAAACCAAACCTCTGTAACATCAAGTTGATCTGCCAATAATTTAACTGCCTTCTTGGGTAAAACATCACAGTCTTCTGATGAAGATAACAATTCAGAATCTCTAGTGCATCAATCACAATGTCCAGTACACAATGAAAAAGTAATAAACAAGAAAGTGACCTTTTTTTTAATTATTTTTTTTAAATTAAGCCTAAGCTTGAATTTATTTATTTATTTATTTGCTTTCTGGGAATCGAACCCAGGCCATAGTGCTGACAGCGCCAGTGCCAAAGCCTTAAGCCACCACACCACCAGGGAACTCCTGACCTTTATTTTTTTTCAAGTCAAAAACAGATCCACTGATAATGTAAATGATAGAATTAAAAGACAAATTAATCAAAATTAGTTTTTTAACATAGGTCTAAAAAGTTTGATAAAATAAAAATATGAAAAATTGCAGAAGAAATTTAGAAACTAGAAAAAAAACTGTAAAATTGAAAAATACCAAATTTTATTGAATGGGATTAACAGCAAATTGGACACAACAGAAAAAATGACCATTGAACTTGAACATAAGTAGAAAAGTTTCCAAACAGCCAAAGAGAAAAAGATTGAGGGAAAATAACCCTGATGATCAAATACACGCATCTGAGACCCAGAGGATAAGCCAGAGGAATGGAAATTCTTGAGTGGGGATTTATTTTATGGCCCTTTCCTCACTTCCATAGTTGCTGGCAATCCTTAGCTTGTGGATACATCACCCCAATTTCTGCCTTTGTGTACATGTGGCATTATATTCTCCGTGTGTCTGTCTCTCCTCTTACTAGTTTATATTGGATTTAGGGCCCACTCTAATCCAGTATGACCTCTTAACTAACTACATCTGCATAGAAACTATTATGGACTAATAATAGAGAAAGACATGTTAAAGTCCTAACCCTCAGTACGTCAGAATGTGGTCTTTTTTTAAAATAATGTCTTTATGGAGGTAATCAAATTACAAATGAGATCATTATGGTGGACCCTAATCCAATGACTGAAGTCCTTATAAAAAGTGGAATTTGGGACACAGAGACAAACAGGGAATATAAGACACAGGGCGAACACCATCTGTAAGCAAAGAAATGCCCAAGACTACCAGAAGCTAGGAAAAACCAGCCCTCAGAAGGAACCAACTCTGCCAACAATGTGATCTTGGACTTTGAGCCTCCAACAATAAATTTCTGTTGTTCAACCCATTCAGTGTGTGGTACTTTGTTATGGCAGACCCAGTAACTATATAGATCTTATATCAAAATTAAGTCCCATTCTGAGGTTCTGAGTGGACATGAATTTGGAAGAAACACTATTCAAACCAGTACATCGACTAAACATTTTAAAAAGGATTACAAACTCTTCTGTTAAAAAAAAATAATAAAGGAAGGAATACCTACCTCAATTCATTCTATGGGGCCAGCCTTATGCTGATACCAAAGCCAGAGTAATACAGGACAAGAAAAGGAAAAACAAAACTAAAGACAAATATCCCTGATGATTATAGATGCAAGTATCTTCAACAAAATCCAAGTAAAACAAATCCAGCAGCATATTAAAAGAATTACACACCATGATGAACTGGGACTTATCCTAGGAATGTAAGGTTAGTTCAACATATGAAATCCATGTATACACATATTTATAGAACAAAGGACAAAAACTACATGATAATTTCAATAGATGCAGTAAAGGCATTTATTTGACAAAGTCCAACACCCTTTTCAATAACACTCAAATTGGTACTAGAAGGGAACTTCCTCAATCTAATGAAGGGCCTCTATGAAACATCCACAGCTACCATCATATTTAATGGTGAAAGAGTGGATGCTAAGATCAGGAAAACAAGAATGCCCACTATTACCATGTCTATTCACTATTGTGTGGGAGGTTCTAGCCAAGGCAATTAGGTAAGAAAAAGCAACCAGATTAAAAAGGAAAAAATAAAACTATATCTATTTGCAGATGACATCATCTCATATATAGAAAAATACTAAAAAGGTGATGGAAAGAGAAGTCACATTAGGTGGTGAACTTATTATACATCAAGTTGACAATGCACTGTAGAATTGTATGCCTGAAACCTATGTAATCCTTGCTAACAGATGTCACCCCAATAAGTCTAACAATAAAGTTGAATTAAAAAAAAAAAAGAAAAGAAAAGAAAAATACTAAGGAGTCCACTAAAAGAACTATTAGACTTACTAAATGAGTTAAGTAAGCAAGGTTGCAGGATACAAAATCAATACACAGAAGTCAGTCATATTTCTATACCATAGCAATGAACAATTCAAAAATATTAAGAAACAACTCATTTAAACAAGTATCAAAAATAATAAAATACTTAACAATAAATTTAACAAAAATGTATAGGACTTACACATTA
>PVJL010000287.1:96432-392350 GCA_004026885.1 Lyroderma lyra
AAAAAAAAAAAAAAAAAAAAAAAAAAAAAAAAAAAAAAAAAAAAAAAAAAAAAAAAAAAAAAAAAAAAAAAAAAAAAAAAAAAAAAAAAAAAAAAAAAAAAAAAAAAAAAAAAAAAAAAAAAAAAAAAAAAAAAAAAAAAAAAAAAAAAAAAAAAAAAAAAAAAAAAAAAAAAAAAAAAAAAAAAAAAAAAAAAAATCACTGAAATAAATAAGATCTAAACATCACATGTTCCTCAGTCAAAAGACTTAATATTAAGATAGCAGTTTTCCTAATTAAGCCAGATGCCTTTTTTGCAAAAATTGACATGCTGATCCTAAAATTCATATGGAAATTCAAGAGGCCCAGAATAGCTAAAATAATCATGGGGGAATGGGGGGGTTTATGTGTGTGTGGGGGGTGTTGGAGTATTTAAACTTCCTAATTTCCAGTCTTACTAGAAGCTACAGTAATCAAATCAGTGTGCTACAGGCACATGGATAGATGTATAGATCAATGGAATAGAATTGAAAGTCCATAAATAACTTCTTACATTTTGGTCAACTGATTTTCAAGAAGATTGTCAAGAAATTTTAATAGAAAGAATAGTCTTTTCAATAAGTGGTGGTGGGACAACTGCATACCTATATGCAAAAGATGGATGTTAGACCCCTATATTTTACTATATAAAAAAATTATTTCAAAATGGATCAAAAACCTAGGTATAAAAGCTAAAACTATAAAACTCTTAGAAGAAAACACAGGCATCATCTTCATGACATTGGATTAGGCAGTGGTCTCTTAGATATGAAACCAACAGTACCAATAAAAGGAAAAACACATAAATTGGAACTCATCAAAACTAAAAGATTTGTGCTTTAAAAGTAACTATTAAGGAAGTGAAAAGACAATCCACAGAATGGGACAAAATACTGGTTAGTCATATGACCAATAAGGGACTTGTATCCAGATACATGAAAAGCTCTTACAACTGAGCAACAAAAAGACAACCTAATTAAATAATGGGCAAAGGATTTAAATAGACATTTCTCCAAAGAAGATATGCAAAATGGCCAATAATAATATGAAGAGATGTTCAACATCATTAGCCATCAGGGAAATGCAAATCAAAACCACAATGAGATACCATTTTGACCCCACTAGGATGGTTATAATGAAAAAGACAGACAATAATAAGTTTTGCTGAGGATGTAGAGAAATTAGAACCTTCATACATTGCAGGTAGAAATGTACAATGGTGCAGTTACTTTGGGAAACAGTTTGGCAGTTTCCTTAAAAAGTTAAACATAACAATGATTATAAGATTCAGGTTTATAACCAAGAGAATTAAAAACATGTCTGTATAAAAATTTGTTCACAGTCATAGCAACATTATTCATAACAGCCAAAGAGTGGAAACAACCCAATGTCCATCAACTGATAGATGGATGAATAAAATCTGACATCTCCATGCAATGGAATATTATTCAGACACAAAAAAGGAATGAACTACTGGAGAGTGACATCAACAAGATGGTGGACCAGGAAGCTACAGGCCCTCTTTCCCCAACAAAGACACTGAATTAACAACAATATTCAGAACAGAAAAACCTCTGTCAATAGAAGAGACCAACTGAGAAGCAACAGCACGGGCCATTATAAAACCAATAAGGAACTCCAGCAAAAGGCATAGGAAATTCACACTTGATGCACCTGTTCATGCCCCTTCCTCTATGTAGCACAGTACAGAGTAACTGGGAGAAATCTCTGCTCCTCACTCAGGATAGAAACAGAAGAATAAAGCATGTATCCAACATTCTGTCCTATCTGGGGGCAACCTGAGGGACTGGTTTCTGCTTTGCCTGACTCAGAGCACTGATGGGATCAGTACAAGAACTTGTAAGCTGTTGAAAACAGAGGCAAGCAGCAAATTAGGGCACTAAGTCTGCAGGCAGACACCAAAGAGATGAAGAAGAAAAAAAGGAAGGGTTGGGGAAGGGAAAGGAAAGAAGGAAAGAAGGAAGGAAGGAAAACCAATGGTCCTAGAACCTATAGCTAGGTTGATTAGTGAAGTTCTTCTCACACACAAGCCAGTATGCAAAAACTAAGAGAGGTGTTTTGTGTTTTTCTTTTCCAAATGCCCACATTTCAAAAAAAAAAAAAATTATAGGTGATACAAAGAAACAGGGAAATACGGTCCAATCAAAGGAACAAAACAAAATGCTATAAATTGACTATAAAGAAATGCAGATCTGCTAAAAACAGAAGAAAGCAGCAAATTAGGGCAGAAAGTCTGCAGGTAGACATCAAAGAGACCAAGAGGAATAAAGGGAAGGGAGGGGGAGGGAAAAGAAGGAAGGAAGGATTTAAAATAACTGTTATAAAAATACTTAGTGAGTTAAAAGAGAACACAAATGACTAAACTAAATCAGGAAAGTGATGCATGAACAAAATTAGAATATAAACAAAGAGAGAAACTATAAAAAAAGGAGCAAACAAATTCTGGAGCCAAAAGATACATAATGGAACTAAAAATTTTAATAGAGGGGTTCAATAACAGATTTGATCAGGCAAGCAAACATGAAAACCAGTCATTTGAAATGATTGAGTCAGGGAAGAAAAGAGAATGAAAACGAACAAATAAAAACAAAGAGAGCCTCTGGGATTTATGGTATACTATTGGGGAACCAATATACACATTAAGGGAATCCCAGAAGAAGAAAGAGAAAGAGTCAGAGAGGTCATTTGAAAAAATTATACCTTCAAAACTTCCCAAATCTGAGGAAAGAGATAGACATACGGAACTCAAGAAGCTTAAAGAACTCCAACTAGAATAAATCCAAAGTGAACCATACTGCACATTATAATCAAATTGTCCAAAGACAAAGGGAGAATCTTGAAAGCAGCAAGAGAAAAGCAATTCATCATATACAAAGAAGCTTCCATATGATTATTGGCAGCTTTCTCAGCAAAAAGTTTGAAGATCAGAGCATGGTATAATATATTCAAAGTGCTGAGAGAAAAAGCATTCACCCAAGAATACTGTCCCTGGTAAACCATCCTATAAAAATTAAAAAGAAATTAAGACCTTCCCAGATAAATAAAAGCTGAGGGAGTTCATTACCTCTAGACCTGTTGTACAAGAAATGCTAAAAGGAGTTCTTCAAGTTGAAAGAATGGTAGAGACCAACACGAAGCTGTATGGAAATATAAGGCTCTCCAATGAAGGTAAATACATGAACGAATATAGGAATCTCTACATTGTAATTTTGATGCATAAACTTTAAATGACAAAATGATTTAAATAAACAAATCTATATTAATAGGTACACAATATTTAAGATGTAATTGGTGACATCAATCACAAAGTACATGAAGTGGAGCTGTAAAGGAAGTTTGTATGTAACTGGAAGTTGTTACCAGTTTAAAACAGAATGCTAATATTATACTTTTAAGATATTTCATTGTAGTGTTAACCACAAAGAAATACTTAAATACACAGAAGGAAATAAGAAAGGCATCAAATCATATCACTACAAAAAAAATCAAAGAAACACGAAGGAAGGGAGGGAGGAGGAAGGGAGGGAGGAGGGAGGGAAGGAGGAAGGAAGGAAGGGGAAGATAGGGGAAGGAAGGAAAGGTAAATAATGAAGCTACAAGACAGCCAGAAAACAATGAAAAATGGCAATAGTAAAGTCCTTCCCTATCAGTTATTATTTTAAATGTAAATGTATTAAATTCCCCAATCAAACATATAAATTGGCTTAATGGATTAAAAAACATGCAATCAAACTCCAGGCTGTCTAGAAGAGATTTTAGATCTAGGGATTAAACATAGGCTGAAAATGAAAGGGTGGAAAAAGATATCCATACAAGAAGAGTGGGAGTGGCTATACTAAAACCAGACAGACTTTAAATAAAAAAAAAAAAACTGTTACAAAAACCAAAGGACATTATATAATGATAAAATGGTCAATTCACCAAGAAGATACATTAGGTATAAATATTTATTCACCAAACCTCAGAGCTCTTAAATATATGAAGAAAACTTTGATAGAACTGAAAGGAGAAATAGATTCAATACTAGTAAGACATTTTAATTTCCAATTTTCACTAATGGATAGAACAACCAGACAGATCAGTAAGCAAATGGAAGAACTAAACAACACTACAGAGCAATTGGACATAGGAGACACACACAACACTCCAACCAATTACAGCAGAATGAACATTCTTGTCAAATGCACATGATACATTCTTTAGACTATACCACATGTGAGGCCACAAGACAAGTCTTAACAAATGGAAGAAGACTGAAATCAAACAAGGTATCTTTTCCTATCACAATGGAGGGAAACTAGAAGTCAATAGCTCAAGGAAAACTGGAAAATCCACAAATATGCAGAAATTAAACAACATGCTCTTAAACAACCAATGGGTCAAAGAATTCACAAAGGAAATAAAATACCTTGAGATAAATTAAAATGAAAACATAGCATACCAAAACCTATGAGCTGCAATGAAAGGACTGCAAACAGGGAAGTGTACAATTGTAGATGAGAACTACAAAAATGCAGAAAGATCTCAAATTAACAACATAAATTTACTCAAGAAACTAGAAAAAAGAAGAAAAAAATAGGGAGTTCCCTGGTGGTGTAGTGGCTAAGGCTTCCACGCTGTCAACGCTGAGGCCTGGGTTCGATTCCCAGCCAGGGAACTACCCACATTAAGAACAAAAACAAAAACAAAAAAACAAAACAAAAAAAGCAGAAAAAGAATAAACCCAAAGATAGTAGAAGGAAGGAAATAATAAATACTAGAGCAAAGACAAACTACATAGAGAAAAGAAAAACAATAGGAAAAAAAACCCAGAAAACTGAGTTAGATTTTTAAAAGATTAACAAATTTGACAAATAGCTAGATTAACTAAGAAAAAAAGAGAAAAGACTCAAAATAAATAAAATCAGAAATAAAAAGAGGGGGCATTACAACCAATACCACTGAAATGAAAACGATTGTAAGAGAATACTATGAACAACTGTACACCAACAAATTGCATAACTGAGAAGAAATGGATAAAATCCTGGAAACACTTATCCTGCCAAGACCAAATCACGAAGGAATAGAAATATCTCAACAGACCAATAATGAGTAACAAGATTGAGTCAGTAATTTTAAAAAAAGAAACAATTTCCCAGCATAGAAAAGCCCAGGACCAGTGGCTTCACTAGTGAATACTACCAAATACTTAAACACATAACACCAAAGCTCCTGAAACTTTTCCAAAAATAAAAAAAAAAAACTGAAGTGGAGGGTATACTTTGAAGCTCATTCGTTGAGGCCAGTATTACCTGATACCAAAGCCAAAGACACTAACTGCTATGGCATGTCATGGAAGTTCATCCCTGACAACGAATGCACCACTCTGGTGAGTGACGTGGGAGAGACTGCACATGTATGGGCAATGGGTCTGTGGGAAATCTCTGTACCTTCCATCGTGAACCCAAAACACTGCACTAAAAAGAGGGCTTTTTAAAAAAGGAACAAAGTGCTGATGCAGCTACAACATGGATGTACCATGAAAATATATGAAAGAAGCCAGACTCAAAAGGACACATACTTTATGATTCCATTCATATGACATGTTCATATGAGTCATCCGCAGAGACAGCCAATGGATTGGTAGTTAGCAGGGCCCTGACGAAGAGGGACTGGGGAGAGGTTGGAAATGGGTATGGGTTTATTTTAGAGATTATAAACATGTTCTGGAATTAGTGGATACAGTACAACCTCTGTGAATGTACTAAAAGCCATTGCATTGTGTACTTTAAATAGTAAATAAACAAGCAAACAAAAAAAATTGAAGGTGAAATAAAGACATTTCTATATAAATGAAACCTGAGTGCTTCTGTTGCCAATAGTCCTGAACTGTAAGAAAGGCTAAAAGAAGGGGGTTCCCTGGTGGTGCAGTGGCTAAGGCTTCGGCACTCTCACCGCGGCGGCCTGGGTTCAATTCCCAGCCAGGAACCACCCCTTGCCGCCCCCCCCCAAAAAAAAAGAGAGAGAGAAATACATCTGATATAGGAATAAATTTAATAAGAGCACAACAAAGAGGAATAAGATCTTTAAAAATGAAGCGATAAACCATGTCTATTAATTGGAAGATTCCATGCTTCCAGCTCCAAGTAATGTAAACCCCACTTTCAAGGACCCTGAAAACAAAGACATTTCTCATCTCATAAAAGTGAGGTGCAGAGGGAAGCTCTACTTCACTAGCCCCACCGGCCTCCCCTCCCTGGGAGCCTCATACCTCCATGCCCCTCCCCCTCAAGACTACCTTCCGAGAAAGTCCGTTTCTTAGGGGCAAGGAAAGCTTTTCTGAAACCTCGCTCCTCCCATGACACCTCTCATGGCTCAAGGCCTGGCTTGGGACAGTGCCTGCTACCCAGCCATCACTGATGCGAGGGGTGAGAATGCACTGAGAGGTTTAGACTACTCCTTTAGGGTGGAATGGGTGTTGAGGAAGTCACCCCAACCACCAACCCCAGCACATTGGTCACTGTGTCATCCACTGTCCCCTGTATCAGGATCTGCACTGGTACCTTCCTCCAGACTCTCTTCCTGGAAAATCTGGTGAACGCTGTGTGTCACTGCTGGAACACCAACGGTGTCCCCTCTAGTCCAGCTGCTACGAAGCCCAGAGCTTCATGTGCAGCACTCCTCCAGCCCCTGGACAGGAGGAACCTCGGCGGGAACCGTACGGGCCGACACTGCCTTGCCTTCATCTAACTGCCTACCTCGATGTCCCCCATTCCCTTATTTCCTCATTCCTATCACAACCGATGCTTTAAACGCTCACCAATCATAAAGAAGAATAAAGTTTACTCAGCAAAGGCTCACCAGGAAGCTAAGAGCCCCTGGCCATTAGGAGGTACTGACCTATGTGGAGCTACGGAGGCCAGGGGCTGCCAGGAAGCTGCGTGCAGATGCCCCGAACCACCTCTGAAGGCCTGTTGGAAATGCTGTTTGTTTGTTCTAAGGGGTTCAGAGCAAACGAATCAAACTACAGGGCGTGCCGGGTAAGCAGTGGAGCATCTCTTTCCCCAAACACCTGTTGAGCCCAGCATTGCACTTGGGGGAACTTCAGGAATCCACACCATCACCCAACAGTGTGGAACCCATGGAGCCTTTTACCTGAAATGATTTTGTGTGTTCCCATATCTGTCCCCTAGCCACCTTCTGAGGGCTTCCTTCATTTGGAAGCAACTTCCTTAAGAATACTTTGGCCCAATTCCACAATTTTTTAGACACCTTCATTTGTTTCATTCTGATACTGCATCCTGAGCTTCAGTCAAAGCTCACCCCTTTCTGTTCCCCTCTTCCCACCACGGCTCTGGGAGAGTAGCGGGGGCTGGGGACTCTCCCAGTCAGCTTTACCCTTGTTCTTCCCTGCACTTCCTCTCAAGGGTGGAGTGGACACGGCCCTCTGAGGCCAACTCCCCCGTAGTGGGTTTCTTTGCCATCTTGCTCCTTGACTCTTCGGAACTAGGCCTCGCCAGGCAGCTCTCACCCTACACTCTCTCTACTGTTTCAAGTGGTAGCAGGCAGCCAGCAAGCCCACCGCCAAAGTGCATGAGCAAGGTGCGCGGTGCCAAGTGCCAGGCTCCCCTCCAGGCAGGCACCTCGTTCCACCTGAGTGGGGACACATTCTGGGGAAGCCAGGAGGCTGATGTTCCTCAGAAGGGCTCGTCTGCCTCGCCCCTCCCTGTTCAGACACTGGGGTTAAGCGTGGCACAGGTCTGGGTCAGAAGGCAGGAGGGCTGGGTCAGAAATAGGCCCTTCCCCATAAGCCTGTGTGCAGGGGCTGCCCTGACTGCTCTGACTCGGGCCAGAACCTTCACTTTCTGTCCGCAGCTTCGGGCCTTTGCCAGATTTCACAACAGTGGTCAATGTTGCACTGCACATCCTGTGGGGGGAGGGAGGGGACATAGTTTCTGTTCATAATTGTGCCATTTGAACAACCAAAGTGAGGGAGAGGTCAGCTATGAAAGGAGACAAACTGGCATTGTGGAGAGACCACAGGCTTTGAAGTCAGATACTCACTGGTTCAAATACACTTGTCAGCTGAGGGATGGTCGAGGCCTTTAATCTCTCTGGGCCTCTGTCTTGTCATCTCTAAAACGCCTGCCTCTTTGGGGAGTTACAACACCTTGGCAGATGGCGTTAGCAAACAATATCCCCCTTCTGTTCTCACCATTTGCCTCTGCTAGGGTGCTGGGGTGGGGCAGCTGCATCCTGCTATGTGCCAGAGCAGGCGGAGGACCTCTGCAGCTGGGCTGCTAGAAGAGGAGCCTGTTCAGAAGAATGCAAATCTAGTCCTTCTTTACCAATGTATGACTTGATCTGGTTCTAGAAACTCTTAGAACTGCACAAAGTGAAAAATAGCATACTGGACACTCAGTTAACCGGCACCCATGGGGATTGGGAAATGCCAGATAAGTGTAAGTAGACTCTCCATTAATTGGAACTCAAGGAACGGGCACTCCCAAGCAACTGGCAAACTCTTAAGCAACTGGCAAAACTATTTTGCCGGTTGGTTGAGAGTGCCCATTGCTTGAGTTGCAGTTAATGGAGAGTCTACCGTATTTACTCTTCAGTACTTGCACTGTGACAGCTCGGCCTACCTGACTCCATCTGGTGCCCAGCGCATGGGGTCTTCCAGAAAAGGCTGAGCAACAGACCACAGGCAGCTGAGGAAATAAAGAGCTGACTGGAGACAGAAGAACAAAAGAGGGAAAAGAAAAGTCTCAGCCCATCTCCCTCATGATTGCAGACTCAAAACCTCTAGACACAGTATTAACCAAGAGAATTCAGCATTAGAATTCACTTCAACCAAGGTGGGATTGACTCAAAATGTAACAAAGGTTCAAAAGAAAAATCTATGAATGTATTGGACCAGTAGATGTTTGCTAAAACATTACTAGTAGAAACAAAAACATGTGCTTAATATATATATATATTTTTTTTTCTTTCAGGGGAGAGTGCGAACGCAGTCCCCCAGCACCACAAATTATACAGTCGAGTTTCCCACATTTGGGAGATCGCAGGGGTCAGCACATCCAGAGTGCCATGGATAAGCCTCGCCCTGGGAAAATCACCTTCGTGATCATGGTATCTCCCCTGCCAGGTAAGTTAATATATATTTTTAAAAAGTACTCTTGTACTTTAATACTTTAAATTTCAAACCCAAAGCAAAACTTAAATTTAAAGGTAAAACCCTCGAGACCATGCTATTTAAATCAAACAAAACAAGGATGCCTGCTAGCACCATTACCCTTGAACAACGTTCAGGAAGTTCTGGGCAATGCATTAGGACATGAAACAGAAAGGAGAAGCAAAAAATATCAAGAACAACAATTTGTTGTCATTATTTTCAGATGACTGACTGTCATTTACTTGTTTGTTAATTCACCAAATATACACTGAGAGCCTTCTCTATGTCCCACACCATTCAAGAACTCTGAATGGAATGGGGGAGGGGTCAGGTAGGGGCAGAGAGACAAATTAAAAAACAAACAATAAAGAATGGGCTTTGGAGAAAACTAAAGCAGCTGACAAAGTGACAGAAGGGAGGAAGCCATCCTACAGCAGGTAGACAGCTTACCTGAGGAAGGGATTTTTGACCAGAGCCTGAAAGGCACAAAAAAGCAGGCCATGGGCGATTGGGCAGTGTTCCAGGTGAGGGAGCAGTGAGGGCAAAGGCCCTAAGACAGAAACAAGGTCAGATAGGTGACCACTAACAAGCAGGGTAGCCAGGGAATAGCTGGAAGAAATGAAATGGCCCGGGAAAGGACCAGGAAACTGGCAGGGGGTCAGATGCTGTGGGCTCCCCAAAATGGCCATGTCCTAATCCCTGGAATTTGTGACTATGACTCTTTTCTATTATTCTTCTGTTTCAATTTCATTGATTTCTGCCCTCATCTTTATTATTTCCTTTGTTCTGACTGCTTTGGGCTTATTTCTGTCTGGTTTCTCAAGATGGAAGTTTACACTGATTTGAAACATTCTTTCTTATACTATAGATTTGCCTCTCAGCACTGCCCTGGCTATGCCTCACTTTTTGATGTGTTGTATTTTTTATTGTCATTCAGTTCATTTTATTTTTAATGACCCTTGAGACTTCCTCCTTAACCCATGGATTATTTTGAAGTGTGTTGTTTAGTTTCCAGGTGTTTGCAGACTTTTAAATTTTTTTTTTCTGTTATCGATTTCTAGGTTGAATCCATCATGTTTAAAAAAATCAATCTGTATGATTCCAATTGTTTTAAATTTGTTGATGTTCACTAAATGAACCAGGATATGATCTCTCTTTGTTAATGTTCCATGGGTGTTTGAAAATAATGTATGGGGTCTGGCAGAAGTAACATTGAACCTGAGTTATGATTTTATTATACAATCATAATGATATATGCTTATGATTTTGTAATAAAAGATTTGGTAAAGATTACCAACTCATAAAAAGGGGGCATTAGGTGGGTTCGGTGGTGGTGTAGTGGCTAGGCTTCAGTGCTCTCACCACCATGGCCCAGGTTCAATTCCCAGCCAGGGAACCAACCAAAAAAAAAAAAAAAAGGAGGGGGCATTATTTGTGTAAGCATAAGCATTTGTGGTTATGATTTTCTAATAAAATCATAACTCAAGTTCTAGTCGTTACTTCTGGACCCTGAATATCTGCTGTTTAGGGGTAGAATATTCTAAAAATGTTCATTAAATTTTGTTGGTTGATGATGATATTGAATTGTATATCCTTGCTAATTTTCTAATTGTTCTATCAATTGTTCTTGAAATTTTTTTTTTTAACCTGTATTTTCTCTATGGTTTGGGTTGAGTAATTTTTATTTTTTATTGCTTATATGTTTGTTTGCTTTTTATACAGATGTATAATTTGTGGTTGTCTTTTTCATATTTAATGTTATATAATTTATATGTATAAATAAATACTTACAGCAATCATAATTGCTATTTGTTTGTAAACCTTTGGACATTCCCTCATCCCACTCAAATAGTGAATCTCAGTGTTTGAGAGGTGCCCACTTCGGAATGCTTGTGTCACCGCTAAACAGGTTCCACTGCCCCCCAATCCTTGTCATCCCATCCTTGCCCTCCCACCTAATCTCAGTAGACCATATAAAAGCGATTTAATCACAACCACATAAACAAGACAACTCTCATCTTGGCATCTTTCAAAACAAGAAGTACAGGACAGTACCAGTGGACAACTAGTCAACCAGGCATTTTGTCATTTCTATCCACCCAGACTCTCCTGTTTGGAATCTAGGTTGTACCACCTCTCCATCAAGCCAATGGTAGAGTCACGTTGTGACAGTGGCTCATCCCAGAAGCCTAGCAAGGAGTGAGTCTCACCCTAGTTGTCTGGCAAGCAATGAGGGACCAAGTTCTGTCCTAGCAAAGGTGCAAGAGCAGGACCATCATGGCCGGGCCAGAGAAGAGAACCTCACCTGTGAGTACCTGGAGTCCATCATTTTCTGGGATGTCCAGAGCCTGGGAGGGCCAAAGCCCCAAGACACCAGCACAGGCTCTAAAGGCACCAGGTCTAAGTCTAGCAAGGTCAAAGGCCACAGCAACCCAAACACAAGGTTAAATTCTCAAATCAGAAAATACATGTGAGGCCAGCAGAGGAACTGAATGGGAGCCCACCAGATAATACCCAGTGCTGTCACTCTTGGCCACCTTCCACCATAGCCAAACTCCTCTTTCTTCACAACACAAGCTCATCCCATAGCAAAACAAACAAAACAACACAGCCCCTACTCCCGGAACCCAAGGCATCTAACCAGCGCACAGGCCACAGGTGGTGCAAACGCACCTCGGGCAGCCATCCAGAAAGAGCGAGAACGCTCAATTTAGTGCATTTCACATAGGTCTTACAAGAAACGCGCGCGCGCGCACACACACACACACACACGCACACGCGCGCGTGCGCACACACACACACACAAAACCACAAAACACCTCCATGTACTCACGAACATCCTTGGGGCCACTTCCCCTGGCAGCTGCGCGGTGTCTCGAATTCGTCCCAGGAGACCTTGGCTGCCCAGTCCTCCGTCCTTCTCCTGAAGGACGGCCTCGGCGCACTGCTCTGAGCGCCAGGGCAGGCTCAGGGAGTGGGAGGTCAGGCCGGAGGTGCTGCCGCCTCGACCACTCTCCCAGAGAAGACGGATCTCGTGGGAGCTTGTGGGATCTCGTGAGATGTACGGAGGCTGGGAGGGGAGTCCTGAGATGGGAAACACCTGCAGGTTCCACGTGCCAAAGGCCCCTCCTCTTAGACCCCTTAAAGAGCCTATCAACCAGACCCCAATGCTGGTTAAGTTAGTGCCAAACGGGTACCTCCCCGCCCCTCCCAGGGTCTCGGGTCCTAGCGACCAGCCCAATACACGATGTGCCCCCTTGCTGGAAGGTGGGCTACATGAGCCTAGCACTGCGCGGAGGAAGAGCAAGGCATTACGGGTAGGTGGCCAGCGGGTGCCCTAACGCACGCTCCCCTCCTGGCCCACGTGGCTACCTCGGAACATCCCAGCTGAGGGCACACGTGGTGGTTACAAATGGATGCGAGCGCACAGCCCGGCCAACTTGTGTAGCGGGCAGTGGGGCAAGAGTGTTGGCTCCATGACCCCGCTTCCCCAACCTGGGCTCCCCTCCGCCGGTCTCTGTAAACTGGAGTCTTTGGGGGTGTTCTGGGAGGCACCTTGTGGGGCCCTAGGTTAGACACCCCATATTCTCTCACAACTGAGCCCTTGTCACCCCCGCACCCCCAGGGTGCCCTTGGAGGAAGCCTAAAGCAGACTTCGTGTACTGGTTAGAATCAAATTCTCGGGCCCCACTCCAGACCTAACAGATTACAAGCTCTGGGATCGACTCTGATGTACTAAGTTTGTGTTAAAGGGTAATTTTTTTTTTTAAAGTAAACCTGTGACTCTAATTGATATGAAATGAACACATGTTAACGATTTTATTTAACTCATTGTTAATGAAAAACACCTGTAGGATATTACAATCAGTTCAAAGGAGAACCCGAAGAACAGATACATTTATACTTCGGGAATATTGAAATGAACTTGCAAATAAATCCAAAATTGGCTTTTCCACCTGGGGAGAGGTTTACCCCTCCAGCAGAAAGAATCTATTTGCATGTGTATAGATCAGAATGCTTTTGCATCGCTATCAGTCATCTACAACTTAGAGTTATAAAATATTAACAGCACTTTGGCAATAAGAGGCCAAAATCAGACAGCCCCAGAGGTTGTGATCTACACAATTCATAGTTGCCATTTAAGCACACATTTTTTTCCTACATTCACAAATCCCCAGCTGCAAGGACCCAACAGAATTTGGTCACTCCCTGACCTGGCCAGCTGGGGGCTACACCCTCAGGAAGGTCCACACCTCTTAGTGAACCCTGGAACCCAGCCGCATTACCCTTTCTGATGAGTGGGAGCAGTCCCTCAAGTTGCACGTTGCTTGTCACCTTGACAAGGACCTTGGATTCCCACAGTGCAGGTAACACGCCTCCTAGTGCCTCCAAACACACTGCAAATAAGCAATTTACTTTATTGGAATCTGTGAAATAATTTGCTTCTAAAAGGAATGAATTTGCCAGGGAATGCTGGTTTTAATTACTCAGAGACATTGCCAGACATTGCAGGTCTTTAAAACAGATATCTACCGAAATGACTAGAAATGCCTCTAAAACCTTAAGGCATGGGGGTTTACGGCTCTCCACCTATTTTTAGCGGTAGGAAGCAAGGAGTCAGAGTTTCTAGAGGAAACCAGCCTTTGTGAAAGATGCTGTGAACTGAGGAAGACTAGAGTGACAGAGGCCTGGGTGCGGGGCAAGGCAGGGTTGCAACACCCGTCACCCCTGCCCTCAAGCCTCAGCCCCACTGGGTGTTATTGTGAAAGAGCATTTGCTCTTCCTCAGCCTGGCCCAGATCCCCACTCCGCAGGAGAGAACTGAGGAATGAGGCCCAAGTGGTTTACGTACAGAAATGGTACTCTGGGAGCCAGAGCAGGGCAAGCAGATAGGGGCCAACATCATTCC
Source organism: Lyroderma lyra (assembly GCA_004026885.1). Lineage (NCBI taxonomy): Eukaryota > Metazoa > Chordata > Mammalia > Chiroptera > Megadermatidae > Lyroderma > Lyroderma lyra. The sequence continues at coordinate 110,532 of PVJL010000287.1, forward strand.
TGGATCAAATCATGGACCACCACCCCACCACCCCACCCCCGCCCACCCAAAGCACTGAGAATGTCTTAGAGCAGAAAATGTGCCCCAAAGTGACCACAGAGTGCCTGGCACACAGTAGTTCTTCAAAAAATGTGTTTAACCAACCGTGATGATATCCACTGCCCTTAAGGAAATTGGATTCTGCGCCTCTCTTTAATCCTGGTGGAGGTCTCGCCTTCACTTGATACTGAACAGCTGATCTGGACTCCTGGGAAGGTTATGAATCAGGCTCAGCCACACCAGAGCAGGCACATAGGGCCAAAGGAGTCAGGGATGCAGAGTGGGGTGGACAGGAAGGACAGTGTGCCTGGAGAGGCCAGGATGGTGAGTGGAAGGAGAGGTGCAACCCCTTCCAGCATGCATTTGTATAGGAAACATATTAATATATTGAGCACCTACGACATACAAGGCTAAAATAGAAAGGGTGGGAGTTTCCCAGTCTGGGCCCCATGGAATCCTGAGAGGTGCTCTGTGGAAAATTGCTACCCCAGTTACACAGGTCTGAGGAACTATAGGTTAGAGAAATTTAGGCAAATGTCACTTGTTTTGATGAGTCTTTCTTATCAAAAGTGACTCCAGCCAAGGATGCAAGATGAGGGTACCAGATTCTGTGAGCAGAGCACCCTCTGGGGGAAATATCTGTGGATGCAATAGGGCAGGCTTGTCTAGGCCAAACCCCTTTCAAGATAAGGACCCAAGATTCCAGGGAGATTGAGAGGCTCATTTGGGGTCCTGCTGACCTCTGAATAAATCCCTGATGCTAAGATAGAGAGGGAGAGGGAAAGGACGTCTCCCCACCTGCCCACAATGTCTAGAGATCAGGGACCATGCCCAGGGCCCTTGGAGTTGAGGATGGGAGATGTTGACAGGGAGCCCCAGCAGGATTCCTCCTTACAGAACCCACTCTCCATGAAGAGCCTGTAATAGGGAGCCTATGGAGAACACCTTGCATGAGTAAGAGTGACTCCATCTTGAAATGATTTCATACTCGGGTATACCAGTGAACACCCTATCCTGATAACTCCAGACGTCAGGTGGAGCAAGAGCATTTGCCTTTTCTGTACATATTGATAACTGCTCTCAAGAGGGACTACACCCTGCCTTGCAAGACATAAAAACTTAGGACCTTTGGACCTGAGAGAGCCACCTGGACTCGGATGAGTCTTTAACTTGCTCTTTAACTTGCTCTCCCAGAGTGCTGCTTGTGCTGAGTGGACTTCCAGACCAGACTCCTCACAACTTAAGGACTCAAGAGACTGGTTTGTTAACTTACAACTCATTGGAGTTGCTGTAAACTTCAGTGTGCATTGTTCTATGTTATTGAATTATTATAACTGTGTTGCTAAGTTACTAGAATTGATAGATGTGTGAGGCCTATACTTTGTGTGATTAAAGAGCATTTGAAAAGGCATAACCTGCATCCATGCCTCTATTCTTGCTCAAGCTACAACAACTGTGGGAGCCCTTGGCTGGCAACCTCTTCAGAGCTCAACCAACGGTCCATCATGGGCTTAATCCCACTAACTTGCAGGAAGAGACTGCAACCATGGACCCGGGGCCTAGTGGTCACTCACAACAGAGCCCCAGACAGTTCCCTTGCAGGTGAGTGCTGTGCACGGGAGACAGAAAGAGGAAGCACCTCCCCTCCCCAAGGTGGTCCCTGAGGAATGTAGGAGATCCCTAGAGGTCAGCAGGATTCCAAACAGACAGGTCCGGGCTCCCTGTCCTGGTCCTGTCACTTAGCCACATCAGGGGGCTTCAGAGCAAGTCTTGGGGCTCTGTGGGCTCAAGCCTCATCTGCCATCAGCACTGGAAATCATAATGCAGCATTTAGCTCTGGGACTGAAACAGGAGGCACTTAGCCTACTTCCTACCTGCTAGTTAGCAGGGAGTTGCACCCAGCAGCCTGGCTCACTGCAGCCTGCAGGAGATGAGCCAATATCAAAAGGTCCCATGTTGGGACTCACTGATCCCCAGGATCTCAGAACGGTCTAGGCAATGTCTGCTTCCACTCTTGAGTCCAGCTCTCAGGCCCTGACTAGAACCTGGTTGGGACCTCCTTTGAGCTATTATAGCAGATCCTGGCCTGGCCTCTCTGCCACCCGTCACTTCTCCCTTCATACACGCACCCCTGGCAACCAGACTGACCTTTGGCCAGGCATTTGGTTAACACTGGGCTCCAGCGTTTGCGTAGGCAACAGGCAAAGAACAGTAGGCAAGGTCCACACCTCAGCCTTAGGAACATTGGAGCCCAATGCAATGGTGGGCACAGAGCAGGCTCTCCCTGCAAGTTTGCTGACTGACTGACCTTAGCAATGAACACGCTATGTGTGGATGCTGCCCTTATATTCTCGGTATAGCAGGGGGAGCCAGTGTGAATTAAACAACTGCAAGTGACTAAGTTAACAATCGCCAGAATAAGGAGGGGAAAGTACAGAATTCTGTGGGAGCCATGGTCTACGCTGAGCCGGTGGGAGTGTCAGGCCGGCTGCCCTGAGAAAGTGAAATTTAAGCTGAGACTTGAAGGATGAGAATGAGATGGTTAGATGGAGAGCAGAAGAAAAAACGTTCTGGGCAGAGGGAAGAGCATGGAGGGGGTCCTGAAGCACAGCTCCCACCACAGCGCTCGCTCGCTCTTGTTCTCTCTCTCCTCTCTCTCGCTCTCGCTCCCGCTCTCTCTCTCGGTTTGGATCCTCTCCAAGCTCCTCATGACCACTGCCCCCAACTCTCAGGCCCTTTAACAGTGTTCTCTCCTATTGCTCTCCTTTAGAGCTCAGGACCCAGCTGGATGGGCTACTCTTGTCCCCAGAGTCTGTGCTGTGTTCCCAACTCTGGGCCTTTGCCCAGGTGCTGGGGCTCCCCAAGACTGTCCTTTCCTCTCATCTCTACCTGTCCAAATCCTCCCCTCCGTTCTGGCTCTGGGTGAGATGGAGCAGGCACACTCCACATTGTCTGTCCCGCTGAAGGCAACTACACACCCTGGGCAGCGGGCATGGCGCAGCTATATGAGGACACTAGAGTAGTAGTGGGGACTGGGGGGGTGGGGGGACTGGAAGCACGCCAGCAGCAGCAGTGAGGGCACTGCGTTTGTTCTGCAGTATTCCCCTGCGCGGGCTCCGGGCAGCCTGAAATCTGCAGGTGGGCGCAGGTGGCCACGGCTGTGATCTGGGCAGTGAAGCCTTGATCTAGTCAGTCTCATCAGAGAAATCTTAGTACGTCTCCATCAGTGACACAACTGTCCCATCAGCAGTGGCCATTTCTTCCTATGGTTTGCTGCCCCACATCACAGAGTCCGTGATCTGCCAGTTCTGAGTCTTCTCCATAAAAGGCCAAATGTAACAGCTCAGAGTCAGCAAACACATAGTAGTAAAATTCATCAAGGAGATTACTGGTCAGGGCGATTGGGACTGTGCTGAGCTCTGTCCCCTGAGTGAACAGTCACTTTCTGTTTTATGAAGAAGGTGCCAGGCAGCTGCAAAGGTGCCATAGACGCTATCCATCTTGCCACACCACCAGTGCACCAGGTCCGCGACTTTAGGAAAGTCTTTGTGAACTGAAGACAGCACTGAGTTAGATGCTTTACTCTAGGGGACATGGTAGGGAGTACTGTTTCCCCTAAAAGGGTTGTCATCACTTTTTTTATTGTTAAATTTATTGGGGTGACATTGGTTAGTAAAAACCACATAGGTTGCAGGTGTACATTTCTACAACACATTGTCTAGGTGTTGCATTATGTGCTCACCACCCAGAGTCAGTTCTCTTTCCATCACCATAGATTTGACACCACCTCCCCCCTCCCCCCCATCCTTGCCCTCAGGTAACCACTGAACTATTGACTGTGTCCATGAGGTTTTTTTTCATCACTTTTTCATGTAAAGTTGAGATGCTGGTAGGGCCAGGCCACCTGGCTCTTGAATATGAACAGAGGGCTGTTGGCCGCTTCCCACCTTGTTAGTCATTGAGTTTGAGCTGATTTACTGCAACATGGAGATGTCAGGTCAAAGAGTCCCAAGGTGCCCGTAGGTCAGGCATAGAGTTTCAGGAAAAGCTTGGTGGTCACTGCCTCAAAGCAAACAGAAAGTGGATGTGGCAGCTGGTCCAGGAGGTGGCGCTGTTACACCAGGAAACACCTCTGAGTAGTTGAGCAGCCAGTAAATCTTGAATAAAAACTGATTTCTCTTTTTCTTGCTGGAATTCTATACCGTTTCTGCTGGACCACCAGGGATGGTCTGAGGAGGAGGAGGTAGAGGGGAGGTTGTAGTCTACGTATACATCTAGCACTTCTGCATATGCCGCGTTCCTGGATACGGGTGTCCGTCTGACAGGAGAGGAAGTGCGGACAGAACACACTGGTTCCTACTCTACATTCAGCAGTGGAAGCCACAACAGTACAGTGAGTTGAACCATCGGCCCGACCCACAAGGCCACTTTGGATTTCCTTCCCCTCCGCAAACTTTGCCAAAACCCCGTCCGCTGAATTCAGGAGCCCTTCATCTCCATGAGGACGTGAACCAAGGAGTCTAACACGGATGGACAGACAGAAGGCAGGGACTGCAGTGGTAGGAGTCCCTGACTCCAGGAGACCATGTTATCCTCCAGTTGGAAGCTCAGGGAGCAAAAGCATTGGTGGAGGCTAGCCCATGGGGACAGTGGAAGCAGCAGGCAGGAAACGTAGTATCGGCTTGTTTTCTCCCTTCCTACCCGGTCTACACCTGAGCGTGGGCTTTCTTCCTCCCAGTGTCTGGTGTATGGGCCCTGGGGCATCTTATTCCACAACACAAGCCAGCACCTTCCAACATGTAGTCCTGGGTTCTTTTGTCCCTGTCCACCTCATGCCCATGGCCAGTGCTGAGGAGTGGCCCAGACAAAAGCGTGGTCAGGGCTTTGCCGTCTTGGCACACACCGTAGGAGGTGGAGGAGAGCAAGAAGCTCCAACTGTCCCTCCCAACACCGAAAACATTACATGAGGAGATACTGTCAAATATATCAGATAACTTGAAAACTTTAAAAAGTTTAAGTAATACAAAGGTAGAAAAGGGGAAACAGAGGAATGAAAAAGAGAGAGTACAAAAAGAAAACAATAAAATGGGAAACCTAGGTCCAAACACATCATCAGTTATATTAACTATAAATGAAGTAAACACACCAATAAAAAGAAAGATTAGCAAAATGGAGTTTTTAAAAATGATCCAATTGCATGCTATCTACAAGAAACTATCTTCAAATATTGTAAGTAGGTTTTAAAAAAAGAAACTATGAAAAAAAACTATACCATGGAAGCTCTGACAAAGCAAAGCAAGGGTGACCATGACGGCGTCAAAGGAAACTTCGGAGCAAAGAAAATAACCAGAGTTAAAGAGAGACATTACATATTGGTAGAAGAATCAATTCACCAGGAGGGCATAACAATCCTGAATATAGAAGCACCTGAGAATAGAGGTTCAAAATACAAGAAACAAAAATTGTCAGAGCAGAAAAGGAGTAAATATACCCACAATTATACTTGCAAACTTCAACATTCCTCTCTCTGTAATATACAGAAATAGTAGACAGAACATTAGCAAGGATAGAACTAAACAACACCATCAACTAACTTGAATTAATTTATATTTATAGAACACTCCACACAGCAGCAGACTACATATTCTTTTCAAGTACACAAGGAACATTTACCAAGATAGACCACATTGTGAGTCATAAATCAAATCTTAACAAATTTAAAAGGATTCAAATTATATAAAACATGCTTCCTCAATGGAATTAAACTAGAAATCAATAATAGGAGGATAAATGAAAAATCTCCAAACACTCAGAAAGAAACAATACACTTTTAAAAAGAAAGCCTCAAAAAACAAAATTTAAAATGTATTAAAATGGAAGAAAATTAATGTATAATATATCTGAATTTGTGGGATGTAGCTAAAGTAGGAGAGGCATTAACGCATTAATTGCTTATATTACAAACACAAGTAATATCTTAAAACAATCATCTAAGCTTCCCTCATAAGAAACCAAGGGGGGATGGGAGCAAAATAAATCCAAAGCAAGTAGGAATAAAGAAATAGTAAAGAGCAGTTTTTAATGAAATTGAAAAATAGAAAAACAAAATCAGTGATGACAAAAGGTGGGTTTTTTGAAAGACCAATGTAATTGATGTACCTCTAACCAGACTGACAGAGAGGGAGAAACTACCAAATCAGGAATGAAAAAGGGAATATAACTCTAGACCCCACAGACATTTAAACAATAATAACATTTGTATAAAACGAATTTGACAAACTACATGAAATGGATCAAATCCTCAAAAACCACAAGCTATCAAAACTCACCTCACATGAAATAGATTACTCAAATTTTCCTGTAACAATTTTACCATGGACACAATCAATAATTTAAGCATTATTTGGGGGCAGGGGGAGGGGTGAGAGAGGAGGGAGGGGGAGCCAACTACACGGTGATGGAAAGAGAACTCACACTGGGTGGTGAACTTACAATGCAACACATAGACGATGCACTGTAGAATTGTACACCTGGGACCTATGGAACTCTTGATAACCAATGTCACCTCAATAAGTCTAAGAATAAAAATATTAAAAAATAAATAAAAAATAAAACCATTTTAAAAATTGGATTTGCAGTTTAAAACCATACTTTAAAAATCTGCAAACCTTAATGCTTTTGTTGATAAATTCTTTTCTTTTTAATGTAATAGCTGTATTGGGCTATACTTCACATACCACACAATTCACCCATTTAAAGTACACAATTAAATAGCTTTGGATACATTCAGAGTTGTGTAAATATCACCACAATCCATTTTAGAACACTTTGGGGGGTTCCCTGGTGGAGTAGCGGCTAGGCCTTGGCGCTCTCACTGCCTGGCCTGGGCTCAATCCCCACTCAGGGAACCAACCAAAAAATTTTTTTTAGAACACTTCGAGCACCCCTGTATCCACTGGCAATGACTCCCTATTTCCTCCAAACCCTTCAGCCCTAGGTACCACTCACCTACTTTTTGTCTCCATGGAGTTGCCTATTCTGGACATTTCATATGAATGGAATAATGTAACATGTGGCCTTTGTTTTACTTCTCTTACCATAATATTTTCAAAGTTCATCCATGATGCATGCAGCATGTAGCTGTTACTTCATTCCTTTGTATGGTCAAATAATATTCCATTGTACGGCTATACCACATTGGATGTTCATCAGTTGATAGACATTTGGGCTGTTTCCACTTTTTGTGGACTAATATAGCTACAAATATGTGAGTACAAGTGTTCATGTGGACATAATGCTTTCATTTTTCTTGGGTATACACTTAGGAGCAGAATTGCTGGGTCAATTGGTAACTCCATGTTTAACTTTTTGAGGAACTGACAGAATTTTTCAAAGCGACCACACCATTTACATTCCCACACCAGTGAATGAGTTGTTGCATTTTTTGGTAATAGTTAGTCTGTTTTCTAAAAAAAGAAATTCTAGCCATCCCAGTGAGTACGGAGTAATAGCTCATTATGGTTTAAATTTGCATTTCCCCGATGGCTAATGAAGTTGAGGCCTCTTTTCATCTGCTTGTTAGCTATTTGTGCATCTTCTTTGGGGAAATGTCTATTTAGATCCTTTCACCTATTTTTAATTAGGTTGTCTTTTTTATTATTGTAAGTGTTCTTTATATATTCTAGATATGTAAGTCCCTTATCAGATATACGATTTGCAAATATCTTCTATTTGTAAGTTGTCTTTTCACTTTCTTGGTGGTGTTCTTTAAAGCACAAAAATTTTTAATTTTGAAGTTCATTTTATCTTTGTTTTTCTTTTATTGCTTGTGTTTTTCTTTGGTTGCTTGTGTGTTTGGTGTTAAGAGTGCTTGTTTTAATTCAAGATTGTAAACATTTATGCCTATTTTTTTTTCTAAGAGTTTTAACGTTTTGGCTCTAACCTTTAGGTATCACCTATTTGAGTTAATTTTTATGTGTGGTTTCATTTGTATGTGAATATCCATTTGTCTCAGTCTCATTTGTGAAAAAGATTATTCTTTCCCTATTAAATTGTTTTGACATACCTGTTGAAAACAAAGTGACTTTAAATATATGAGTTCATTTTCGGACTCTCAATTCTATTTCATTGCTCTATGTGTCTATCTTTATGCTTGTGGCACACTTCATTGATAGTGTAGCTTCGCAGTAAATTTAAAATGGGCGGGTATGAGTCCTCCAACTTTGTTCTTTTTCAGTATTGTTTGGCTATTCCAGGTCCCTTGCATTTCCATATGAATTTTAAAACCAGCTTGTTATTTTTAGCCCAAAAGGCAGTTGGGATTTTATAGGGATTATGCTTGAATCTATTGATTAATTAGGGAGTGTTGACATCTTAAAAATGTTGTCTTCCCAATCTAAGAACATGGATTGTCTTTATTTAGGTCTTGTTTAATTTCTTTCAACAATATTTTATAGTTTCCAGTTCAAGGCTTGCACTTCTTTAATTAAATTTATTCCTGTTTTATTTTTCTGATGCTATTATGAATGGAATTATTTTCTTAATTTCACTTGTGGATTGTTCATTGTGAGTGTTAAAGAAGTACAATATTTTGGTATACTGTATGTACAATTTATATCTCTTTTGTATACTGACCTTATACTGCAACTTTGCTGATTTCATTTATTAGTTTTAACAGTTTTTTAGTGCATTACTGAGGATTTTTCCTATTCAAGATCATGTCATCTGCATTGGTCTCAGCAGTGTTTTTGTGAATTTGACTCCAAGGCAAAGAGAAGATATTTTCCAATGATATTTATGATAAGGGGTTAATATCCAATATATAAAAAGGACTTATCCAAGTCAACAACAACAAAAACCAAACAACTTGATTAAAAACTGGGCAGAGGATTTGGAGTAGACATTTTTCCAAGGAAGACATACAAATGGCCAATAGGTACATGTAAAGATGCTTAACATCACTAACTATTTAGGTAATACAAATCAAAACCACAATGAGATATCACCTCACACCTATTACAAGGGCTATTATCAAAAAGATAAGAAATAAGTGTTGGTGAGGATGTAGAGAAAGGGAAACCCTTGGACATTGTTGATGGGATTGTAAATTGGTTTAGCCACTATGGAAAACAATGGAGTTCCTCAAAAAATTAAGAATAGAACTATCATATGACCTAGTAATTCCTCTTCTGGATATTTACCTAAAGAACATGAAAACACTAATTTGAAAAGATGTTTGTACCCCTATGTTCATTGCAGCATCATTTACCATAGCCAAGACATGGAAACAACCTAAGTGTCCACCAACAGATGATTGGCTAAAGAAGTGGTATATACACAGTGGAATACTGCTCTACCATAAACAGATGAAATATTGCTACTTGCTACAACATGGATGGATTCTGAGGGTATTACGCTAGTCAGACAGAATAAAAACCATATGATTTTATTCGTATATTGAACGTAAAACAAAAAGGTAACAAATGAACTAACAAAACAAAATAAAAACAAGTTCATAGCTATAGACAACAGAATGATGGTTACTAGAGGGTAAGGAGGGTGGGGGAGGGCAAAATAGATAAAGGAGGCTGAATCGTATTGGATGGAAACTAGACGTTGGGTGGTGAGCATGCAATAGTGTATACAGATACACTCTGAAACTTACATAGTGCTAACGACCCATGTTACCTCAATAACAAGATAATTTTAAAAAAGATTTTGTCATCTACAAACAGATAGTTTGAGGGAAGACCACATAATACAGTGCGTACGTCTGGTACAAGGTGAGCTCTCCCGAGGTGATAGCTACTCCCCTCATGCTCCCAGAGGTGCAGGCCCCACTCCTCTGCGACTCAGTCCTCTGAAGCCCGACCCTGCCTGGCTGGATTCCCGGGAGATGAGCTTCAGGGATGCTCCCAGCCCGAACCAGTTTACTCTGCGCCCTGAGCACTTCCTTCAGCCCGATCATTGGCCCTGGCTCCAGCCCCTCTTCTCAGAAAGAAAGCAAAAGCAGGGCTAAAATGTGCCTCTTCACTTGGTGACCTCAACACAGAGAAAGAAGAAGGAAGTGGAGGTGTTTACCCTTGGATTTCTTCTGAGGGTGGGGCCTCCACTTGTGTATCCCAGGGGAGGAGTTTACTTACAGAGGGGGTGGGGAAAGCTATGCAGAGAGCAATCCACGTTTGCACAGAGTCCTTCAAACCAAATTCTGAATGATTCCAACTAAACAGAAGTCAAAAGAGCTTCATCAATGCTAATTTTATATTAAAAATTTTAATATCTAGTAATTCTTGTACCTATACATATTACATACCTATATAGCAGTTTCCAGAAACTGAACCTGTTTACTGCTTGCTCACATTAGCTGGGCCCTGCTCCTGGTGCTGGGACCATGGCCCACACTGTGGTGTGCCCAGTTCAGCAACAGAGACCTGTGCCAGGTGGGCTTTGCCTCCTCCCTGACAGAGTCCACCTTGAACTAGGGTGGGTTCTGGGGGCTTTCAAGTACACAGTCTCCTCTTAGCCAAGGACATAGACCCGAGGATACCTGTGAGCCTCCTGACATTCCCTGGGTCCCCTGACTGCTCCAAAGGTGAGCCCAGGCCTTGGAGGGGATGGAGGCCTGGCCACCTCTGAGAAGCAGATGGCTGCCTCCAGCATCAGGCCAGGCGCAGAGCCAAGCCCTGCCCGGGCTGCCTGGTGCCCAGTCTCCTCCATACACAGGCTGGGGGCTGGAGTGAGTGGCCACCCACTGCCCCAGGTCCCCTCTTCCTAGCCTCTCTGTCAAGTCAGGGCAACAACATTTCTTCCACAGGACCACTGTAAGATGACAGTGGCACCTGGCATGCCACAGGGCTCAGTAAGGAGGTCAGGTGGTCAGCACTGGCAGGTCTCTTGCTCTGAGTCAGGTGCTGTGTTTGCCTCCTTTTGAGGAGTATCTCCTTCAGGCCTTGGGTCAGGGCACCACACTGTGCCCTGGTCAGTGAGTTTCCGCTTCTCTGCAGCACTGTAACCTGGAGGGCCGGTCGGGGACAGCTCCAGGCAGGAGAACCCCCACAGCTGGGCTGACCAGACACCCTGTTTTAATCGAGACAGAAAACAATAATACTGTCCCATTTCAAACAGTACGTTCAGCCTAGTTGCTCTGGGCTAAATTGAAGGTGTCAGTAGGCTGACCATACGTACCATGTGAAACAGGACGGTACCATTGTTTTCTGTCCCATTAACACAGTACATCTGGTAGCTTACCCTCAGCCCAGAGCCCTGCCCAGTGGATGCCATGGTCTTCTGCACTGCTTGACCAGTCCTAGAGGGCACAGGAGCAGGAGCACAAGTGCCAATTCTGTCCCCAAAGAAGCCCTACATCTGCCCCCAGTACCTCCCCCACCCCAGGTAATCACACCAGCTGCTCTCCAATGACACAGGGCTGCTCAGAGATGTTCACTAAGTTGAAAAAATAGCAACACTATTATGAACAGAGCCTGCTGAAAGAAAAGGGCTGAGAGCATTCTGAAGATGCATTGCTCTTAGTCGGCTTTATGGCACATTTGCATTTAAATAGATTCTTTAACTCTCTTTCTGAACTTCATAATAACATAGCCTTAAAAATGCTGACTAATAGAGTGGTGGGTGCCTAATTTTCATTTTAATTTAACACTGATACATTGTCTTATCAGAGCCATTCCAGCTCACATAATACTTGTAAATGCAAGTTTTAAATGTTTTTGTTCTTTTTGGTTTAAAAAAATCAGACCATTCCTGGGCCTGTGTTACAGGAAAGATGCTTATCTCACAGGCTGGCTCAGCTGTCCAAGCTCTGAGTTCTTCTTAGTAATGTACAGCCCAGGGAATATGGTCGATAATATCATAAAAATTTGAATGGTGATAGATGGTTAATGGACTTATTGTGGTGATCACATTATAAGGTATATAAATATTAAATCACTATGTTATATACCTGAAACTAACACAATATTGTTTGCCAACTACACTTTAATAAAAAAATTTTTTTAAAGAATACATAATTGTACCCTGGAAGAAAAAGAAAAGAGGTCAGCCCATCATGTGTCCTGCCTTCCACAGTTTTCTTCTGCAGGAGCAAGGCCCCCACCAGCAGGAAAGTTCTGTGGGAAAGGGCCCCTGTCAGCACTGGGACCTGTCCTTGGCATTAGCTGGTGGTATGCCTACCGAAACTGGCTTGTGCCACCTCTCAAGAGCTGATTATTAAATTTTCAGGAAGTTTGTAAGCCAGTTCTTCAACAGTCATTGTTAAAACCTAAATGATGCCAACTTACAAGTAAATATTAAAAATGAAGCTAAAAAATATTCAAAACTCATTACTTCATTATTGTCTTATTACTATCTTTGTCCTTGAGGTCACTCATGTCCATGGTGGAAGGACTATACAAGTATAAGGGTGTTCAGTAAGGTTACCCTGGTAGCTTGATATGGGCCCCAGTGGGAGCACTTACAAACCAGCCTCCTCACCACCCTTTTCCAAAGAGCCAGTTATTAACTGTGTTACAGCACACCACTGCTAACAACTGGCACAACCAAAGGAAATGTGGGCTTTCTTTCTGTCTTGTACACATTGGACCTGGGCAGGACAGCAGCTCACAGACCCTTCCTAGAAGGACAGCCCTCAGCCCTCCAGAGGTGGTTTGGCCAGTGCCACAGTCCTCTGATATTTCTCTTGATGCAGTCCAAAATACCATACAAAAGCAGGTGAATGACTATGCAAGAAGCTCTGCTCTGTTGCCTGTGTAGTCCCTCCCTCTCTAGGAAAACTCCCCAAAGAAACCTCTACCCTATCCTCTCCTTTAGCCCTGTACCCATCTTCCCTGGGTGACATCAGGGCTTCAGATCCAGCAGGTCCTCCCCTGAGGACATCCCAAAGTTCTCACCTCCCACCTGATGGGCGTTGGGGGGGGGATATATATATATATATTTTTGTATGTGGGTAGTTCCCTGGCTGGGAATCGAACCCAGGCCACAGCGTTGACAGTGCCAGCGCCGAAGCCTTAAGCCACTACACCACCAGGGAACTCCCAAAGCGAACTGAATTTTAAAGGGTGGGTGGAATTAAGAAAAGTCTGGAAGATCTAGGAGGGCATTCTAGGCAGGAGGAGCAGAGCCCAAGTGCAGAGACTGAGGCTGTGTTCCAGCCTCAGGTGCCCCAGAAGCCTGGCTGAAGCACTGAGGGATCTTGCCAGCAACTGTGAGAGACACTGGAGAAGACACTGGGGCCAGGTCACAGCCCTGCCTCCTGCTGCTGACCTGCTTGGTCTCCGGCACCAGCTTCCCCAGGGCCACTTTGTCTGTCTGCATCCCCTAACTTTTCTAGCTTTTAATACCCTCTATGCTGTGACTGCTCCAATTCATGTCATACTTCGCAATCAACTTCTCAAACCCAACACATCCAACTCTGAACTCATGCTTTCTCCCTCAAAAGCCATTCTTTCATTTTCCTCATCTCTGTGAATAACCACACCACATCCTCCCAGCCAGCAGTCAGGGGGCCAGCCTTGAGTCTCCCCTGTCCACATTTCATTTATCACCACACCTGGTTGGCTCTCCTCCTAGGGGCCACTTATCTCCAACCATTTCTTGATATCCCTAACTCACCCCCCCCACACACACACACACTCACACATAAACAGCCAGGCAAAGAGCCACCGTCATCTCTGGTCCAGACCCCTGGCCTCTAGCTGCCCGCTTTGTCTTTCACTCTCAATGTTTTATTCTTTACACAGCAGCCAGAGTGATTTTTCTGAAAAGGTACATCACAACATCTCCTTCCATGCCTCAAATCTTTCAATTGCTTCCCATAGCACCAAGAATTAAAGTAACAGTTCTTTATCCTGGCCCTATATCTGGTTCCTTCCTACACTCCAGGCTATCATATGTCCTTTCTGGACTTTTTACACACACTGGTGTTCCCTTCTGCAATGCTCTTCCCTAGGTCTCGTCCATCAGGGCTGAGCGTAAATCTCTCCTCCCTCGGGACACCTTCCATAACTTCTCCCCACCTCCTTCCAAGGAGATTTCTCCCTCTGCCCCCACCCTTTAGCCACCACTACAGCAGTCGGATTTTTCTCGAACAGCACTCAGTATTTAGCCTACTTCTCGTCGTTCCTGCGCTGATCCACCCGCGGGTACTGGGAGCTGTCCTAGGTGCTGGAAACGCAGCCAGGAACAACCCAGACCTGCTCTCTTGCTCAGCCAATCAATGGTCGGCTCCACGAGACAGAAATTGTTGTGTTGCCCACAGACCTGGCACAGAGAAGGGCTACAATAAACAGTAGTTAAAAGAATTATTTGTTTCATTAATGGACTTGTGTAGGAACTAAGCATGAATTGATTAAACAGTGTCTTAGCTATAAAGTCTTATGGAAATGGAATATTTGCGAATCAAATAAACCAACTGGAATTTACTAGAAGGTGTTTTGGAGCCAGGGAGCAAATCCTCCCCTCCTTTTTTTTGAGCAAAGAATCCTTTTGTAATGTAAATGGTCCATCGCTTCTTCCCAGCTCTTTCCTGTTCTTGCTCAAGATGGGTTGTGAACCCTGTAAAATTATATGCAAAGTGTGTGTGTTCACACATTCTGTGCACTTTTCTGAGGTGTTCACATCTTCCATTAGCTTCTGGAAGGGGTCCACTACAACAAAAAAGGTCAGGAGACATGACTCAGGCCTCTGCTGATTTTTTCAGGACTGTTTTTCTGGGCCCTTTTCTGGTGAATCAGTTGCACTGGTGATTGCCTATTTTTAGAAAAGGGCTCTGATTAGCCACAAGCTTCCATCTAGCCATCATTAAACAAATCCCCCAGTTCCACACAGTTGGTGAAAATTCTTATGTGCAAAGCATAAAGATATTTTCTGTTACTAAGATGGAAAAATATTTTTTTCACTGTACTTCAATAAGGCTGAAAACAACAAGTCTCAAAAAAAAAATATATGAAAAGCTAGGTAAGTTGTTCAAAAGCCGGAGAGTCCTTGGAAATTTCCTAGTAAAGAAAAAAGAACACTCTCCATTTCAAGCTGCTGTGGGTCTCAGAGTGAACTTCACTCAGTCTGAGATGTAGGATGTCTTCCCCCAAAATTGCAAAGGAAAGTTTTAGAAGTCACAGCCCCTTAAGCACCACCCTTAGAAAACATCCCCTGAGCTTCAGCTCTGTGTCTCCAGGAGTCAAATCCTACCCCCACCCTCCATTCTGTCAACAACTCAGGTGCCACAAACAAACTTGTCCTCCATTCTGACACTGGTCTCCTACTTGTCACCCAGGTCAGTGGAGGGCATTTTCCTCCACTCCCTCACTTCAAAAGCAAGTCATCTCAATGCCCTCACCCAGGGCCAGATCTGACCCTGCAGCTGCCCACTGAATTTTGTTCTTCAGAACCCCCCCAGCCAACCTGCCCAGCGAGGTGATTCCTGGGATAAAGGGGGCCTTGTACACCATGGGTGGGGGCAGAGAAGGGGCGGGGGAGGAGAGCCAGCAATGTGCAACTGTGCCTGGGACTGTGCCTTACATCCCTGCTTTAGGATCCCTGATAAGGCTTATGCCCTTTTTAAATAGCTTTCTAAAGCGTGCTTTCAGTGTCTGCAGTCTTTGAGGATGGACTGCCCTGACATCTTCCTGGCTTGGGGTCTGGGGTGGATCTGAATAAGCTGAGGAATTTTAGTGGGGTTAAAGGAAAAAGTTACACTCTAGGAGTGACAAGAGAAAAAAAATACTAAGATGGCCTAAATTAAATTACCGCAGGCCAGATGGTGGGAGGAAGAGACAAGGAGAATTAATCAGGTAATAGACTGATTACATTCCTGAATGCATGTTGAAACTTTGAGTCAATGTCCAGGCAACTATTTCAGCAATTATCTAGACAGTCGACCCAACGACCAAACACCACTGTATCTTGCTTATGCATGAACTTTCTAGACTGTTGCCCACAACCAATCCAGAAGCAACAAGGACTTCTTCCTTATGGGCAATTCACCTATCCCAGAACTTGCCGTGCTTTGCCTTCTCCCCAATACCCAACCCTTCCTTAAATTCTCCCTTAAATTCTTCAAAACAAGTTACCTAGTTCTCCCCCATAGGCTTTGTATAAAAGAGCCTCATTCACCCCAGGATGGTGGACTTGTCGGTCTTCTCCATCCAGCCCTGCTGCTGGTGGTTGAGATTACATACCCCAGGACCCGGTCCTTTCTCTGGCTAGCATATGGCTCAATAAGCTTTCTTTTAGAACAACTTTCAGTCTTGAAGAATTTTGTTTAATAGGAGTTTGTTTTTTCCTTGTTTCTGTTCACTTTCCATTGTGGAAAATTTCAAACATAGGCAAAAGGGAGCTAACAGAATGATAAATCTCTATATGTCTCCCACCCAGCTTTGACAATTCCATTGCTGCCATCCTGGTTCATCTTTATCCGACCCCAGAGAGTTCTTTTGAGGCAAACCCAGATTTCAGATGTCACCTATCAAAATTCCCAAATGTATCTCTGAAAGGTAAAGAATATTTTATGTAAATATGTCCACAATACAATGATCACATCTAAAAAATTGTATTATAATTCCCTTATATGATCAAATATACAATCAATATTCATCTTTCCCTGATAGTTTCTTAAATGGTTTTATCTTTATGGTGTGCTGAAATCAGGATCCAAGTAAGGTCCACACTTTACTATCAGTTCCCCCTTAAAAGGGCCCTGTTTCAGAGAATTCACCCATTCCTCAGCAGAGCCTCATGCTCCCCCAGCCTCAGTCCCTGGGACCCAGTCTTTCCAGGCTACCCTGCCCTCCCTGGCTGCCTAAACTGGAGTGGAGTGGGGGTGGTCTGAGGCCGGCTGATGTCCTTCGGCCACAGACCACCAGGAACATCCCTGTGTCAAACCCAGTTGGGTTGACTGACTTGTTGCAATGAGAGAGACCAACAGTGGAGAGCGGTGGGTATCTCTGGAAGAGTGTTAGGAAGGACTTGGAAGAGGTTCTAGGCTTGAGTTAGGTGATTTGAAGAAGGGTTCAGAAAGTGATGGTTTCCTCGGGATCAGGTGCTTTCTGGAAATGAGGAGTCATCCTATGAGGACCCAATCTCAGGTGGGAGTCAGGAAGAGTGAAATGGGACTGATGCTGCACTCAGTAAAGAAGACTCAGCCACTTGTATGAGCCAGAAAAGAGGGTCTCTGGGTCTGGGCAGTGCTCATGTTTTCATCAACGCTCAGACATGGTCGTGGAATGGTCTTGGTTTCAATCTTCATCTGTCACTTCACAGAGTCGCCTTGCCTGATGCAGGTGTCTTTGTTCAGCAGGAGAATGCCATGGCCAGCTCCAGGTGAGCACCAGGCCAGCTCCCAGTTAGCAGGGCCTGTTTTTTCCTTCCTCAGGTCCTAACTGCACCTGGGGTTTCCACGCCTTGATGCCTCTGGTGTCTTCCAGGTTCTCAGCTCACATGCTGACCTCTCAGCCTGCCTCCCTGGCAGCTCTCAGCTTTCTCTGGTTTGCTAGTTTTGGCTCAGAGATTGGATTTCCAATGTTTTGCTGCCTTCTCTCTCTGCTGGGGTCTCTCGGCCTTGTCTCTTTCCTTTTGGGGGCTTACATGTTTTTTTGTTTTTGTTTTTCTCTCTTTGCTGTTATTTAGAGGACGCTGGGGAGAGAGCAGTGGCAGGTGACTGCACACCACTGCACGTGTACTGGCAGTCCTGTGGAGCTTTCATGTGGCCCGCCTTGTCAGAGAGCTGCTCCTCGCGAGGTCCTCTGTCCTTAGTAAGGGGATGTCTGGTATTTATGCCCCTAAATCCCCTCCTTAATAAACTGGGAGGAAATGTGTGGACCGGCTGATATTGGAATCAAGAAGGTTCCAATTGCCTTATTTAGTGAGAACTGCATTTTGTCCTGCAGACACTTGATCATCTGATTCTGCGCTGAGGGTTGTGTCATCATGGGGGCGTCTTATGGATTCATTTGTTTTCCAAAGTGGATTTCCCATAGCTGAGTCACTTTGTTTCTTTATAGCTGGAGCAACAGACATATTTGCTTCTTAGAAGCTGTCAAAGTAGCAAACAGACTCTTTAATAAGAACCATACTTCTCATTTGTGCAATCCAGTTCTTTTCTTTATTTGTTTGTTTGTTTTGGCTATTTTTCCTCCTTCTTTTATTCTTACTGCAATCCAGTAATTTAATTAGCTAGCTGGACAGCTACTTGTCTTCTTTAAAGTATAAATTATTAAAGGCCACAGGGGGAAACATCCATTTAATGCAATGACATGCTTATACCATTTGTCTCGGCAACTTAGCTTCGCTCAGTTGTACTCTGTGGAGAAATAACAGCAATATTACAAAAGAATCATTGCTCAGATGTGGTCCCGGGGAGCTCAGAGAGTTCCACCACACTCATAATTACACATCCCTGGTTATGTGCTAAATGTGGAGGAAACATCTTTGCTGCTATTGCTCAAGAAGGAAGTCAACATTGGGGATAGAAAAATCTGATTTTGTTTCTGCAAATCTCCAATGTGTTTTGGGGCTGGTGGCAGACCTGTCAAAGGGAAAGAGGGAGATGGCTGATGCAGGCGCTGCACAAAATGGTCTGTGGTGGAGTCCATTTATATCATTTTTTTAAAAACCCTGTTCTTCTACATGTAATTGTATTTTTGTTTTTTAAAACCAATTTTAATATGACACTGCACAGTCGACGTGCAGTGTCATATTAGTTTTAGGTGTACAACATAGTGGCCGACGTGTGTGTATACCTCACGGGTACTCAACGCACTCACCGGCATACGGTATTGTTGAACTGTATTTGCATGTAGGCTGGGATTTGTCCCTGGAAGTACATGTGACACGAGGAGGGGTAGGTTATTAGGAAGCAATTCTTGCTATTAATAGTGTGTATAGTGCTAAAAGTAGCACTTCCTGCTGTGATTTAAAGGACAACGCTGGTATGGCACGTGCGATGCATGTTTCATTGTCACAACAGCCCCATGTAGCCGGCGAAGAAAGCAGGCCAGAGCGGCTGATAACGTTACACAGAGAGGGGGCAAGGAGGCCTTGGTTCGAGCCTGGGCCTGACTCAGTCTCCCCCTCCAGGAAGCTTTCCCTGACCTCCACACACGCTCCACCGTGGCACTTGCGTGGTTCCCTGGGAACGGCTCTGCCCCTGCCCACCTTGCCAGACCACGAAAGCAGGCTGGGAACTTCTTTCTCATTTATTCCCAGTCCCAGCCCTAGGAAGCCTCTGGATAAATCCCTTCAAAATGAACCCAATGCCAGCCCCCACACCCCCTCTTCCTTCGTGGCCTAGCATCGCCGGCACCCCCTGCTGAGTGGTCCTCTGACTCGGGCTCATGGAGACCTGGGCTGAGAACTGTGAGAAGGGCCAGCTCTTACAGGAACAAATAAAGCAGGAAGGAACCAGCATTAGGGCTGAGTTTTTTCTAAAAAAGGAACAGAATGAAAAAGAAGGGGCAAAGGTTGAGAGGTAGCCAGCAGACCATGAAGACAACTCCCTGCATAGACACGTTTTCTAAGTGAACTTGTGCTCGCCGCTCCCTGCAAGGCAGGCAGGGCAGGAAAGGTGGCGGGAGCTCCTTGTGAGGCTTAAAGTCCTGTGCAGCTGGGGGAGTGAAGCTGGTCAGGACAGGGAGCAGAGAAAGCCTCGCTCTAAATGTAGGACCACATTTGAGCCACGGATATGAGAAAGAAAAGCATTCAACACAAACAGGCTCCTTGGGTCTGGAGGGGAAGGCCAGGGAGGTTAAGCAGTGGGCAATACCAGGCATTGCAGTGGAGTACGTACAGGCTCCGAGCCAGGGCCGACCCGGTTTGGATGCCAGTGTGTGACCTTGGACTAGTTATTAACTTGTCCGTGCCTCAGTTAAGCCACCTACAAAATGGGGGTGATGCCAGTACACATGGGTTATTCTGAAGAATGAGAAGGTCAATACCCTTGAAGAGTTCACGTCAATCATCATAGCCGTTGTGGTTGAGCACTTACCATGGGCCAGCACTGTACTAAGTGCCCGACCCATGCTCACTCACAGCATGCTCTTATAACCCAGCAAGCCTGGAACTTTGATCAGCATCACCCCATTTTATGGATGTAGAAACTAAGGTACAGATTGCCTACTGTCTTTCCCAGATCACATAGCTAAAAAGTGGCAAAGCCAGGGCTGAATCTGGCCACTGTGGGGCCGAATCACTCACCTAACTAACCACTGTGCTACACGGCCTCTCAAAAACACTAACAGATAGTTCTGTTAGTATATTTTTGTTGTGGGTTGAATTGTTTCTCCAAGAAAAATCTGTTGAAATCTTCACACCTGGTACCTGTTGGCTCTCATTTCGGTAGTCTTTTTTTTTTTTTTCTTCACATGTGTTTAAATTTGTCAAGAATATTTCACATACAAGGGTTGTCCAGAATAAAATACCAGCCATAAAGGCCTCTATTTTTCCTAGTACATGGCTGGATACTTTCCGGACAGCCCTCGTATACAAGTGTTCAGGTAGCTGGTAATGAGACTGACCAAATGACCAGGTCCTCTGTGATAATGCCACACATGGCCTCAGGGGATAGAAGCAAACGCAGGTGATGGAAATTCCATTTTACATTAAAATAAATTCTTTCCTTTAGAATAACTGATTGAATTTTGGCTCCACTGTTACCGTTGAAATATTGCTGGCCTCCTCTCCCCTGTCCCACATCCCTCACTCTCAGCAGGAAGGAGAAATGGTGACAGCGAGGACAGACTCTCCTTGTCCCTTCTGCCTGACCAAGAAGCGAGAATTGGTGGTTGTTGTGGAAATGGCAGGACCCAGGGGCATGTCCCTTGGTGACACAGAAGGATGGGGATAAAGGGCACACCAGGAGTGCCCCCTAGGTCTGAAGGGACAGTTCAAGTCAGCAGCAATAAGCCACAGCTCAGCAAGAAATCCCTGCTCTGACAAAGAAATAATGAGCAGATAGAGGCTGGATGACGCGACAGCCACTGAAGACCCCATCTGAAAGTGGGACAGCAGGGTCCAGGACTCTCAGCGAGACAGCATTTTCGTAAGAGAATGGAAGGATACCAACTGCCGTAGTACAGAGGTAAACTCTGAGTGGCAGGATAACAGATGGCTCCTGTTTTGTTTTATTTTGTTCTGTGCTTGGGTTTGTGTGTGTGTGCGCTTTCCATGTGTTCTGCAATAAAGACCTATGACTTCTGAATTTAGAGAAGTTATTTTTAAGACGAGTATGGGCGGGGTGGGGGGTGGCAGGAAGATGGGCTATCTTGCAAGACATCATAAAGGGATGGCATAAAAGTCACCATGTAAAAATCACTATTGAAAGGCAAACTGTAACCTTAAAATTTTTACTGTAAGGTAGTATTTTGCAACTAGTAAGATACATTGACACTTTGGAGAGTAAAGCACTTGCCAGTCCCTCCGGTGTTAGAAGTCACAGTGAGCACGCTGCTGACCCAGGGCCCTCGCACTGGCCGTTCCTTCTGCTTCAACACTTGCCCCCCAGTCTTCTGTTTGGCACCTTTCCTCACTTCCTTCAGGTCTCTGCTCTAATGCTTATCAGATCACCCTCTATAGAAAAGCAGTCCTCACACCCCATCACATGTATGTTTATCTGTTGTCTTCCTCCCCCTCACTAGAAGGTCATCTCCATGACAGCAGGCCTTAGGATGACCCTGAGACCTGAAACAATAGATACAGCAGGCAATCACTGAGTATTTGTTGAATGAAGCAATGAAGTCACTTAGATGTTTCAGCAGGTGGTACAAGTGTCATTTTCTGGATGAAGTCAGGAGACACAGTTCTCTCTTCCCTCACGAGCCCCCTGAGGATGACACATACATTGGACTCTCAAAGAAAAGCATTGGCCTTAGTCCCAGATTCCAACATATTCAATCCCTGGTGAGTTCTTCTAGTCCATGGGGAAAGAGATTAAAGAAATTAGACATGTAGAACACACACTGCAGCCCATAAGTGCCAACTCCCACTAAAAGAAACCAGGATTCCTTAGAGAAATAGCTGATTCTAGGTCTGGAGCCAAAAATACAGAAGATGAGCTTGGGACCGCTTGTCATGCCTAAACACATGGAGCTCTCTCAGACGACTGAGGTGATGACAAGAAAAGAACCAAGAGTCAAAGTGAAGGGGCTCCCATTGACCAAACAAGGGGTCGTTAAAATAATGATAACAATGTTTTGAAATATATCACATATATTAAAATTTATGAGTTCATATTGATATGAAAAAACATCTAAAACATAATTGAATGATCACTTTAAATAAGGCACAAATTTGTTATTCTGAAAATTGATAAAGAATTAAGCTTTACAGACTTTATTTCAGGATAACCAAATAAAAAAGAAACATTTCTTACTATAAAAAGCCATTCAATCCAATAAATAAAGAAGCGATGAGATAATTAGAAAATCAGCATTTTGCATCCAATGAAAAATGGATCTAGGTAGCAATAATTAAGTGCTGTTAAGCATTCATTAAAAGTCAGTGGAATATATTTTAATGAATGGATCAGGTAAAAAACTAACCTTACTGATCCATGTTCATTAGTGTCACTACAAGTGAGCAACCAAACTTCTGTGCCCCTTAGGGTGTTGCAATAGCATGCACACACCACCACCTAGGAAGTAATTCTAAAGAAGCCGAAGAAAAACAGTGAGCATGAATCTAATCAAGCCTTTGACTGTAACTCCAAGAAAAAGGAACTAGTAGGAATAGAAAAACAGGTTTGACAGGTCTAGAAAGCAATAATGACTCAGTTCCTTTAACAGTGCTTTAAAAAAGAGAAGAGACAACTGATAGATCAAAGGAGATGTGCGCTATCACAACAAACGGTGGTGTGTGTACCTTATTTGCAGCCTGATTTGAACAAACCAACTACAAAAATATGTTTTTGAGATAATCAGGGAAAAGTAAATGTAAACTGTTATTGGTATTGGCTGTTATAAGGAATTGTTTTGTTGAAGGTGATGATAGAGTGGTTATAGTTTTAAAGTCATTACTTTCAGAGATAAGTAATGAAGTATTTGCTTGTAAAATTATATGATACCCAGAGTTTACTCCAGCAAAAGTGTAAGTGGGAGAAGAGCTGAGACAAGAATGCTGAAAGCTGGGTCTCTGCGGAGGCACACGTCTGTCAGTTTTATACCCATGGAGCTGCTCGTCTATCTTGAAGAGACGACTGGTTTGCCCTTTTAAAAATCCTCCAATTTATTGTACACCGACACTGTCATAAAATACAATAAAAGTGAATTGCCAACAAAATTAAATGATAAAAAGCCAGGCATGCAACATATAAGTCTAAATTTTCCATTGGATTCAACATACATGAAATTATATTTCAATAAATATCATCAGAACAAACATATCATGTGGAAAGAACAAATAATTTTTAAACCACACAGGGTTTTTTTTAATGGTGTCTATGGGTGGTGAATATGGGGACTTACTGTTACATTCAGAACTTTCTGTCATTCCCCAGTCATAACTCACCAGAGAGTTACGGGTAAGAGAGTGATTTCCCCTATTAAACGCCTTAGCACACAGTGTGAACAAAAATCATGTCCATCAATATTTAAAGCTTTTAATGTGACAAATGAGCTTGCTCCTCACTTGCTAACTAACTGATCTAACCTAGTGTGGCTTGATGACAACACTACACACAGAGGGTAATAATGTACATCCAACTTTTCTTTATTTTGTTGTCATGACACTTTCAGGAGAGAAATCAGCCTCACACAAAACTTAAAGTTGTACATGTTGTAATGTGTACCTGATTCACATGTCAGACTACACACGATTGATCATGTAAATTGAACAAATCCAAACTGGTCTACATCCTGCTCCTTGAGATGAGTCCAGTGATATGTACTTGGAGGTCATGGCAATGTCCAATTGCTATGGAAGTTTCTCTGTGTTCACTCTCAGTTTCTGTACTTAATTCCTCATGGATCAGAAACAAACATATTAAGGGCCTGGGTCCACAGACTACAGTTTGAGTAGCATTGCATTGTACTATTCATTCTACTTTTGTGTGTGTATCTGTTTTCTACTATTGTATAACAAATTACCACAAACATGGTGGCTTCAAACAACCTACTGTCCAGAAAAAAACAGCCATGAATGCCTCTATTTGTCATATTACATGACTGGATACTATCTGGACAGCTCTCATATATTATTATCTCACAGTTTCCATGGGTTAGGAGGCCAGAAATACGTAGCTGGGTCCTCTGCTCAGGGTCTCACAAGACGACAGTAAAGCTGTCAGCTGAGTTATATTCTCATTTGGAGCTCAACTTGGGAAGAATGCGCTTCCAAGTTCACTCAGGCTGCAGGCAAATTCAGTTCCTTGTAGTTGTAGGATTATTGTGCTCCTGTTGGCTGCTGCTGTCCTTAGGAAGTTCACAGTATGGCTGTTGTCTTCATCAGGGCCAGCAGAAGAGAGTCTCTGTTGCTTTGAGTTTCTTTTAAAGAGCTCACCAGATTAGGTCATGTCCATTCAGGTAAATCTCTCTTTTTATTAACTTAAGGGCAATTGATTAAGGACCATAACTACATTTGCAAAATACATTCACCTTTGCATATGTCAGGGGTGGAAATCATGGGACTGTCCTAGAATTCTGCCTATAGAATGTGTTTTAAATTTTCCTTAATAATAATAAAATTAATTATATACAGAATATATGATATATTATACATAGAAAACCCTAAAACCTCCACCAAAAAACCTGTTCAAACTAATTAACAAATTCATTAAGCTGCAGTATACTAAATCATTTTATACAAATCAATTACATTTCTATACACAATAATAACAAATTACCATTCATAATTACATAAAAAAAAACCTAGGATTAAATTTAAATATCTAGGATTAAATTTAATCAAGGAGGTGAAAAATCCATACATCAAAATCTTTAACACATTGGTGAAAGAAATTGAAGAAGACACAAATAAATGACAAGATATTTGGTGTTCACAGATTGAAGAATTGATCTTTTTAAAATGTCCATAATACCCAAAGTGAGCTACAGATTCAGGACAAACGATATAGAAATTCCAATGAAATTTTTCATAGAAATAGAATAAACAATGCTAAAATTTGTATGAAATCAAATGACCCCAAATAACCAAAGCAATCATGAGATTTAAGAACAAAGCTGGAGGCATTATACTTTCTGATTTCAAACTACATTACAAGCCATAGTAATAAAAACAGTATGGTATTGTCATAAAAACAGACATATACATCAATGAATCAGAATTGAGAGCCCAGAAATAAACCCATCCATATATGATCAGTTAATTTACAACAAAGAATATACAATGGGGAAAGGCCAGTCTCTTTAATAAATGGTGCTCAGAAAACTTGACAGCCACATGCAAAAGAATGAAACTGGACCACTATCTTATGCCATATGCAAAAATTACTTCAAAATGGATTAGACATTTGAGCATAATACCCAAAACCATAAAACTCCTAGAAGAAAATATAGGCTTTAAAAAACTCCTTGACATTGGTCTTGGAATGAGTTTTTTGGGATTTGACACCAAAAGCAAAGGCAATAAAAGCAAAAATAAACAGTGGAACCATATGAAACCAAAGAGCATCTGCACAGAAAAGGAAGCAGTCAGCAAAATGAAAAGGCAACCTACAGAATAGGAGAAAAAAATTGCAAATTTTATATCTGATAAGGGGTTAATACCCCCCAAATATAAAGAGGTCACACAACTCAATAGCCACCCCCCCAAAAAAAAAACAAAAAACAACAACAAAAAACCAAAACAAACAATCTGATTAAAAAAATGGGCAGAGAAACTGAACAGCCTTTTTTCCAAAGAAGACATGCAAATGGTCAACAGGTACATGAAAAGGAGCTCAACATCACTAATCATCAGGGAAACGCAAATCAAAGCAAATGAGATATCACCTCACCCCGTTAGAATGTCTATTATTGAAAAGATGTGAGGTAAGTGTTGGTGAGGATGTGGAAAAAAGTGAATTCTTGTACACTGTTGGGGGAATGTCAATTGGTGCAGCCACTATGCAAAACTAATATATGAACTAGAAATCCCACTTGGTGTATTTGTATAAGAAAAATAAAAATATCTTTAAAATAAAAAACAGAACGAGCTGTCTTGGCAGAAGGAGCAGAACAATAGTGTCACATGAATCTCCTTCTGATCATGCTGGCGCTAGAGTTGGAGGCCAGGGGAAATGCATAGTCTTTGATGTCACTGTGAGGTCTTTATGGAATGAAATAATTCTGAGAGGCATGATGAGGCTGAAGGGTGGATTTGCCTCCAGGGAAGCAATGTTTCTGCAGTCTGTTGATCAATGGCTTTAATGCTGTTAGTGAGGCTTCCAATTAGAGCTCCAGGGGCCTGTCTTCATCCTTATCTTGTCAACATTTTTAGCAATAACTTTGATGGTTATTCCATTATGACAAAACAGATCTGGGAAGAAGAGATAAAGTTATAGACAATGAAGTGAAGACTTCCAGTTATCTTGGGAGTCAGTGATATCAAGTTAACACTAAAAATGATTGATTTGCACAAGGATGAAGGTCAGGCTACACAGACATCTTCCAAACCACTTGTAAATTGTGAGGGTGGGTGAGGACTGAAAGAATTCCTATGAAAAAAAACACCTAGTGATCTCAGGCAATGCTAGGCCCAATGGCAACCAAGACTGTGATGTGGCAGCTGAAAAAATGAGTCTGATCTGGGTTTGAATCACTCCTTTCCAAAGAGCAGGAAGTCGGGACTACACTACCCTCTCCATGGACCACCATGTCTGGGTGTGATGCTTGAGAGCCTCCTCACCAGTTCAGCAGTGCCCAGCCTTTCTTTTTCTGCCTCCTTTGCCCTTACTGAAGGCTCCATGATTGTATGTACAGGGACCACTTCCACATCTTTATACCACAACCGTCCATAACTCCTTATTGCCTACCAAGTCATGTGTAAACACCTTGGCCTTGTAGTCAAAGCTCTCCATGTCTTGGCCAGCTCCTCCTTCCAGCACTCTTTCCCCACTCACTCCTACATGTTTGAACCAAATTTGAGATCTCACCATTCCCTGACTATATTCCAGTTTCCCCTACCTTCTCATGGCATACCATCTTCCTCCATAGTCTCTCAGCTGTACCTGCTGAAAGTTCCAATCCTTCCTGCACCTTGCCTTACCACCTCTACCTCACCCCGCAATTTCCTACCCATAAAACTCCATGGTTTTGTTATCTTCTTATGGATAGTTTTAAAATCACATTTGATGTGTGAGTGTTGGGATTTCTGGGTGGAGCTCTCTGGTGTGTATCTGGTGGAACTAGGCATAGAGTCCCAGGAATATTTGTACCCTGCTACTCCGCCTCCCTCCTCCTCATAGGAGCTCAGACTGAAGAATTGACGTGTAAAGAACAATAACAGAATGAGAATAAAGTGCCAGGATTAAATTTGAACCAATGCCTTTGATCCACAAAGTAGAACCCACCAGGAAAATTAAGTTACAATTGGCAGCGTTGGTTGGAAGTCAAAGTGGGACTCTTACTCTTGCCATCTCCATCTCCAGTAGAGTGGGGGGTGGAGGAAGGAAGGGAGGGAGGGAGGAATCAATAGGGACTAAGTCACTGACCAGAGTAGACACTAAAAGTAAAAACAGTGGATGGCTGACCTATCACTAAGCTCCAAGTCTTGCCTTGGTATAAAACAGGAAGGTGGAGAGGGCACCACAAATGGGTGATCTTTTATGGCTCAGCCACCCAGTCCTCTAGTAAAACATGGCTCAATAACTGTCTTGGATTAATCCAGCCATGGGCACAACCCTCCTTAGAGGGACTCTGGGATGGGTCAGAAAGAGAAGCAATGCAGAGAGGTGAAGAATCGTTCTATTCCCAACTGGAAAATTCTGAAGGACAGAGCTCTTGTTTTATACATTCATAAATGACCTATTCATAATACCCAATTCCTAGCATGTACCTAGCACATGGTATTCAAATACATATTATTGGGAATTGAATTTATAATTTATATTTTAAAACTGGTATTGAGAAGTTTGAATCAGCCAGGGATATCATATCCAGACTGGGGAGAATTCTGAAAAATATATAATATGAGCAACAGGTATAGGCTTTGGGTCATTTCTAAGGGTGACCCAATTTTTCGTATGTTACAGAAACAGGGCTAAGCCAGGCCCTGATGCAGGACACTACAGGGACACGGTTTAAGGCACTAACAACATTAGGAAGACGCTTCCAGCCATCAGCTCTTCACAGAGCAAGGGCTGCCTCGAGAGGCTGCACAAAGGAGACCCTGGCGTTGAGTCAGGAATTAGACTCAAGAGCTTCCAAATCTGAGTCTATGAGAAAACTAACTTCCTGTGGGATTTGAGAGACAGATAAGGGAATGACTTAACCAAACATTTTAAAACCAGATTTACATTCTTAAAATCCCATCCTAAAAAAAAGAGAAAAGAAAAGAAAAGAAAGGAAATCTCATTTCTTTTCACTTTATCCACCCTGCAGATAACGTATTTCAAAGACACTCATGCCCCTCGTTTAATGATGCTGTATTATCATTGGGTCTCTAGCGTCAAATATAATCAGTCTATGAAAGTATTGGGGTTTTGTACCATTATGTCCTGAAATCACTTCTATCCAGGTTAATGTGGATTAAAATAAATATACTTTTTCTCTAGAAGTTCAAGGTTATCTATTACTTTGAAGTTGGTAACTAGCTTTATTTCTAGGGACTGAGCTGGCATTGGCCTGAGAAGAGCCTCCACCAGGTTTGAACGGTGGCTTCAGTGAAAAGGCCAAATTTTACTTCAGTTTTCATTTTCTTGTAACACAGGATTTGTTGCAAAATTAACACATCTGAAACAGCTCAGGGCAAATGATAGCCTGTATATGTTTAAATATATGAACTAATAAAAGCCACCATCTGAAGCCCAAGAGATAGCTAGCTATTTGTCATTTTACAACTGAGTGAGTGTTATTTTAATTAATGTGATGAACTTGTGAATTTAGCCAATTTAATTACAGAGAAAATAACTGCATTTTGTTTACTGCATATTTGCTGTGATTAAAATTTACTAGTGAAAACTCATCCATGAAAGTTATTTTATCATTTTCTGAATGTCTCAATGACATTTGGTGCAACAAATAAACAAACAAACCCAAAAACCATATTTTGTATCTAACATTGACTTATATCTTTATCCCAAGATGAACTAGATTTGGTTAGAATCAGCCTGTTGTAAATCAACAAATGCTGCCACAATTCACCAGAATAAAACAAATTATAGAACGATTGCTTATTAACTTGAGCCCATTCTTCATTGGCCATTTGCTGCACTGTTATAGTCTCATTTCATTCTAACACTTTCTCTGTCATAAAAATGTCAACAACTTCTCTTAGTATTTCATATTCATTTGTCAAACCAAGTTCACACAATGCCATAAAACTGTTCTGCCTGAGATTTGGTGGGGCATGAGAAAGCCAACTCAGCCTACCAGTACCATGGGCCAAGCATTAAGTTCAATTTTTAAAAAATGTTTACTAAGCAACTTCTACACCCAGGCTGCCTGTACTAGATAAGCAACACAAACCAAGTTCCTGGCTTTGGGAACCCACAGTCTGATGGTGGAAACATAAATGTGGAGAAGCTATAGCATCACAATGCAGGCAGTAATGGCAGGATAGTGGAAGGGTACCAGCCCACCAATCAGAAAAAGCACAGCATTGAGGTATCTTTTTATTTTTATTTTATTTATTTATTCATTTATTTATTTATTTATTTATTTTCTTGTATGTGGGTAGTTCCCTGACTGGGAATCGAACCCAGGCCGCAGCATTGGCAGCACCAGCACCGAGGCCTTAAGCCACTACACCACCAGGGAACTCCTGAGGTATCTTTTTAGAGACCCCTCCCTTGACTTGGGGGTTCTCCACCAGGTTTAATTAAATGAAGAACAATATAAAACATTTAGATTTCTTTTTATTTCAAAGTGTGAAATAACATGTGAAGGGGTTGCGCCCTGTTCGCCTATGTGACTGTTAGACCAGAGAAACTTCTTTTCTAAGCTTCCTCCTTCCCCTCCTATAAAAACTCCTGCTTAGGTAATCCTCAGGGCTCTTGCTGGCCTCAGTCCATCTGTGCCCAGTTGCTCTGAATAAAATCATATTAAACTCCAACTTGGCCTTGAGCACCTTCCTCTAGGTGGTCCCAACCACATGTGGCTAATTTTATGTCAGCTGTGCCACGGGATGCCCAGATAGTCCGTTAACTCTTATTCTACGTGTGTCTGTGAGGGTGTTTCCGGACTAAATTAATATTTGAATCAGGAGACCAAGTAAGCTGATTGCCCTCCCCAGTGTGGGTGGGCCTCATCCAGTCCAATTAAGGCCTGAATGGAACCAAAAGGCTAAGTAAGGGAGAAGTCACTCTCTATGGTCGTTGGGCTGGGACACTGGTCTTCTCCTGCCTTTGGACTCAGACATGGATGGCAAGTTATACCATCCGCTCTTATGCTTCAGACTTGGACAAAAACTTCTCAACCTCCATAATCACATGAGCCCATTCCTTATAATAAATCTCTATGTATACAGCTTATTGGTTCTGTTTCTCGAGGGAACCCTGACTAATACAACATAGCACAGCTAACTGGTGAGTCCCCTTTAGTTTCCAGTAGGAATGGTGTGGTTCTGCCTCCCTAGAGGTCCTCGACTCAATTAAACAAGTTGCGCTGATAATAAAATGCCCCTTTCAAGGGTCTAAAGTGGGTGTAAATAGCATGTGCTGGTCAATTATATTTTTCAGTTAGTCATTTTACTCCCAATGACTCCAAAGCATTCTCCTTTCTCTGGTGACTTCCACCTTCAGAAATGAACAGCATAATCAGAAGAAGAGGAAACTGAGGTGTCCTCTGGGATGGTGTTTAGGAAAATGGTAAGAGTGTAGATTTCTGGGTTCCCTCGATGGCCCTGGGGAACCCTTCGGGGGTGGCTGAACTCCCAGGGTCCCTTGTAGCTGGAGCCTGGTTCAGCGAGGGGTCTCAGAGCACATCCTGAGCACAGCCACTTTCATCTCCGCCTTTCACAATTAGTCCTAGCAACACACATTTTCTAAATGCACCATTGTTTTGTTTTATGTGGTCTTTTTTAAAGAACCAACCCTAATGTCTGCCACTTCCAATCAATCTTAGCTTTTGCAGCCCTGCCAATTTTCATAGATACCTGAAACTTCCTGCTGCCCGCCAAGGAGTAGCATTGGGAAAAGATTATTTTCTGTCCTCCTTCTCAACCCCTACCAAGGCTTTTTCTGTTCAAAAAAGTCAGAAACTGGTCAAATCTGTATTTTTAGGGGATCTTTTTCCAGCCATGTTAGGGTCATAGGTGGTGATCTGATGGCAGAAAAAATTCCTGATTGATAAAATGTGCTGTGTCTGAATGTTCCAGCAATAAAATTGTGCCCTTGAAGTAAGGGACTATCACCAGATGGGGTTCTGTGAGGAACCCCTTACCGTGGGAGCAAGATTGCTTCTGATGGCCCTGGCAGAGGCCCAGTGCAATGAGCCCTTCATGACTGTCCCCACTCACTATCCTTGCCTCCCGGAGCCCATGTGCCCTCCTCAACCTGGAGGAGAAAAGGCAAATTACAAATTGTGATGTTTAAGCCTCACTGTTCAGTTGCCCCATTGCAATTCATAAAGGGGTTGGCATGACTTTGTCATATATAGTTTGTACTTGAACTCATTGACCCTCCTCCTTCTGGGGGCTTCAACCCAAATGCCCATCACCTGACACATGGATAAACAAAACATGGTATATCCATACTATGAAAGATTATTTGGCCATAAGAAGAATGGATGAACCTGAAAACATTATAATAAATGAAGGAAGTCAGTCACTAAAGATACTTGAAGGGCCCTGTGAAACCAAAGCCACAGTGCATCTCTACTCAAATGGCAACTCCACCGTGAGGGTGGCCACACACCTGCAATAGGGCTTATTTAACCGCATCCTCCTTGAGTCTGGCTCCATCTCTTTCAGATGCTGCTTCCAAAGGCTAGACCATGATGCTCCATCTGTCTTTCCCAAGCCCTCCCCATCCAGGTCCATTCCTGGCCTGCGGGGCAGCAGGACAAGACAGGTTCCCCAGGACTTCTTCTCAGTTAACATCTCTGACAGGCATGTGAAAGCCTCTGGTTGTCTGTGCATGAAATCTATTCTACTCACAGAACCTTCTGTGTGTGCAGCTGTCATAAATCATAGAGTCTATTTTATTTTTTGGTAGAAGGATATACTTGTCCTTGCTCTGGGTACAGGAGGTGCTGACCCATTTCTAGGAGGTGTGACTGGGGAGAAATAATTCTTGGTTATTGTTTCACCGCTTGAATGACCAATAACCCAAGAGTGAACTCTTCTGCTTTTCATCCAGGTGCTTTAGCTTAAATCATTGCTGGTCAGGCCCTGGCCATAAATCTCTTTGCAGTTCTTCTCTAGCCAGGGAAGAAAGGAGGACTCTAAATCTTATTTTCTTCTTACAAACACTCTATAGGCTGCTCTTTACTGACAGTTTAAAAATGGACTCAATCAACTTCTGGGAGGTATTCTTTCACTCAACTACAAGAATGTGGTTTTCCGTTCACCCTCAAAGCCAGAAGCAGACCCTTTACTCATAGGAGTCTGCCAGAGTTGGGCACAGAAAGATCCAGATGACTGAAAAGTCACCATTCATACTGGCTTCACATAAAGCAAGAAAGTAAATCCTATTGGGAACACTGGGACATTTTCCTTGGTTCAGTATGTTCTTGAAAGAAAATGAGAAGCACTCGCTTCTCTTGAGAATGTTGAATTGTATTGTATATGAAAATTTATGATTCCATTCACAAGGGACATTTACATTTCAATGGACCCTTCCTTCCCTCTTTCTCTATCAAACCAGCTGAGAGTCAAACATTGGCTAACTGCAGAGTCAGAGTATCAGCCACAACAGACTGGCTCATCCATTCCTGGCTACTAAGTCTGTCAGACAATGTCAATGTTAAGACAGGAACAGGAGCCATACTTTGAAGCCATAATTACCCAGCAAAGTGTTTCCACCCTTGATGAAAAGTCCACTGGCCAGATTCCTGGCTGTCACATCGGGGTTTTGTATCTCAGTGCCTTTGTTTGCAGAATGTGCTTCTACCCATCTCACAGGATTACTGTGAGGAACAAGTGAGAAACTACAAAATTGCTTTGAGAAATATAAAATGATAAACATATTCTCTGTTTATTTAATTTGTTATTCCACAACATCTCACCATAATTATATCACATGGTAGAATAAATGGAAGCAGCTAAAACACATCCTGCCCACAAGTAACAAGAATAACTTGTAAGCTCCTCAAGGATAAGAACCATGTCAATTCATCTCTATATCCATTGTGACATATATCACCCAAGGCACCAACCCTAGGATACATTTGTTGAACAGGCAAATGGAATATTGAGTGTATGAACAAATGGGTGGATGGAGAGACGGACAGATAGATGGATGGATGGATGGATGGATGGATGGATGGATGGATGATGGATGGATGGATGGATGGATGGATAGATGAATAGATGGATGAATGGATGGATGAATGGGTGGATGAATAGACAGATAGATGATTGAATGGATGGATGCAGGACCAAGGTGAGTATTCAGGCTGTCAAAATATGGAAATGCTTCCACACTAATTGGTTAAGAGCCCTCTCCTGGAGCTCCTCACGTGTCGTCTGTGTCCTGGCCACCTCAATCCTCCCACAAAGCCTTCAGTTCTTTCTACCACGAGCCACTGAACTGTTAGCATCTGGCACAACATTCTGTGCTGACAGGCAATCTAAGTAGTTGATGCCAGTGCTACCCACTCAATTGTGAAATATTCTGAATGTCAAGCTTGCTTGGATGGGTGACCATTTTATTACTGGGCTACTTTTTAGGCTATTGGCTCTAGGACAAGGGTCTTACCACGAATGAGATTTAAATTGATGTCAGGATTTCCTGACTCATACAGGCTAAAACTCCTTCAAAGTATTACATAACCTGAGGTCCTTTAAGGCTTTAATTTTTGTTATTGAGTTTCTTTTCTTCAGCACACTCCAAAATTTCCAGATAATGATTTGCCACATGTGGGGTGGGACTTTCCCTTCAAGTTGTTACTTATATTAACTCATTTTTTTAATAGCATAGGTTTGGAGGATTACTTATTAGATTAACTCATATCCTTTTTTCCCCCCAGCTTTGTTGAGATACTGACATAAAATATTGTGTAAGTGTAAGGTGTATGAGTACATTGTGATTTGATATATGTATAGGAGGACTGTCCAGAAAAAACCCAACCATGAACGCTTCTGTTATTCATAGTATATGGCTGGATACTTTCCACACAGCCCTTGTATATTGTGAAATGACTACCACAATAAGGTTAATGAACACATCCATCACCTCACATAATTACCTTTTATGTGTGTTAGGAGAACATTTAAGATCTATTCTCTCTCAGAAACTTTCAAGTGTACGGTATTGTTAACTATGGTCACTACGCTGTACATTAGATCCCCAGAACTTACTCATCCTACAACTGGAAGTTTATACCCTCTGACCAATATCTCCCCTTCCCCTAATCCCTGCCCCTGCGACCACCATTCTGCTCTCTATGTAATCAATTTTCTTAATATCCTGGGTTTGGGGAATTCCTATTTTAAGTACTGTAGTTACTTACATTGACTCATTTTTTTAATAGCACGCGTTTTAGGGGGAAATGCCTGCTGAGTGTCATGACCAATGGGGACATCTAGAACAATCCTTCATTAAACCCTGGAAAAACTTGTGGCAATTATATGCATCAGCCTTATCAAACAGAGCTCATTTTCTGTCGTGTTTTGAAAGGTGCTGGTCTCATGCAGGCCCTGCTCCAGCCACCTTGCTGATATCTCCTTATGTGGCTCTCAGCTGCCCATGACCTTCAGCACCTCCACTGCTGACCACCACTTAGAATTTGGGGACTGCTGCCCTCCACCTTCACTAGCATCACCACACAGGGCTTTCATGGGGTGAAGCTTCTGCTCCACCTTCCCTCAATTCCAATCAATAATCTTTGGGCAGTAATGTCCCCCATGCCGACACCCACGTACTTCCCAGTGATGAGAATAATTTCCAGAAGCAAAGCAGTGCAACAACAGACAGGGAGAGATGTTTCCCGTGGGCCTTTTCACTGCTGTGCCGGGCACTAGCTGGGCCCTTTGGTCCATCCTCCTCTTTGCAGGCCATGCCTAGGGGATGGGGCTCTTTCTCACCCCCATCAAATAGCTGAGAGCCTTAGCTACGAACTCTGGGTCAGGGCCTTGCAATAGAAGTTCTTTCCCTTAAACCACATTGGAGTTCTTGGGAAGCTGGCCCCACTCTCCCCTCCCCTTCTCCAGGGCTCATAAGCAGGGGGGTTACCCTTCTCAGGTACTAATTAATTTGTCAAGGGGAAGTTGCTCCAAGAAGCGTAATATAGTAGACTCTCAGTTAACCAGAACTCCAGTTGCTTGAGATTTTGCCAGTTGCTTGAGTTCCAGTGAAGAGAGAATCTACTTATATTTATCTACCAATCCCAATCAGTGCTGGTTAACTGAGAGTCTACTGTAGTTACCACCCAGAATGGACACGCCAAGAAAGGCTGGGACACAGCCCGGGCCGGGCAATGAGATGGATCCGTCACGCCTGCATTTGGAGAAGAGAAAAACATAGTGGCTGTCATCCTTCAACAGAGAGGATATTGAATGATATTTTATAATTAGCTCCCACTCCTCTGACACAAAGAATGAAAGAATTGGAATATCTCAATTCCCTCCGCCAGCGCATCAGGAAAGAAGCATTGCAGTAATATCAGGGCAGCCACCTTAGACAACACCTGCCCAATTTTAAGTGGAGATTTTCCTCTGCCAACATCATTCTCCATTCCCCTACCACTAGAGAACTGGCTGAATTTCCCCCCTGAAAATGTAATATTTCTTTTAATTTTATTTGGCTAAGCATAATAACTGTAGTGTCAAATAGCAGCACATTAGAAGAAATAAATATAACACAGAGGAAAGAAGCCTTCAGGTTCTGCTGAATGTACCAACCAGATGGGACTTCAGGGTTACAGGGTTGGTTTGCATCAGATCCTGCTCTTTTCCCCACCCACCCCCAACCCCCTCCTGTGCTCCCTGGAGACCCTGCTAGACAGAGTTCCCATCCGGTGAACGGCCTTTGCACGGTCCCAGGCAGGACTCCCCCCACCCTCACAGCTCCTGCCACCAGGGCATGGTCCAACGCATCCAGGTGCTTCAAGGCTCAGCTCGTGCCTGGTGAGCTGAAGCTCTGAGGCACGGCCCCACCAGAAGGACTTGCAGCCTGGCTCCCAGTGGGGGGTTGTGGTCCTCTGGGAGTTAGAACTGGGGAGGCCACAGGTGCACATCTGAACCCCTGTGGCAGGAGCTGAAGATCTGGGGGAAGGAGGCGGTCCCCCACACTCCGAGCGGAGGGGCTCGTTGTGCTGCTCAGGGCTTTCCTCACTAACAAATAAGTTCTATGACCATAACATGTGTAGATTAAAAAAAAAAAAAAGAAACGCGCTCTGGCCTCCTAGCTTCCAGGAGGGCAAGGAGGAGCAGAGCATGGTCCTTGGTGGGAAAACAGGAATCCCTCTAAGTCTTCGAGGACAGGAATTTAATCAAGTGATAGGAGAGCAGAAGAACTCAACAGGGGACAGTGGGAAGAGCACAGAGTAGCTACAACAAGAAGCCACTAAACGTATCGGGGAGCGTGAAGAGGAGTGGAAGCAGAGGATGTGACCAGGGATCAAAAGTGGGGCCGAAACTGGTGAGAAGGCCCAGGGGGAGCTGGGACTGTGAGTGGGGCTGGCAGAAGCTGAAGGAATGAAGGAAATGCAGCCACTGCTGAGATGCAAGGAGAGATGGGGAATAAAGCCCTAGGGGATTTCCTTCCCTTTCCCTCCCTCCCTCTAATTTTCCGCCAGGCCTCCCATTGGCCATCAAGTGAAGGAGCCTGGGAAATGTAGTTCCCTGGGGTCAAAGGAGGCACGGTGGAAGGGCTGGGATGAATCCGAGGCACACGGGGCACCCAGTCTTTTCTTCTGTCCTGGTTTACAGACCAGGAAGACTAAGACCAAGACCAAGAGGTGAGCTGTCGATCCCATAATAAACTGCAGCCTCGCTCATCGGCCACCATCACATCCTTGGGAGGAGGAGCAGGACCGTGCGTAGATGCGGGGAGCACAGACCACAGAAAGACTTTCGGGGATGCAAGTGCAAGGGCTGAGGAGAAAATGAGAGGTGAGAAACAATGAAGGCGGCTCAGGCTGGGCTCCTAAAGATGAGGATAAGTTTGGGGTCTGAAGGTTGGGGTGTCTCAGACAGCAGCAGAAATCTAAATTCTCAAATTCTATTAGGGAACCTGGGCAAGGGGTAGCCCATGATTCATTAGTGGGAGAGGAGTTAGAGTGGGGCTTCAACTGTAGAAAGGTGATCTTATAATCATGTCATGTGCTTGCCTTGAACAACCCGTTTGTTATTTGAACCACCAATGCTTTACACTCTAATAAAATTGTCCTCGTACTTCATAAGGCTGGTGGTGGATGTGCTGTTGTGAGCTGGGATAGCTTAATGGTTCTGAGTCCGGGCAGGACTTGACTGATTACTGTCATGGCCTCAGACACCTTCTCTAACCTTTTTAGTCTCCTTTTCTGGAAGATGCAATTGCTAACACCTGCCTCACGGAGCTGTTGTGAGAATTACATGAGGCAAGGAACTTAGCAATAAAGCTCTTAGCATAGATAGGGCCTGGCTCCCAGAAAGTGCTAAAATGATGGCAGCACGGGTCTGCAGGTGTGAGAATCCTCTCACGGCCCTGGACAAGACCACCCATCAGCCAGGACGCTGGATGCTCCGATTCCAGTCCGGGCCAACGAGAACAGTCAGCGAAGAATAGCCTTTCCACCTGCCTTGGTAGCTGGGTGATGAAGGACTGAAGGTAGCAAATTGCCTCCCCAGCCTGTGGCTCCTTAGTCTCCCCAAAACAAATCACAGCCTGCTGCAACAGTGTCAGAAGACAACAAGATCAGAAGAATGTGTTCGCTAGCAAATCTTAGTCTCCAGATGCCCATGAAAGTCCTGTTATGTTGAAAAAAAGAAAGCGAAGGACCCTCGTGGAGATGGGGACAACCTGGGTGCTTTCCCATTGTGCAGGAGGCTGGCCGTGTCCCAGGGAACCCCAGGAAATGGGTACCTGCTGGACAGGGGTGGAGGCACAGTTGATGGACCTGTGATAATGGACAGACATCTCTGAACGTTATGGGTCCCAAGTCTGTCCTCTGTAGGAAGTGAAGGAGCTTACAGGCCCTCAGTGGACTGAGGTGACCTCAGGAGGGCAGAGACAGCTGAGGGAGTGGATTCACTCCTGTCATCAGGGGGCATGGGGACCAGCACGTGAAGCAGGCAGGGGACAGGATGGAACCAGGCAGAGGGGCCACAGCTCTGCAGCAGAAGCCCCTAGGTGAGTCGAACCCATGACAAGAAATAACAGGTAAAGGAGCACTTAACTCAATGGTGTAGGTGCCCAAGGCAGCTAGTAAACTACACAATTTCATCTAAGCTTTCCCCAAAACGTGAATTACTCCTCGAAGAACTTGGTCAGCTTCACCTGGGCTTTTCAGCTATGACTTTAGGATGGGGTCTTATATCCTTAGAGCTGATTCAAATCCCCCACCCCACCCCCTCCCCCTGCATTGTCAGGGTGCAATCCCAGGAGCTCTGCAATTCTGTCCAGTGTCAAAATAATGACTATTTTTAAAAAGTGCAGTTCTTGGAGGATGGAGAAGAAGATAACAGATGAGAGAAGGCTGTGGAAAGTCTAAGGAGGGCCATGGTTTCTGTGGTCCAGGAGGCAGAGGGCAATATCCATTCATAAACAGGCACTGTAAAGAGCATGGTGGGAGGCTACTGAGCTGTCTGGGACAGGAAAGAGACAGTAGTAACTGGGGTGAAGCCAAGACAGGAACGTGCTATAATGGAGGCAGAATGGAGGGTACGCCTTTGCATGCAGGTAATTCAGGTACAGGCACACGGTAGTTCTGATGAGAGCATGTGAGCATTTTGGTCAAGCAGAGATTTCAGTAGAGTCTCAGTGTGGGCACAGTGGGCACACATCGGTGAGCACTTGCCCAGGAGAGAACAGAGCTTCCATTCAGCAAAGGGGCAGAGGTGGGAGCACAAAGCCTGTTTTGGCGACACTAAGTCTTTCTGATGTCTGTGCTGGCAGTGGGGGTATCTTCCATCAGTGGGGACATACTGCCTTAATGTTAATAAGTAACAGATAATCCATGCTTTACTAGTTTTCATTCGATTGAACTTGGGGGGGCTGGCCAGTGAAGAATCTGAACCTCATCTGACTGAATCAACAGTCAAATGGTGATTCCCAGGTGTTCTCTGTGAGGTGGGACCATGCTGGCTCAGTAGTGGGGTCCCTGGAGGACAGTCCTTTGGGACAGGCTCAGACAGGGGACAGGACTCACGAGTCAGCCTGATTCTGTGAGGACTGACAAAGATTCTCTGCTTGACCAAACTTTAGTGAGGCTCCTGAACCCTCTCCTCGGCACATCTGGGCACTGCCTTGCAAATCCAGTTCTAGCAAGACCAGCCCCCCACCCCCCTCCCACAACCTTAATATCTGATCAGGTTTCTCATCCCCCACCATCCCCCCGGCCTGTCTTCTGCAAGAACGCTGTTAGGTCAGTTTAGACAGAACCCCCCTCACCCCTACTGTTTCCTCTTGGTCATTTCCCCGCACTGACCCCCCAACTCGGCCCCTTAATTATAAATTGCCACTTGCCTGTGCTGTGTTTGGGATGGAGTCCCATCTCTCCCCCACCACAGATCCCATTGCAGCGGTCCGTCTCCCATTGCGACGGCCCTGAATAAAGTCTGCCTTACCATCCTTAACAAGGGTCGTGGGTAATTTTTCTTCAACAGGACCTCAAAGCCTCCCTACTCCTGCCTCACCTGCCACCACCCACAAACACGTTCCTTTCCAGGCCTGTGAGGCCGGACGTGTGGGTCCCACGGGAGGCCCCCAGCTCTGTGCCGCCCTCACACATGCAGGTACGTCTCCACCTCCGCCCCGGGCACCTGGCAGCTGTCGGGGTGCCGCTGCAGGTGAACCCATCTCCCCAGCACACGCTGCACGCTGGGCTGTGGCCTGGAATACGTTCTATGACATATGAATGCTAAAATTGGTCACAAAAGCGCATTAAAGTAATAAAAACATACCGTTGTTTTAACAAACGTAAGTAAAGTTAAATGTTTACTATTCAAGCTGCCATAAATGTTCCCTTAGACAGATTCTTTGCTTAGACCAAACTGGCTGACACTATGTTTTTGTTTATTTAAAGGAAATATAGGAAAGTTGTTTTCTTCTTCCTCTTCCTCTCAATTCAGTCTTAAAGCCATTAGGTGGGGCAGAGCAGGCTGTGGTGGCTCTGGGCAGCGTGTCAGAGCCCGGTGGGGTGACGAGGGCATCTAGTGGTGGGGACAGCCCAGTGCCCGGTTTCTGAGCCCAGGGCAGGTGAGGAGGGCATCAGCATAAGGGAAGGGGTGAGGCCTGAGGTGGGAGATTGGCTACACAGAGGGGGATTAGTCACGTATGTACCTATGGGAAGGGTAATGGAAGCCAGGTTTCTCACTGACAAACGAGAGTTACACATAAGAAAGGAGAAAACGAGAATGAACTCTGTGATGCTGGATTGGAATCGGCAGGATCAGTGTGAACTCAGGTCTTCCTATCTCTGTGGATAAAGACAAGCTCTGGCCACACCGGGGAGCAGTGACACCCCAAATGCAATGAGCATACTTAGCTCCCAGATCTTGGCTTTTAAACACCATTCCTCATGAAAAGAAACCAGAGCCCCTTAGACAAATAGCTAATTCCAGGGCAGGGAACCTACAAGATGTGCCTGGGACATCTTGTGGTGCCAGAAAGTGGGAAAGAGCTACAAGAACAATGAGGACATGTCAAAAGGACTTTGGTCTATAGGCCCAATCTGAGACAATTTCAGCATCAAAACAGATGATAATGTCCATGCCTATAGTTGAACCAGTTGGGTTAATTATTATTCCATGAGGACAAACGCACACCACAGGGAACTTTGGGACATCTCAGTGAGTTTGTCAGCAAGACACTATTACGGGGTTTGCCTTTGGTTTGGGGAAGAGTCCATGCACATGGGGTTCACTCTAGCTTGTATACTGTCAGAACAGGGGAAAATTTCTATAATTGTGTGCCTCACTAAATCTCATCTATAGGGAGGGCAGACTAGATTGGGGATAAAGCTGTAATGGCAAAGATGTAACCACTCACGTTAGCCGGGAGAGAGGGATAGTGGGTATTTTGTGGGTTGCATCTTGTTTCTGTCTGTGCCTAGACTTGCAAAGTGACCCAGTTTTGTCTCCATTTGCCATGGTTTCAGAGTGACCTTGTCTGATGGTGGTGTTTTTTGTGAGGTGGCTGGTGTCCAGCAGACTAGCTGTGAGCGCCAAACCAGCTTCTGACGCTGATGCTTTGTTGGATCAGACCAGTTATGAATCCATACAGATAGAAAGTAATTAACTAATGACATTGGGGTGATGGTGAGAAATGAGATTTTCTAAATTAATAGACTTTATGTTTTAGAGTTGTTTTAAGTTTACAGAAAAGTTAAACAGAGTTCCCATATATTTCAAACACAAACACACACACACACACACACACACACACACACACACACACACAGAGTTTCCCCTAGTATTAACGTCTTGCATTAGTGTGGTACATTTGTTACAATATCTGAGACAATATTATTATTAGCTGAAGTCCATAGTTTACATTAGAGTTCACTCATTGTGTTGCACATTCTACAGATTTTGACAAATGCATAATAATATGTACCACCATCCCAGTATCATGCAGAATAGCTTTACTGCCCTAAAAATTTCCTGTGCTTCACTTATTCATCCCTTCCTCCCTCCTTCTGAACCCTGGCCATCACTGGACTTTTATTGTCTTCCTTTTCCTGAATGTCATATAGCTAAAATCATACAGTATGTAGGCTTCACAGATGGGCTTCTTTCACATGGTGACATGCACTTAAGGTTCCTCCATGTCTTTTTATGACCTGATAGCTCATTTCTTTCTATTTCTGAACAATAAATACTCCATTGTATGGATGTACTATTTGTTTATCCATTCATTTACTAAAGAATATTTTGGTTGCTTCCAATTTTTGTCAATTATGAATAAAGCTGGTATGAACATTTAGGTGCAAATTTTTGTGTAGATATGTTTTTAACTCATTTGGGTAAATACCAGGAAATGCAATCACTGGATTGTACGGTAAGCCTATGTTTCGTTCTGTAAAATACTGCCAGACTATCTTCCAAAGTGGCTGTACCATTTTGCATTCCCACTATAGCAATGGAGAAAACATGATAGCTAAATGTATTGTGGCATTCTGGGTGGGTGTGGGAACATAAAAAGAATATTAGGCAAAAGCTAAGGAAATCTGAATATAGTAAGGACTTAATTAATAATGTATCAATATTGGTTCCTTAGATGTGACAAATGTGTCATAGTAGTGTAAGATGTTAACAATAGGGGAACTCAGTACAGAGTACACTGAATTCTCTTAACTATTTTTGCAAAATTTTTGTAAATCTAAAACTATTCTAAAATAAAAAGGTTATCTAAATATTTTAAATAAGAAATGTCATAGTATTCCCATTTTAGAATCACCCAGTGAATGAACAGACATTAAGCATCAACTACTGCTATGATCACAAAAAGGGAGACAACCACACCTTACGTACCTCCTACAGTCTTGCCAAAGGAATTAAACTTGAGTCTAGTCCAGTTTTAGGCGCTCGCTGTCAATGGGCAGGAAATACAGAGGAGGCAGAGGAACGTGTTCTACATCATAACCAACAGATTCCAACATCACCTATCAATAGTGAAAAAAACTGCACAATGAAAAACTAGACAAGAGAATGTAGCCAACACACTAAAAAAATAATGCCCCACTATCTATTTTTAAAGAACAGAAAGAAGAGATTGAAAAAATCAAAAAAGAAGAGTCAAAATTAATTTCATTTGGAAATATAAAATGTATACCTGGAAAACCCCAGATAATCAACTGAATATGATTAAACACAAGAAAATTTAGCAAACTGGTTAATAAATTAATAAACAAAATCAATAGCTTTCCTACATGCAACAATAACTAGCTAGCAAACATAACAGAATAAAAAATTCCATTTCAAACACTAAGTAAAAGTGACAGGAAATAATACTATTTTAAAAATACAGTATTATTTAATAACATTATTTTTAAAAATACAGAAAAACTTTAAACACTATGGACAAAACTGAAAAGACAACTGAATAAATGGGAAGACATAGCCTGTTCAAGACAGGAAAATCTACCACATAAAGCGTGTCGATTCTCCCTAATTTTATCTACAAAACTAATGTGATCCCAATAAAAATAGCATCCATTCAATATCCAAACCACAGGAATTTCAGAAAGGAAGAACAAAGAATGTGGTAGAAAAAATTTATCACAGAAAAATACAATTTCTCAAGCGAAACATTCTGGAACCTAGATTGAAAGGCCCTTTGAATTCTCAATACAATAAATAGAGAAGAGAAAAAGGACCCACGCCAAGGCATGTGACTGAGAACTTACAGAACAAAAGTAATAAAAAGGAAGCTCTTAAAAACTTTCAGGAAGGGAGACTGACAGGCTTCCTACGACCAAGGACCAGGGCCCAGGAAAGCACTGGACCTCTCAGAGAACTGACTTCACTGTGAGTTAGAAGGCATCAGTGGAGAAACCTCTTCTAAATTCCAAGGAAAAAGAATTTCTATCAAATAATTCAGATCCAGATGAGGTATCACTTAGTATGGGAATTAAACTGACTTGTTGCTGTTGTTGTTTTCATTTTTAAAATAAACTATTTATGGTGGAA
This sequence comes from Lyroderma lyra, assembly GCA_004026885.1. Classification (NCBI taxonomy): domain Eukaryota; kingdom Metazoa; phylum Chordata; class Mammalia; order Chiroptera; family Megadermatidae; genus Lyroderma; species Lyroderma lyra. Next base: position 154,659 of record PVJL010000287.1, read on the forward strand.
ATTTCAAACATGTTTAAGAGGAGAGACAAGCACATAATAGACTCCCACGCGCCTAACGCCCAGGTACAGCAGTGGTCGGATCACGGCCAACCTTGTTTCAGCTACACCCGAACCACATTTCCCACATCTGTCCTATCAGTATGTCTCTCTACAAGGTAAGACCGTAAAAATATAAGACTAATGCCATTACTACATCTAAAATAAAACTGAACAATGTCACCACATATCCAAGTGTTCACATTTCCAGTTGTTTCATAAATGTCACGCTTTGAAAAAATAGTTTGTTTAAATCAGGATCCATCTAAGATTCACAGACTGTAAATAGTTTGTGTTCTAAATCTTATACCCAATAGTTTCCTCCTCCATTTATTTTCCTAGTAAGTTATTTTTTTGCAAATGGTTTTTATCCCTTGAAATGTATTTGTTGAAGAACCTGGGTTGTGTGACCTGCAACATTGCCCATATTCTAGATGATTTTGCTGACTGTGTCCTCCTGATGTCAATTTTCTCCTATGATCTACTTCCTGAATTCTGGTATTTAGACCTAGAGAAAAAGAAGGATTTCCCTTGGCACACTTTCCCAGGAAGCTGTGAGGATGTGTTCCACTAAAACCGTGGGGTGGACCAAAGACCTGGGATCCAGCTCAGGAGGGAGGCGAGATGCTCCCCAATGATGTAGAGGTGAGTCTCAGACCATAGCTCTGTAGCAGATGCAGGGAGCAAAGTCCAGATTGGAGCAGGAGAATAGGGAGAGCTCCAGGGAGAATGTGTCCAAGAAAATAGCTGCAATTTTGTTATACCTGATGCATTCAACCATGCTGAGAGCAGACTTGCAATTCTACAGCAGAGTTTAGGACTGACTTGGTAATAACAATGTAGAAGACTAAGAAATAGAAAAAATTAATTTTGTGTAAGAAAGAAAATACAAGCATAGTGCAGCCATAAATACTATTTACCCAGTCATAATAATGTAAACACTAATTGAATTTTAAAGGGCAATATAATTCTATCTGTAACTATATGGACAGGAGGGAAGATGCAGGAGTATCAGATGTTCTTTGTGCCAGGAATACCCACTGGAGACAGCCCCAACCAGCCTTTTTCCCTGCTGGTTTTTTAAAAATTACTTCATGTATTCATGCATGGATAGCACTTATTACTAGAATGAGACAGGTCAGCAAAGATGCTATCCTTATTTTTCATTTTCACTGATATAAGTACTGAGTACCCTTATTCATATATGAGGGCTGTCCAGAAAATATCCAGCTATGTAATATGAAAATTACAGGCATTTATGGATGGATTTTTTCTGGACAGCCCTTGTAAATAAATAGGTGGAACTGGGAGGAGATTCCTTACAGAAGTTCACCCAATGCTTTAAACACTCCCCACATTTATGCCAAAACTCACAAAGAAATATATCAAGTAATTGACATTTAAAACTTTAAAAAATTTCCTGTGACAGTAAAACTCCAAGTAGTAAAACATTTTTTAATTAAATTAAAAATTTTCTGGATTGAAAAAAAAGATTATAATTACTTGTATTAACAGTATATATTTTATCAAAATGTCATTTTATAAATTTTGATAAGCAATGATTAAACATAGAAGAGTTAAGGCAGGTACTTCCAAAATGCCACTTTCAATTATTTGCTTTCAAAAAAATTGAAGCAGGCATTATGGTTACCATAAAAATTTTAAAGTTTTTCATTTTAATTAGCATACATATTCTTTATTACAAAGAAATATGTTTGGTGATGAATGAAACTTAAGTATTTTATAATAGGATAAAGTTATTGAGCAACTAGAATGAAATAGGGGTGCTGGCTGTTGGGAACTAGGGCGTAAGGCTTGGAGCTGGAGACCCAGAAGCTGGGGGTGCTGGGGGTTGGGAGCTGGAGGCTGAGAAGTCAAGGCGGGGATCTCGGGGTCCTAGATAACCCCTCTCTGCACCCAGCTTCCCTACATAGGACCTTAGGCCTCAGTTTCTTTTCCATAGATTTCTTTTTTAAATGTTTCTGAAAAATAGACATTGTTCTGTTTTGTCATTATTCCACATTATTTTTTTCAATATGTTCCCACTATTCCATTATCCTTTCCAAATGCTGAGAGCATTTCACTATCACAAGAACCTTATTGCTCTCCAAATGTGACTGGGGGCAGCTCCCCGTGTGTGTGTGTGTGTGTGTGTGTGTGTGTGTGTGTGTGTGTTGGGGGGCAGGGGGAGTTACACCTGCCTGCTCAGGACCAAAACCCAGAAAAGCAGGTGTTTTAAGAGCCCAAGGCCATGTGCCTCCTGGCAGATCTCTTCCATTGTCCTCCAGAGTAGAGACCTGAACAGGGACACCAAGGCCATGCAAGTACCTTACCACCCAGGGTTTCCAAACTGGGCTCTCAGAACCTCAAAAGGGAACCTGGAAGTAGCTCCCCTCTCAGAACCAGAAGTGTTTGCCTCCTTTTGGATGATCACAATGAAATGGAAATGTTAGGATGCTGGGAAATAGAAACTGGCCCAAGGGCCTCTCCCACCATTTATTTTCTTTCAAAATTCAGAACTAATTAAGTAGAGAACATTTTCAATAATAAACTCAATGTCAGCAATGCAGCTTTAGAAATATATAATCCATCATTAAATTATTGTTTTTAATTTGAGTTTTGTTGGTTTTAGACGTGAACATTTATTTTGGTTTTATGTAGCCTAGGACACATATTCTGTGTGTGCACTTAGTATAAAAATATTAAATTCATACAGGGGGTCGGCTAATTTTTTTTTCTCTGAAAGGGGTCTATTCTTTGCTCAAATTTGAGAAACCACTGCTTTAATGTATTGTCTTTTGTCACAGCAGACTTTGGAGAGAGTAGCTGTAACGAGAACAGGAAAACCAGACTCAGATCAGACACGCTCTGCACAAGTGCCACCCAGGAGGAGGGACTGGGAAATGGCACACACAGGAAGTGCCTGGGGACTTGGGGTCAAGTGTGGGAGAGTTGTTCTGGGAATGTATGTAGAACGTGTAGCTGTGCCCTTACCAAGCAGTACAGATGGCTCTCAGCTGCTATTGACAGAAATGTCAGCTGAGCCCCCAAGGGAGTATACTGGCTTTGGGAGGGCCCTGGGCCAGCTGGATACCCTCAGGATGCTTCCCTCTTGTGCCCTACTGCCCTCTGCGTCTTAGCTTCATTCTAGCCAAATGCAGGAGGCATTCTTCCAAAGCCCCAGTTTAACATCTTCCCCTCATCGGCAACTTCAACTGAAGACTGAAGACACCTTTTTTATGCCACTGTCTATGTATCAGGCCATCACATGTGGGCCAGCCTGTGTCCAGACCTGAGTCCTGTGCCTGCTTGTAGCCAAGGAGAGGGCCTGGTACTACCAAAAGCGGATGAAGGGGAGACTGTGCTGGCCAAGGACAACAGCTCCATCATTCCCCATCCCAGCATGCCTACTGTGTGGTCTTTTTATAATCTCTAGACCTCAGTAATACCAAGTCCTGGCAGGAGTGATGCCCTGTGAGTGTTCAAGGAAAAGATTTCTGACACTGATGAATGGGTAAGGAAGACTTTATTCAAGACTCTTGCAATAGGGGAGAGAGGCTGAGCTCAACTCTAAATTCAGCTAAGACAGTGGGAATTTATTTATAGGAGCCAGGTGAGGGGTCAGCGGATGATAAATCATGAAGAGGGGACATCAAGGGTAATAGGTTATTGCTAAACTGACCTAACAGAATTCTTCCATGTTTACTGGTCTAATATGATTTCAAATTTACTTATTTATGACTTAAGTAAAAAAAATTTTTTTTTTGGTATGTGGATAGTTCCCTGGCCGGGAAACGAAGACTTAAGTAAATTTGTTTTAATCTACTTGCTTATGATACAGACCAAAAAAAAAAAAATGTCATTTTGATATAGAAATCAAGTAAGTTGTGTCAGGATGTCACCATTCTACATATTGTCAGTGATAAGCAGTAAGCAGCCCAGCTGCTATGGGGCCCTGTTGGGAGCTGACGAGTAAGAACAAGTAGAGAAGCAACGACAGCAAGGGGGCATTTAGACTATAAATACGGAGACTTTGGGAGCACTATGTGAAAGTTTCAGTTTGAGGAAGGTGATTCCTCACTAACCTAAAAACTCTCCAAAGACCTCTGGACATTGAGCCCCTGCGACGGCCATGCAGTAGCCCCATGAAAGAAGTCAGCCTGCCTGCCAACACCGGCATCTTCGTTCCCTAGCAACATGCTCTAGCAACAGGGGACTTTTACTTTTGTGCTGGCAGCTGGAAATCAGCTCAGCTCTCTGGTTACTTACTGTCTCTCCCAAGTGCCTCCTTGTATAAAAAGTTCCATTTCATATTAAATTTGGACTTTATTCCTTCATCTTGGCCTTTGCAGGTTCTGTGGGTCCTCCCCCACACCCTGGTAATAAAAGACAGATTGACAAGAGAAAAACAAACAGAGGTTTAATAACATGTGTATCTCCTGCACACATGGGAGACATCCAGGAAAAGAGTAAAATTTCCTGGAGATGGCCCAAGCCACCACCTTAGTCACTCCCTTCAGCTAAAGACTACTGAAAGACGTCGGTGGGTGGGGAATCGAGCTATGGAAAAGCACTGTACACAAGGTAAATGTAGATTTAAGTCAAGTGCACTAATGAGAGTGTCTTATGATTGAAAGTCACCCTTCTCCCCCTGGTACAGAGAAACAGCCCTACCAATGGAGGCTTCCCTTATAATGTAAATCTCCCCTACACAGGCGTTAAGTGCTACTCGGATTTTAGAGCTTCTCCTGTGTCAGCTTCTTCTCAGAAATAATTAAAACCAGACACTAACCAGACACACTAATCATGGCTCTCTTTCCTTGGTGTCGAGTGTTTTTAAGTATCTTCCAGAACAAAACAGGAGGCTGTTTTCCGGCCCTTCTCTAGGATCCACTATGACCAGCGACCATCAGCTGTGGGGATGGGAAAGAGGGATTCTATGGAAACTCAGAGGTGATCTGATCATAAATTCCTGCCCAGGCCGTACTGAGTGGGTGGCTATGCTCCAGGCCTATACTGGGTTCATGTGCTGCTGTGTATAATGTGCACTCACATTTTTGGCCCCCTGACTTCCAGGGGAAAAGAACCTTTCATTTTAATTTTTTAATTATTGATTTCTAGAGTTACACTTTTAACGCATAGCATAAATAATTAAAAACATTCATATAGATACTGAGTTAGTACGACCCATGTATAATGTGCATCCTTATTTCCCCCTCATAAATTTGGGTAAAAAATTGTACATTATATACGGCAAAATACAGTAACTCCTTTAGTGAAAGGTTTTAAACCAGCCCTGTCCTTAAGCACATAGGCTAACACACCTTTGAAATAAACCATAATTGCCCTCAAGAGAGCATATAATCCTTGCTTTCTCCCACCCTCAGTAATCTTAAATTCCCTCCTTAATTTCAAATGCAAAAGAGAAACTGAGAAAACTCATTCTGGAGAGCGTTTGAGATCTTGCTCCCCCGCATATGTCGTCACTTTGGCTCAGATAAACTCTTACAGAAATTCTCTGCAGTTTGGACGTTTCTTACGACAATAGCTGAGACCAGTCTAGCCAACCTGAGTCTGTACAGTTAGCAACTGGCAGACTCTGATGTGACCTCGAGAGCTCACAGAACCCAAATTCACACTCCTGCAGAACTTACATGTGAAGACAAGATCCTCACACCACCACTTCCAAAGCCAGGGGTCTCTAAAACCAAACATCTCCAGGTATACACGACTTCAACCAATCAAACCCTGCCAAATTGGAATTCCTTTGTACTTGCTATTTCCAGATTTTACCTTAATTGGCTAAGTTCCAGAACCAACCAATCAGACCTTCCCAAATGAGAATTTATGAATATGTATAACCTTTTCTTAACCTCATCTCTTAAAACTGTCTCCAGCATTCATGCAGGGAGATAAATTTGAGTTTTGCTTCTTTGTCTGCCATCCCTGCAATAAATTCTTTTCTCTGCAAATGACCATTGCCTCTGAATTTGGTCTGTATGCTGCACTTGCTTGGCTCGGTTACCTAGTCAGCTCAAAATAAGCCTGAAGTCAAAGAGGCATATTTTGGGGTGACATTTTCTGCTGTCAGGGGCAACCTCTAAAAGCATTCAGAAACTAAAGCAAAGATTACTGCCCCTTTAAACTCAAATGGAATCATTGTCTGACAAGCCTCAGGGTCATTTGCTGCTCTAAGAAACGTAACTTGGTTTGACATACTGTCAACTACTAATCAGACTGTGACATTAGATACTGACTCAGACAATTGATACATTGTAAATGGTTGCTATCCAGTGGTTATGGTTTCCTTGCCTATGGATATCATTTATTTCTGTACCTATTTAGCAATCTCATCTCTGCAATTCTTTTCTTTTACTGGCTATATCCACTGGTTTCATTTTAAACCATTTCATTGCTTAGGCAACAGATTTGAACAAGCGTTTGTTAACCAGTTTATGCAGATACGCCAACAAAGCTCCAATAAGGGTCACCCCCAGGATGATCTGAGCAACTTTCTGCTAAAGAGTTAAAACACTGTCAAGCCAGGGGTGCAGCGGGGATTTTCCTGGGCTCCACTGGTCCCACAGGGCAGTGGGAGCACTCACTCTATTTGCATATCTCACCCTATATTGGTTTAAAGACTTATTGATTCAAATATGCAAAAAAGCCTGGGGCAGGGACTGAATAGGTGTGAAAGACAGCCTGATGGCTCTGCTTAGCATCAATTAGCATTTCAAAAAGTGTCAAGTTGCCAAAAGACCTTTTTTTAATTGCTGCTAATCAGAGGTTATTGGGACCAACGAGCTATTCTTGGGTGTGAATCCACCCCCCTACCCCCACACCCCCACAAGAAGTGCTGTGTCCAAAAAGAAAATAAGGGGAGTGGGGTGACACTTCAGCCGTAAGTACAAAAGGGCACTGATTTCTGGGGATTTCAGCATTTTTAAAGCTTCATTCTCTTGCAGAACTTGAGTGTTCCATTCACAAGGGAGCCTCGGCCCCAGGGTGGCCACACTCCTGTAACATCTGGGCAGGTAATGCAGAGACAACACCGAGCACTAAGAAAAAAAAATGCTTTTCTGTTTCTCTGCTGTCAGTTTATTGTATTCTTTTCAAGGAAACAGAGTCCATTACCATAATATTACTCCCTTTCCATTACCGAGGATATTTTCCCTTTGAGCAGTTTAGGGTAGGAGGGGGCAGGAGCTGAAGAGCCGTTAGGACTTACCCAGGGTGGAAATAAACAGACTTCCTGAATGAGAACAGGCAGAGGCTATTTATTCAGCGCTAGCTGGCTCTGGCGAGGGAGCCGTCAGCCGCCAGCACTTGTGTTTGGCAGAGACTCAAAGCAGGCTGGGGAGTGGGAGAGCTTCAGAGTGGAAACCAGGAAGGCTGCAGGTGTGCTAGGCTTGGAAGTTGTTGTCCGAGGGGAGCTGGAGGTGGGCTAACTAAAGTGGGGCACCCTACAGGACTGGTTTGGGGAGCTTATGGGGTCTAGTGATAAAAAAAAAAAAAAGCGGGGGGAGCTGCAGTCACTGCGCAAGTGCTGACCTCCCGGGACTGGTGCTGCCGCGGCTGTTGGGGGAGTTCTATTGACATGGTCAGCCATTGTCCTTGTGTATATTCAGTCTCTCACTAGGGTCGTATTTACCATAAAGCCTAAGACAGGGCAGAGGAAACGACTTGTTCTTGTGTCAAGGTAAGGGTGCCTGCAAATGTGAGCACAAATGGCAAGCAGTTGAGAGTAAACAATAATGTAAATGAAGCCACTTTACAAGGGAGCCAGAGCTGCCATGCCAGGGGAAATGCCATGCAGGTCCTGTACCTCTCTGAGGGTTCAGAACCAGTCACCCCAAGATTGTTTGCCCTAATGCTAACTTAAGCCATGCGCTCAAAAGAAACTTCTGCCCCTCTCTAAACTACCTAGAACTTGAATTAGGAGCCTTGCCCTAATAAGAGATTATCAGGAGAACCTCTTTTGACCTATCTATAGCGCAGGACAAACTTCTATTTACTAAGCATCTGTTCATCTTGTCATCCTGCAATGACCCTTTGTACCTCACCTCATCCTGAGCTCAGGATGTCTTAGATACCCAGGTTCCCTTCTATCTCTGAGCCTCTCGTGCCTGTGGGGGCCTCTGACTCTCTCACGTATGTGGGGTTCCTGTACACATGCATGTATTAATTTTGGTTATTTTTCTCTTGTTGATCTGTCTCATGTCCATTTGATTATTGGACCAGCCAAAAGAACCTGAGGGTAGAGGCACGTATGTTTCTCCCCCACACCCCACATCCCAGAGAGTAAAAAACAGGGCGAAATAAACTTTGGACTGGGCCTAAGCAAACCTGTTTCCCAAAGAATTGTTTGCAAAGATGACAAGAAAGGAGTTACTGTGACTACTAGACTGCTGACTACGGGACTGAAAATTGAAAACATTGTTTAGAATTAACATCACCGTGTCATCTGCACCAATAGGAAATCCTTCCTTCTATGGATATAATTGTTCCCCTTCCCTTTCTCATAAATACCCATTCCCTTTGTTTCCTAATCAGAACATTATTTGGGTTTTCTAACTGAATTAATGATTCCCAAATAGCTAGTCTTATTTATCTCAAATAAATGCCTCTCACTTGGAAAGGCCTTTTTAACATTAGGGAATACTTATTACACCTGAAACACCACTTGAGGGAGCCCTGGTTTCCCAGTCCCATTGTCACCAGGAAAATGGACTCCTCAGGCCAACTGCCCGCTGTGGCAGTTAGGCTGGCTTGTTGCACTATGGTCTTGGTCTCTGAGGATGCACAGCTGCCATGGCACCTCTGCAGGGCTTGTAGATCCACAGGCTTCCAAATGCTTCTTCATTAGGGCCCCGCTTAACCAAACAGCCCATGAGGTGTGACCATTAAGTTCGAGAACGTAAACGCACGTTGGCAGCACTGTACAAGCAACTTGGTGAGGGTTCGTAACTTCGGTGTATCTGTGTGTCACAGCTGTGTGCATATAGACATGTGCGGTGTCTTGCTGAGTGGCATTTATTGTTATTGTTGCATGTTTTTGTGTGCCATCTCAAGAATGTCAGAGCTTGAATTAGAGCAATGAATGAACATTAAATTTCTTGTTATATTTGGCAAGAGTGCAAGTGAAATCATCAGGAACATGTTAGTCCAAATTTACGGGGATCACTGATGGTCAGGGCGGCCAGTAACGAGCAGAACTGATGAAAACATTGCAAAAATTCATCAAATTGTGCATCAAAATTGTAAGAAGCACAGCCAATCAAGTAAACATTGACAGAAAAACAGGAAAATCTTAACTGAAAATCTTGACATGAGAAAGGTGTGTGCAAAATGGTCCCAAAGGAGCTCACCCATGAACAAAAGCAAAGGAGATTCAGAGTTTGCCAAGTTCTTTTGGAGAGACAAGACGGTGTTTTGGGCCATGTTATCACTGTGATGAAACACGGGTGTGCCAATACGATCCTGAAACAAAGCATCAGAGTGCACAATGGGAGTCAGCCAGTTCTCCATGACCAAAAATGTTCCGTCAGTCCAAATCATGAGTCAAAACAATGTTGCTCACTTTTTTGATATCAGATTGATTGTTAACTATGAATTTGTACCAAATGCACAAATAGTCAACCACGTTTACTATTTGAAAGTGCTGAAAAGGCTGCATGAAAAAGTTGGCCGAACTTTTCACCAACAACTCACAGCTCTTGCATCACGACAACGCACCAGCTCACAGGGCCCTGTCTGTGAGGGAGCTTTTAGCCAGTACACACATAACTGTAGTGGAACATCCTCCCTACTCACCTGATCTGGCCCCCAGTGACTTATTTTTTTACCCAAAGATAAAGGAAATATTAAAAGGGAGACATTTTAATGACATTCAGGATATCAAGGGTAGTATGATGACAGCTCTGATGGCCATTCCAGAAAAAGTTACAAAATTGCTCTGAAGGAGGACTAGGCACTGGCATCGGTGCATAGCTTCCCAAGGGGAGTACTTCAAAGGTGACCGTAGTGATATTCAGCAATGAGGTATGCAGCACTTTTTCTAGGATGAGTTCATGAATTTAACTGTCAGACCTTGTATTTAGTGGGAATGCCTGTGCTGTGGTCAGAGCAAGGAAAGGTCAAGACGCCTGTGTGATGGATCAAACATGAGAGGTGGGCAGCGATGGGGGCCTTTGAAAGCTGATTCTCCCCTGATGGTCCACTGACTTGACCAAAAGGGAGACAGAGCTATACAAAGGTCCAGTAATGAAAGTCTAATCAATCAACAGAAGAAATGAACCGAGGAGAACAAGAAAACCAGAATAACTGCTGTCACCACAGTTCACTAGGTAGGAACGCAATCCATTTGGTACTTCAGCTCAGGCTGCTCAGAGCAGTTGAGTGGAAAACGTGCTCTCAGCAGTGGCTGGTCACAGTTGTCCAGAGGGACACACTGCCCAGGAGGAACTCTAGGTCCTCACTTACTATTTTTTCCAACTGCAAAGACCTTATTGCTTATCTTGTGCTCAAAATTGGCATGTTTGGCAGAAATATTTTTCTCCTTTACCTCCTTCCCCAGAGCCCTTGAAACTGGGCTCCCAGACAAGAGAGGAAATGTGAGGTCAGTGGAGGCCTGTCCTAGAAATCCTGTCCTAGGTAGCATCTGTCTGCTCTCCACCTGAAGGAAACCTTGCCCTTGAAAAGAAACTGAAAAAACTTTGGATCTAGTCAGGAGTTGACCTGGGTGTTGGGTGACTCACTAAGGTACTTAAACTCTTGCTGTTTATTTTAGAACCTGTCAAAATTGGGGATGCCATCCATGCTTGAGGCAGGCAACACTCTCATTCTTTGTATCACAATGTGATAGAAAACTAGGAGACACAGACAGCAGACAGAGTGATTCCATCTCTTAAATCCTGTGAAATGCAAGTCCTCTAAAATCCACACATTATCTGGTTGCAACTTCCTGTCTGAATGTGAGATTCTACACTTGACCAAATGTCCTGAGCCCTCTCAGTTGGTTCGTCTCTGGGAGCAGAAAAACAGAGAGGGGTAGGCTCAAGGTGTACCTTTGCCACCTTTCCTGGGGCAAGAGACCCTGACTTATTTCTACCTCTTCCTTTAGGGCAGAAATTTTAGACTAAAGGTGACATCTATCACAGTGTTCTTCCCTCATGCGGGGAACATACTTCTCTCTAGTCTTGACTACAAATGCTTTTCAATAAGCAAATATAATTTCTAAACGAAAAGGGAAAATTAACTGGAAATCTGCAAAATTGCATATACTTTCCCTTGTTGGAGATAAACAGTGCATGTCTTGGAAAGGAACAATATCTATCATTACATAGTTGTTTAAGAAAAAGACAATTGTTCTATTCATGCTATCTGCTGCCAATGAGAAAGAAAAATCTCCAGCAGCAAAATAGTAATCACCCCCCAAGGTTCCCCCAAATAGTACGAGAGTTTCTCTACCAGTCCAACATTACACCAGCCTGGTCTGTGTTTGCATTCCAGAGACAGGATATGACTGGCAAAAACATATCCTTGGATGAAAAGAATCTTTTTCTTGCAGACAGAAGATGTGTGTTAACTGAGAAAAGACAAGGTTCTTGCTTAGGTTTGGGGGTGAAAGGAAAGAAGGCCAGGAATAAAAGACTCAACCCTTTCTTCTTTCCAGAAGTAAAGCTTTTGACCTTTAAGTGAGAAGATGCTTACGAAAGAAGGGAAAATGACCACAGAGCCACTTTGGAATGGAGCTTGCAGGGGACAGGACAGTGGAGTGGGGTGTTGATGTCTCTTCAACATCACCGCACCCATGCCTTGGAGCTCACAGGGTCTCCTCAAGGCCGACCCCAATGGCCACAGCCAGCCAGTTAAGCAAATTGCTTACCTCACATTGACCCAAAGACTGGTCATGATTTATTTTGGTTTGCACCATGCATAGTTATTCCAGGAAAGGCCAATTTGGGACTCATCTTTAAAACAGTTCTGGAGACAGCAGTATGCAAAGCTGTCCCCATGTCCTAGAAGTGTTTCTAGTGGCCGTGCAGGGACCCAGCAGGCCATCGTGAGCTGCTGCGTGTCATCAGTGACCTGGAAAAAGGCCAAAAGGATCTGAGCATCAGCCTGCAGATGCTGCTGCCTAGTAGAAGAGACAGCGATGTGGCTGCCTGGGGAAATACTGATACCAGAACCTCTTATCATCCCAACAAATCTGATAAGATGAAATTCAGAAGGGACAAATGTGAGGTCTGCATGTGAGCTCAAGTGCAAGCAGAATCTCTGAGAAAGAAAACCAGTTTACCTTCTCTTCTACTCTTTGATTAGAGTCTTTGTAGATTTATGCAGAATCTTGGGGCTGAGAGAAACATAGAAATGATCTAGCCCAACCAGTCACTGTACAGACAAGAAAATAGGCCCAGAGAGACTGTGACCTAATTAAGGCTTGCAATTCAGCCCTCCCCAACTCTGACGAAAATGGTGCCATTATAGGCACGCGTGTTTGGTGCCATGTCCCGAGTCAGCACAGAGCAGCAGTGAAGAGTACATGCTTTGGCACCAGTTCTGTCAATCATGTGCTGTGAAATGTGCACAAGCTACTCTTAACCTCTTTGTTTCCTCATCTGAAAAGGGGGTGAGAAGTCAGTGACAACTCATAGCAAGTTTTCAGTAAATGTTAGATACTACTTGCATGCTGTGCTTAGTACTTTCTGGAACTCTTCACAAAAATGAACATAGATATAAGTATATATATATTTGCACAAGCTATTTAATGTGTTTCCACATCTGAGAATGAGGCACAAATTCTCTCTCTCTCTCTCTCTCTCTCTTTCTCACTCACACACGTACATGCATACTTTAAAAATGTATTAATATATACATCTGTAGGATGAAAAGGACCAAGGATCTGACTCTGAAAATAGTCCATTGGAAAAAGTCTGCAGGTTTTGGCTGAGTACAAATTCAAAAGGAACTAAAGATGTGACTAGGCTGCTAAACAAACTAATGACACTCCAGGCTCCATTAGAATTATCAAGAGAAGAAACAACTTCACTGTTTTTTGGGTTAATCAGACCATAGGTCCCAAATGCAAATCACAATGGCTGTCACCAGGCTGACATCCAGGATGCCAGGGAATCTGGAAACCTTGTCTTAGGAGGAAAAGCTGAAACAATGGAGGATACTTAGCCAAAAGAGTACTTGGTGCGGGGGGTGGGATATGGTGCAGTATCTAAAGTCCATCATGAGGATGACGATGATTAAAACAATAAAGCCAGGACAACAGATGGAAGCCAAAGAGATGAATATTTCACCTCAAGGCAAGGATGAAATTTTTAGCAATCACAGATATCACAAAGATGTGGTTTTCTGTGCACACAGGGAGTTTCTCAGCACAGAGTGTGTGAGCAGTGACTAGCTGTTGTAGAACAAAGGTTCCTGCATTTAGCTGTTGGAAATGGTAGCATTCACTGTTGTATCTCTAATTCTTAATAATTCTGTAAGGTAAGATATCTTGTCTTCTCACGGTTGAGAAAACTGAGGCTCAAAGAGGTTATTTGGCAGGCCCAAGGTCATACATCTATTAATTAGATGAACCAAGATTCCAATCCAGATCTGATTCTAACTGCATATTCATTCCATTATGCCATGATGCTGACCATCCAGTTCATTTTTTTTCCCATTTCCACCTGTCCACCCCATTTCCACCCGGTTGGTCGAAATTAAATGCAGAGTAGCAAATTCTCTCTTTATCTATCTCTAATCAAATTTGCAGAAATATTTTGGAAAGAACTCATAGGACCCCTAGAAAGGAAAAATGCAAGTAGAAAAATATTCGTAAGAGTCAAATTTCTTGAATATAAATACAAAGACAGTGTCCTAAATAAAAGAAAAAATTACAAGGTCAGACAATTAATTTCACGAACTCATCCTAGAAAAAGCACTACATACCTCATTGCTGAGTATCACTATGGTCACCTTCGAAGTGCTCCCCTTGGGAAGCTGTGCACCGACACCAGCACCTAGTCCACCCTTCAATGCAATTTTGGGTCTCATTTTCTGGAATGGTCATCAGAGCCATCATCATGCTCCAAATCTGACAGTTAACCATACGTTTATGTTGGCAGCACTGTACAAACAACTCAGTATGGTGTCATAACCTAAGTGTACAGTGTGAGTTTGGGAACTTAATTGTCTGATTTAGGGATATGATGACAGCTCTGATGGCCATTCCAGAAAAAGAATTCCAAAATTGCTTGGAAGGGTGGGCTAGGCGCTGGCATCAGTGCATAGCTTCCCAGGGGGAGCGTTTCGAAGGTGAGTGTAGTGACATTCAGCAATGAGGTATGGTAGCACCTTTTCTAGGATGAGTTTGTGACATTAATTGTCAAAACTTGTATATTCATTAGATACGGAAACGAACTTAGGTCCAGACTGGCAATGGCCTCCACAGAGTGAAAGGAACGACGTTCTGTCTCGTCTCCTTGCACAGTTACCATTCAGGTCCCTGCTCTTAACTGACTGGGGGGGGCTGGGGGGGCTGTAGCTCCTACATGGGAGGAGATGCCCAGATTTGTGTCAGTGTCACAGAACTGACCAGAAACAACACATTAAGAGAAACCTCCAGGTCTTCATGGGATGTGAGAACAGAAGGTTCTTCGTGATCATACAATCAAATCTCTTTCCTTCTTATTCTACAGGGAAAGAAACTGAGGCCCAGAGAAATAGAGCGACTCTTCTCGGGCCCCAGAGCAAGTTGCTATGAGAATCTGGGACTAGAACCAGGGCCTAGGCAGTACAGCAGTGGGGACCGTGTGAAAGTGCAGAGAGCAGGTCCCACGCAGCATGAGCGAGCACGCTTGTACCTGGGCAGTCAGTGTCCACAGAAACATTTACTGTGCACACACGATTAAACAACTGCCTTACCATGCCTTTCTCACCCGTATTTTCATAACTTTTCCTTTATATTTCTTGTGTTCACATAACATCTTTATTAAAATGTAATTTTCATACAATTTGCTCATTTAAAAAGGGCTTGTAGTATATTCAGAGTTGTTCAGTCGTGACCACAATCAATTTTGAATATTTTCATCATCCCACAGCCCACACCTATTGTCAGTCGCTCTCCATTTCCCCTCAACGCCTCCAGACCGAGGCAACCAGTAACCTGCATTCTTGTTTCTATGCGTTGGCCTATTCTGGATATTTTGTATCAATGTAATCATACAATATGTGGTCTTCATTTTGCAGTTGAGAAAATGAGGCTCAAAGAGGTTATCCGGGAGGCCCAAGGTCATACATACACTCATTAATTAAGTGAAGTAGCATTCCAATCCAGATCTGATTCTAAATTGTGATTGTATGACTACATTCGATTATACGGATACTCCATCTCTTGTTCATCTGTCCATCAGTTTATGGACATCTGGGTCGTTCCCACTTTTTGGCTGGTATGAGTAATGCTGCTATGAACATTCATTACTATTTTTCTGTGTAGACGTATGTTTTCATTTCTCTTGGATATATGCAGGAGTAAAACTGTTAGGCCACAGGGTAACCCTATGTTTAACTTTTTGAGGAACTGCCAAACTGTTTCCTAATTCCCGCTACACTGATTACTCATTATATGCCAGCGACGATGCCGGACCATTTACATGGATTACTTATCTAGCACTCACAACCACACTGTGAATAGATACTAATGAGGAAACTCAAGTTAAGCTAGAGGCTAAGTGACTTGCTCAGATGTCACACCTAGTGGTTTAAAGATTTAGAATGCAGACACAGGCAGGCTGATTCCAGAACCATCACCCTAAATCATGACATCACACCAGATCCGTTAAGCATCAGGCTTACATCCACGGGGACAAGGACAGGGGACAGCCAGGTCTCATTTTAGAAACCATGGATAAGGGAATGTAAAAAGGGAGAGAGCGGGGGCGCCTCTTCCCCATTCCTATTCCACTTCTCCATGCTCTCTGCAGACACTTTAGGCCGGCTATTGACCTCCAGGTCCCAACTAAGGTGGGCTGTCAACTTTTGGGGTTTGTGTTTACTGTGAAGACCAGAGACCTACACAGCAGTGATCTGTTAAAGGGTCTGCACGTTCAGGGAAAGAGTGATTGTATGGGAACTTAAGAGCAAGTCGTGGTGCAGCCAGGGGTCAGGGGAGCTAGAGGTGGGGGCTGTCTGGTCCCGAGGCAGCTGAACACCTGGCTTTCCTCCAGCTCCCTCGTGTGCCGCACAGCCCCCGTCTCCCCTCTTTGCTCCATGCATTGCTAACTAGTTCCCCTTGCTTCCTCATGGTTTTGGCTCATACACTGCCATGATGTTACCCCACCCTGTGCTCACTGCCTCATCGTAGTTCAGGTTACTGAAAAGAGAATCTGTGAGTCTAGTTTCTCTCCCTATGTCCTATCACACCAGAGTCCCTGACAGCCTACAGACTGGAGGCCTTAAGCCATGTGCCCACCCTGCTGGTCTGCCATACCTAGGAGGAGGCGCTCATGGACAGGGGTATGTGTGTGACACATCCTATGGGGCCCGTGAATCAGGTGTCCTTGGAAGTGCCTGTAGTGTAGTCGTCATGCTGAGGAATGGCCCTCCCGGCAGTGCATGTCCACCCGTATACACTGACCCCCACTCTCAAACACAGACCACATCTTCCCCACCACGACGTTCCCCTCAGGGTGAAGCGTAATCTGGGTGAGGGACTTAAATCCGTGCCCCGTGAGGAGCTAAGGACCCCAAGCTGTGTACCCTCTGGGTTTCTGGCCATAAACCTCGGGTAAGCTGAGTCTCGTTGCTGCACAGGTACCAGCCCACCCTAACTCGAGTCCACCACTGACTCATTCTCGTTCTCATTCTAATGCCAGTCCCGGCCCTGTGCATAGATCTGCATGGAGCTTGCATTAGTTTCTGTTGCTGCTGTAACAAATGACCACAAACTTAGTGACTTAAAGCAATACAAACTGGTTACGTTACAGTTCTGTGGGTTGTAAGTCTAATACCGTTCTCACTGGGTCAAAATCAGGGTATCAGCAGGGCCATGCTCCTTCCTGGACTTTCTAGGGGCGACTCCGTTTCCTTGCCCTTTCCAGCTCCCAGAGGCGGCCTGCAACCCTTGGTTTGTATCCCACTTTCTCCATCTTCAAAGTCAGTAAAAGAGGCTGATTCCTTCCTGCATCACTTTGACCTTCTCTTCTGCCACCCTCCCCCACTTTTAAGGACCCTTGTGATTACATTGGGCTCACCGGCATCATTCATAATACTCTCCCAGTTTGAGTTAAGGTCAGCTAATTAGCAACCTTAATTCCATCAACTCTTTCTCCTTTGCCATACAATGTGACACGTTCTCACGCTCCCGGGGTTAGCGCGTACACGTCTTTGAGGGGCCGTTACTCTGCCTAACACCGAGTTCGGCTAACACTGAGTAAGGCTCTACTGCAGGTAAGGAGCTGCTCTGGGGCCTGGCTGTGCCCAGAGAAAGTGAAAATTGAGTGGTGAGACCACAGACCTCTAGGTCAGTGGTATCCAGCCTTTTGGCTTCCCTGGGCTACACTGGAAGAAGAATTGTCTGAGACCACCCATAAAACACAGAAATCCTACCGACAGCTGATGAACTGAATAAAAGGTTGTAAAAACGACTCACAATGTTTTAAAATTTTGTGTTGGGCCTCATGTTGGACATGCCTGCTCTAGATGATGTATATCTTTATATACACAACATGCATGCACATCATACACACACACACACACACACACACACACACACACACAGCAGGCCAGGAGTCAGGGATCCCAGATATCAGTTATCCAGAGCACAGGGACGGGGAGTAACCACCAGCTTTAAGGAGATAGTTCTAACTGGATTCTGTGACCTAGAACTTGGTGACTTTACGAAAGCAATTGCAGGAAAGCAATTTTGATGGCAGTAAAATGGAACAGAGATAAGGACTGAAAATGAGGCAAGAAAACCAAGGTCTGGTGCGCACCACTTTTAGTCCAGGAATTTACCAAAATAAAGAAAGAAGAAACAGGACTGTAGCAAGAGCCTTTTATCTCAATTATTTGTTCCTTTTTGACCTTTCCAAGATCATGGCCCCACCACATATTAAACTTGGAACCTAGAACTACTCCTGGATGATAGGTTCACTGTAACCTAAGCATGGCAGGAGAGAGAAATGGCTTCCTGACTGCACGGGTGACAAGTGGCTCTCCCACGCATTAGCGGTATCGGATGCTCAGCTTAATAACTTCTGCAGAAAGAACCTAAGCTGCTGCATGTATCAGTTAGGGTCCCAACCACTCAAAAGGGTCACTGAAGAAGGTCTCTTAAAAGAAAGGTGGGTAGGGTTAAAGGGACTGAGAAGCACGGAGAAGCACAAAGGGACAGAGAAGGAAGTCACTAGACCCCTAACCTGGAAGAGCAAGGGCAGGGAGCTGTTGCTGGAACGCAGGGGAAGCTGAACTGCAGGAGAGGCTCTGCGTGAGGAGAGCTGTGCATCCAGGCAGGGCGCAGGGGTGCAGAACAAATAGCTCCACTTCCTTCCCTTCCACCCTCTGATCTAAGGCTGCTGGTGCCTCCCACTGGCTGATCTGAGCAGAAGTCAGCGGC
The DNA here is from genome assembly GCA_004026885.1 of Lyroderma lyra. Taxonomy (NCBI): domain Eukaryota; kingdom Metazoa; phylum Chordata; class Mammalia; order Chiroptera; family Megadermatidae; genus Lyroderma; species Lyroderma lyra. The sequence goes on from PVJL010000287.1 coordinate 173,308, forward strand.
CAAGAAGGCCCAGTGGCTGCAATCTACAGAAGTCAGTCTTTGCGGGGCACAGAATGGGAGGGGAGCTTGGAGCCAACAAAATATCCAGTTCCTACCTACTTCTGGTTTACTATTTCCTCAGTAACTCTAGAAATAACTGGGTATGGCGAAGCTCTTTGCAGAGATGGCACCCACAGAAAGTTTCTGTCACGATAACTAGAACCTGGGGCTCTGACAGCAATAGAAGTGAGCCCCAAGAGCAAAGAGAGAAGGCAGGGTTGCGGGGTAATAGAGGAACTCAGTGTGGGGAGCTCTCAGCTGCCAGGCTATCACAGGCGGAGCTCTGAGCCTTCGTTTAACAATTGGAGCAGGGAGCTGTCTCCCTAACACCTGAGCCCCTTCGACAGCCCCACATCCGTGCTGATTCTGGATGAGCTTGGGGAGCCATGCATGCTGCTCCTGGGCCCATGCTCAGTTATATTAAAGCACTTTTTAACGGGGACATTTCTGAGGCAGAGAAAGCCTAATCCGAATGCAGCTTTAAAATCAACAGCGACCAGCAGAGATCCATCAATTAGACTTGGCATTAAGCCACGCAGGACATTTTTCAAGGCTCCAAGAGCCTCTCCACACCTGAACATTCTACAGGGTTCATTCTTTCCTGTTTGAATAATATTTGGGGCTCTTGACTCATTCTTGACTGAAAGACAGTCTTTCTCAGCTGCCAAAAATATAACCAATTTTCTACTGTAGCTCTTTTCTAATGCAAACGAACAGCTCCAAGATAGCTCTTTACTCTGATGCATTTTTTAAAAAGGAAAAACGTATCTGCTTCAAACCACTAATTATAATTTATTATAACAATACTTCCCAGGAAGCACAGTTCCTGCTATAATTAACTACTAAGGAGCAGGATGAAACGACGATTTATTTAGTTTCAAGCTACTTGTTGAGAATTTGTCATCCCTTGAAACTTAACTAACAATCAGATCTAATTTCAACATGTTATGGAAGCGCCGTCAACTTTGGACTGCATACTTTTTAGTAGTTTCCTCTCTTTTTTTCTTAAAAGTTTTCTTTAGGTGATGCCATGTTCTCTAATTAAAAGGGAAAGATTTTATCCTAAAATGTTAATATATTTATGCCTTTTCCATGATGTTGAAACCTATGAGGGCTTGGATTCCAGACAGCTTGCAAACGCTGGCCACTCCTGCGGGCTTGCGAGAATGTTGAAGTGTGTCGCTTTCCTGGCCTTACTTTAATCAAAGAGAATGAAAAGACCTCTTTTTCACTTCATTCCGTCGTCACTGCACTGAAGCTTGTACTGATCCTCAGTTTCCTAATCTGTAACGTGGGGACTAGAATATATAGTCTACGCAGTTGTTAAGATTGAGTATAATGTAACTATTTGGCACAGGACTTGCATAAGGTAAGCAGCTCTTACTTCTCTCCTTTGCCAGCCAGGAAAGGAGACATGACAATGACTGAAGTGGGTAAGAGAGTAAAGCATTTTTGCTAGGGCTGGTCTCCGAGTCCATGATGGAAACTGCCTGCAAATGAATAGTAAAACATAACAGTCTCTAAGAAGGCCAGACTTCTGAGATCTTCCATTGTTAATTCACAACAGTCGTCAGAACTAAATGATTTTAAATTATTTGAATCTCAAGTGGTGGGGGTGACAAATACTTCTTTCAGTTATCTTCTTATCTAGCAGCTCAGACTTTCAGATCACTTAGCAACACGGACTGAGATTTTCTTCTTCAACATGAAAAAAGAAAATTGGCCCCTGGCCACCTCTCGTGTACAAATTCATGAGACTATTTATAAAGTTCAGGAATTCCTGGCAAGGAAGTTACTTCATAATGATATATTTCACCTATAGTTATTGAGATGTTATTTCTGGCAGTTCAGAAAGTTGTTATCCAGAGTTTGAATTTGATGACATCTAACGATATTAGAATGAGAGCACACAAACATTTCTGATGCATTTCATTTTTTGCAGAATGGAAATAGTTTAATTACTGTTTGTGATGATAAAAGCAGTATGTGCTTATTGTAAAACAAAAACTAAAACAGCATTGTGCAATAAAGAGTTAAATCAACAGGCTTGGGTTGTTTAAACCTGCATATTTGCAAGATCTTTAGGACTTGCCCTTGACCCAGTCCTTGGAAATGACCTCATCTGTGAAAATTGATAAAATCTGAATAAGGCACACTTGACTGCATTGTACCAATATCAATTTCCTGGTTTTGGTATTGTGCTCTAGTAGGTAAGATTCTACCACTGGGGGAAGATGTGGGAGAAGGACACACAGGATCCTCTGTACTGATTTTGCAACTTCCTGTGAGTATAATTATTTCAAAAGCAAAAGATTTTGAAAAAAACTATTGATTGTTTAAAGCAAAAGCAAAACAATGTATGGGGCAGTTTACAACAAACACAGAAGTAAAACATACAACAAAAAATACGGCAAGCAAGAAATGGAGTTGAACACAGCTGTACGATTCTGATGTTGTCTGTGCAATGGTATAATACTGATTCACGGTTGATTGTGCTCTTAAGGATGTATACTATAACCCCTTGAGCAGCCAACAAATATCTATCTAAGCAGTATAGCTAAAAAGAAAATAGAAGAGATAAAATAGATAATAAAACTACTTGATTAATCCAAGAGAAAAGGTGAAACAAGGAACAAAGAACAGGAAGGACAAACAGAAATAGGAACAAAGTGATTTAAACCAACTGTATCAGTAATTACAGTAATCGTACATACACTAGACACTTCAATACATGATAGATTGTCATTTGGGTTTTTGTTTTTTTAAAAAAGATCCAACTAAATGTTATTTATAAGAGGTATACATTAAAATATAAGGACACATTTGGAAGTAATACATTTGAAAGAGATATGTTACATAATCACTACACATAATGAAACTGGAGTGGCTATGTGATAACAGAGAAAGTAGACTTCAAGACAAGAATTATCGCGAGTGAAAAGAGAAATAGTTCATAATGATAAAAGGATCAACTCAACAGGACATGACAATTCTAAACATACGCACCCAGTAACAGGCTTTCACCTACAAATATAGGAAGCAAAAATTGATAGAACCAAACAAATCCTTTTAACAGTTTTCTGTCAGTCATTTCTGGAATAAGCAGAAAATAATAGAACATTTGAACAACAGTATTCATCAAGTTTACTTAATTGACATTTATAGAACAGTCCACCCAACAACAGAATACATTCTTTTCAAGTGCACGAGGAATAGTCACCAATATAGATCATGTATCAGGCCATTAAACAAGTCGATACATTTAAAGAATTGTAATCATACAGAATATGGTCTCTAACCACATGGAATTAAACTAGAAATCAATTTTAAAAAATGAAAAAACAAAATGTCTTCACCTTTATGTCAGCAGTCTCTCTGCCTCAAATAATCTACATAAAGATTGTCTCAAACCCTTATTCTCCACACTTGATCTTAGCCAAAAAGCCGAGAAGTAATCAAACACTTATTCTCTACCCGTTTTTATCTAATATCCTCTCCTATATTAGTCAGGGTTCTCCAGAGAAACAGAACGAACAGGAGGTTAAATAAAGATATTGACTGATTGATTTTAAGGAATTGGCTCATGAGATTATGGAGGCTTGATAAATCCAAAATCTGCAGGGTAGACAGGCACACTGGAGTCTCAGTGAAGAGTTGCTGGTGGAGTTCAAAGGCATTCCACTGGTGGAATTCTAATTTGCTCGGGGGAAGTCAGTCTTGGATCTATTAGGGTCTTCAAGTAATAGATGAAGCCTATGCACACTATGGAGGGCAATGTGCTTTACTCAAAGTCCATCCACTTAAATGTTAACCTCATCCAAAAAGGACGCTTTCACAGAAACAGTGTTGGACTAAGTGTCTGGGCACTGAAGCCCAGCCAAGTTGACATATGAAATTAACCATCACACCCCTCCACCATGATTTCTCCTAAATTAAGAGTTCACTTTGTGAATCATCAGATCACTTCACATGTCCTCACAGCTTGTTCCTCAAATTCCACCAAAACCAAGATACCAACAGAACCCTGTTCACACAAGGTTTTGGGGGGTCTAACAGACTTTTACTGAATGTCAGGGGAGACAGGATGAGTTCTTCTTCAGCAACACAAACAACTTCAAAATGCACAATCAAACCCCTGCCATTTGGACCCACTAACTTCTCTCCCACTTCCTTTTCTGTTCTCCCCTATCCCAAAGTTATTGCTCATTTCTAATGAAAAGCAGTCTAGATGCTTCTATTGATTCCCTGATATCTGCCAAACAATAGCTCCAGAGTCTCACTTTGCATTCTGCAGTATTTTCCTAAATAGAGACGACTGCCTGAGAAGAATTCCAGTACCAGCTGTAGGCCATCCTTGCATCTCAATCCTCTCAACACCTAGTTAGGTCCCCATCAGTTTCAGTTTAAACTTTGGTTTAATTCTCATTTTATTCCACACCCCTCCAAATCATCCAAAAGGAAAAATACAAATCCCAGCACATATAAAAACTAGCAAATTCCTCTAAAAGAGGAGGCTCAGTCTGTAAGCACCATGAGGCTGGAGAAAATTGAGAGACTAAATGGATGCTTTCCATTTCGGACTCCGTCAGGTGTGGGAAAATTGCACCCAGATGGTGGTGGGCTGGAGGTCGATTGGGATCTCTCTAACGCAGCCATCCCCAACCTTTTTGGCACCAGGGACCAGTTTTGTAGAAGACAATTTTTCCACAGACCGGGGGTGGGGGTGGGGGTGGGAGGGAATGGTTTTAGGATGGTCTGTAGCCCAGGGGTTGGAGATCCCTCCTCTAAAGAATGCTGCCTCACCACAGACGCCTTGAAAATGTGACTCACGGATCCCAGCTGTGAAGGCAGGAGCAGCTCACTGGACCTGGTGCCCCCAGCTCCCGCCCCAGTTTCTGTGACTGAAGGAAGGGTGAAGGGAGCTCACTTTTGACACCTCCCACCTCCAGTTTTAGGGTCTTGGAGCTTCCCCGCTGTGGAAATGCACATATCATTTCACTCTGGGACCCTATAATGTTGGAAAGTAAAGCAATCAATAAAACCCAGCTGATGCCTGTGGTGGTTTAAATTACAACCTTGCAGAAACTACATTGTGGAAGACAATGTTTAAAAATGCAGTGCTTATTGTCCAGGACGCAGGTCTAAATGTTGGGCTTTCCCACCAATGGGAGAGTGTTTGGGGTGCAGCTGCCTTCACTGCTGTCCTTTGAGCCTCCGTCACCTGACCTGGAGGGGAGAGGGGGTGAGGACCAGAGTGCATCCTCCAAGCCGCGCGGCCAGGCCGCTGGCACAAGCAACCCAACGCGAACGGGGGCTGAGGCGAAGCCCTGCACGAGACCCAGAACACCGAGGGGCTGGGCGGTGGGCTGCCCAGGGCCACTCTTACCGGCACTGCACCCACTTTGCACCCGGGCCGGGCCTTCCCTTCGCCCTGTAGTTCCTCTGCGCCGAGGCCCAGGACGGCGGAGCAGGCTCTGCTGCGGACCTGCGTCCCTCCGGCTGCAACACAAGACACGAGGGGTCGGAGCAGCGCCCGGGTCCCGTGTTGTAGCCCGAGGTCTCACACCTTGTCATGGTAAGCCTGGCCTGCGGGTGCCTGCCTCGCTTCCTCGTCCAGCTGGGCCGCCTGGGTTCGGCTTGGGGAATCCAACCTGCTGAGAGTCAGGACCAGCAAGCTGTAAAACAACAGAGGCTGGCGTTGGCATTGGGCGCTGGGACCCGGCTGTCCTAGGGCCAGGGGAAAAACCTATGGTCTGGGCGAGGGGCAGCCTGGGACCTCCAGGACGGAGTCCTGCCAGGGGCAGTGTGCCTTCCAGGTGCTCCAAGTGAGCTTCCGAGGCTTATGGAAATGCTCAGTACATTGCACACACATATTTAACTGTCCACATGCCTTTTCCTTCAAAAATGAATTACGGCTGTTTACAAGCCACTAATTACAGTTTATTAAAACAATACTTCCTAGGAAATGGGGTTCTTACTCTAATACTATGATGAGAATTTTATAACTGCCAGACTGGAACAATGAATGGCCCTGAATTATAATATATATCTGCACTTTGGGAGTGAGGCAGTAAACACAACATTATTGCTATCTATTTCCGATGGGCCTATGGAGGATTGTTTATTTATGGCTGATTTTTATTCAGAAACTCCTACATATAATTTTTATCTCTTTTTGCGTGTGTGTGAGTCAGTTCTGGTTTTTCTTACAAAATAAAATGAAGTAGGTCCAGAATTTTTAAAAAAGTGACCTACTGAAATCCCTCTGGGTAAGCTCTTTGCGGAAATCACAGGCTTGACGAAGGGCTGATTTGTCTCGCAGCCCTGCCATTGGTTTTGTTCAACCCGTCTTCTGAAAGGCGGTAGGCTTCGAGCACAGGTTAGTCATCAAGTCCAAGTGTAGAAATTAAATATTACATGGTTTTCTACCAGTGAACGAAGACAAGAATGCCACAGACTCACCAAGTAGGAGAGAGAGGAAGAACAACACAGGCAGACCTTGGAGATGCTGTGGGTTCGGTTCCAGATCACTGCAATAAATCCAGTTGTAATCTTGCTGCTGGTGGAGGCTCTCGCCTTCAATTTGTAAAAAAAAGGCAACATCTGTGAACCGCCACAAAGCAAAGCACAATGAAAAGAAGCACACCTGTATCACATCCACCTTGATACAGGAACTTAAAGCTGAACAGTTTTGAAGGAAAAAAAGTCTCTTCTGCCTAAATGATCGAAAAGATTTATGAGAGTTCGTCGCCAATGACCTGGATACTCACCATGGTATCTGAGTGTATGCAACGGCTTGGAGGCACACATTCCCCAAACAAGTTACTTTTTTCCCCAGACTCCTTTCAGAAGCCAGGCGATCCTCACCCAGGGCCACGGCAGGGTTCAGGCACGTTGGCTGCCATGCAGTTTCCCCTCATCCTTTCCAGCAGAACCTGAGAGGTTTCCAGTGGCCATGTCCCAGCCTCCCTTGCTGCTGATGGCCTGTGACACACTTCTAATCAGGAAGGATTTAAGTTATTCTTTGTTGTCGTGAGGGCTGACAGCAGTCCACACGTGCTTTTTAGCCTTTGGCTTTCACCTTCTTCCTGCCCGGATATGGATGTGCTGCCTGGGAGCAATCTGTGAGCACAAGGAAGGAGGGGACTGCATCCGTGATGGGTCACACATCAGTTCTGACCTCCTGCCCCCAGGCTTCTTGTTAGCTACATCCGTGCATTCATTTGGGGAATATTACCGCACTAGCTCCTGTAGCCTGCATTCTTGTAGACACCGAGGATACAGCAGGAACAGGGCAAATAAAGACCCTGTCCTTATAAAGGTCACATTCTACAGGAGATAAGCAGGTTATAAATGAATAAAGAGTGGAAGGGGAGAGAGCCTGGGGGAAAAATAAAGCAGAACAGGAGAAGGGGACTAGGAGATGCAGGGCAGTAGTGCTGTGAAAAAAACTGCAAGGAAGTGACCTGAGAAGATCTGAAGGAAGACAGGGCACAGACTCCATAATATCTGCCACAGAGAGAAAGAGCGTTTGTATCAATATTGTATCAATATTGCAGGCTGGAGGGAAGAAAATCAGTGGATGGCAGTAGAGATGGAAAGGTTAGTACCTTGTTTTCTGTCCCCTTGTACGCTAGACAGAACTGCATTCAACTGCACAGAACAGACAGCTGGGCCCGTGGCTGTTAACAGGCTCCCTTCCTCACACCCATGCCTCTGAGGAAGGCTGGCTCCGCCCTCTGTTCACGGGTCCAGGAAGCTCTGCCCACCCCCCACCCCCACCCCCACGCCCAATCTCGCCCTCCACAAGCTCTTGGAGCACCTTGGTGGGCCAGCCTGCTAGCTTGTGCATGAGCTTTCCGGGGGCTCTGAGCTTTTCCATCTTGTGTCTCTTGGACGTTAATTACTTTTTAAGATTTTGTTGTGTTTCAGGGGCCCAGGACTGGACCTTTGAGAAAGGAGAACCTATCAGTGGCCGACTGCTGGCTGTCGGGAGAGGCTCCCCACTCCCCAGGACCGATGCTTAGAAAATCCAGACACCCGATTTTATCTGTGTCCTGGTGTTATCAGCCAGGAGGGCTGCTTCAGCCTGACTGAACTCAGAAGAGACCGAAATTCTGCACATAGTGACCTCGCCTTTGAAAAACGTCCTAGGTCGATTGGTTTTATTGAGTTCTATTTTAGGCAAGTGAAGGCATCCCAATGCTTATCAGTACTTCAGACGTAAACGTATGTGGCACCCTGTGGTGTATTTTGAGAAACTGAGGGACACAGAGATACTCGGGACACTGAGGAGAAAGCTCCATGGTGATGCAGGGGGACTCAAACTGCAGCTCTGGTCAGACAGTAGCTGAGAGGGCAGAATGAGGGCACCCCGAGAGGCTGTGTGCACGCCGTGCCTATCTGCATGATGCTAGGCGACCTGGTTAGTCTCCAACGTCCCAAAGTGTGGGCCAGGCAGGGACAGAGCCTCAGCCCCTGGGAACCCTCCTGTACCTGCCCCATGGCACACCCTCTGGGTGTTGTGGGTCAGGCTTTTCTACCCCCAGTCAGAAGCCTGGCCCATGTGAGGCATGCGGTTGGAACAGCAGAGGGGCAGGGGCAGTCAGGGATGGTCTGCACCCTCCTAAGCGGAAGGTTAGCAGTGGGTCCCAAAGGAGGTGAGGTCCAGCTGAGAAGCTCCTAGCCCACCCAGCCAAGCTGGAAGGCAAGTCAAAGGCAGGAGGGGCCAGGGGAGGCCGGAGCAGGGGAGGGGACATTGTTGGGAGTAGAAGGAAAAGATAAGCCTCCTATCCCCGCTCACTGCCTGGGCCCTTCCACCCCCAACCTCACTCATAGTCCTGGAGCGGGGCTGCCTGGCTTGTTTGCACCCAGGACAGGTCAGAGTGAAGTGAGAATGGGAACCAGAAGGAAAAGCTTGGAACAAAACTCCGTCAGTAAGTCAAAGAGCATCTGTGGTAGGTGGAGACTGTTGTGGGCGGAGGGTCAGGGGCCTCCTCAAGAACGGTGAAGTCTGGGATGGGGTAGGACTTCAGGGAAACAGGAGAATTTACTTACTGACGGTAGGTGACCTTTGTGAGATGACCTTGGTGAGGTGCAGCTGGATTTCAGGGCAGAAGTGGGCCGCACGGAGCATCCCAGTAGCTTTCCCACTGGGCAGGCCTGGGAAGGCCCTCCGCAGCGGGACAACTCATGACAACCTGCCTGGGAATCTGAGAGGCAAAGGGCTGTCCCAGAGCCCGGAGCCCGAGAAGGAGCCTGCAAGAGTAAGGCCTGGAAAGACGTGGCCAAAGGCACGTCTCACGCACTGAGAGCTCCAGAAACCTGAGCACTGGCAAATGCGTGAAAGAGTGTAGAGCTACTTGGAAAATGACAAAGTAGGAGATGTTAAAAAATGGCATGCCTGTGCACGAAGGTGGGTGGCAGCAGGGGCGCCAGTGCAACGGGCCCGCTGCCTTCCATTTGCTGCAGATTCTATTTGCACTCTATTTTCTTCTATTTTCTTTTACACCCTAAAAATAAAAAAGCCTCTACATTATATAGTCACCTTTCATCCATTTGTAATTCTCTCCCTCTGGGGCACCATAAATTTCTTTTATGTTATTATCAGATTAGAGAACTTAATACATTTTCCCCCTGAACACAAGGCTCACAGATGCTTTCCACAGCTGGACGGAGACCACACGGGAAGTGAAGGGTGGGAGCTGCTGGGTTATGGCATCTCACAGACTGGCCCATTGGAAAAGCTCTGCACCTACTCTGGATAGAATGCTAATGAGAAAACAAAGACCAAACCTCTTAGCTCCTACCAGCTTATTGAGAAGAAAAGGCAGAGCGATGGAGAAGCAGTAGAAGTCAGCAGAAACAGGCTCTTGAATTCCACACAGTGATGTGTTTACTTTGGGACTTCAGACAAGTCACTTAAACTCTCTGTGTCTCAGTTTCCCACCCCCTGCAAAACAGGGGAATGAAAACTTGTCCCAGTCTTGCACAGAACTGTTTTCACAGGTAGGGCAGCATAGAGTCTTCTCTGTTAGCTCTGAAATGGGAGTGAGCACTGACAATAAAATGTTATATTGATGCAAGATATTAGCAAAATTATTATTTAAGGAAATCATTCACTCCTGTGTTCATTAAGTCATTTAACACTCATTTAACACTATTATTCACTTACCATCCTTTAGGGTGTGCCCAACCCTGTGCTAAGCCCTGGAAACAAGGTAGCGAACCCCACACCGGTTCAGGCCATGGTGGTCAGCAGCCAAATGCAATCCTATTTCACATCCAAAGGGATGGTAGAGAGGTTCAGCCAGGGCCTAAGCTTTACAGCCCAATTGCTGGGACTGAAATCAGGCTCACGAGCTGCGTAACTCGGGGAACACTACATAGTCCCTGTGAAAACAAGTTTCTCCATCTTCAAAGAAGCTGGCCCACGGTGCCTGGCACAGATGGAGCACCCCGCCTGTAGGAGCTGCTGTTGTTGCCATATGCACCAGCGATGCTGTTTTTTTCACGGTGACATATTTAGAGGTGACGTGATGGATGACTCCCCAGTCTCCCCACAAAGGTGACCCTCCCTGGTGTTCAGTCTGGACCTCACCCAACAGATAAACCTCTAGTGCCTCCACCTCTGGAAGGATGAACTTAGCAGTGAGGTAAACCAAGGACATGCCACACATGCTTGCAAGAGCAGAATTTCAGAGAAGGGGGAGGTCACTGTGACTGTCGGCCACAGAGGTGGCCTGGCTCCTTGCACACAGCAGGCCTCAGCATACGTGTCTGAATGAACAAGGAACGAAGGTCTAATCTGAGCTAGCCCTTTATAGAAACCATGCTTGTAAGGGTCTGCATTTGCTGGGCACACAGCGGGTGCCAGGCACACCCTTAGAATGTGAGAAGGGTCTTGACCGACGGTGGCAGGAAGCATGGGACTCACCACCAGCTGTGGGTTACCTTGTGTTCAAGGCGCGTCTCATGAAACCACGTGGCTGTGGGATCCATTCAGGATTGCACACTATTAACCTACAGGTAAGATAGATTTAATAGATTAACTTCAACACATTAAGTTATAAACATTAATTTAAAAACACAGGAGAAGCCCTTTTGGGCACAATGTCTTGGAGGCGGGGTCCCCCTCCCGGCTGTAACCCCTAAGGCCTTATCAGACAGTGCTATCTTCGGTCCTGCCGTCTTCTGACCAAAAGGGAGGCCCCCACAGACTGCTTAACATAGTCTCACCAGACTCCCCGCAACTATTTAAAAATATCCACTTCCTCTCTCCAGGCCTTCTGCCTGGACCCCTGCAACGGCCTTCTCGTTGGAGGCCATTCTAGTGCCTTCTAATTGTCCACCCTGCCTTCCACACCACCTCTGTCAGTCAGTCCACTTCCCAAAGAGTAAAGCTTACCTGCTCAGCCCGGCAGTTACCAAGTTTTACGGTGTGGCCTCTGCCCATTTCCAGCTACTCCTCCAGCAGCATTTCATAGTCCTGAGAAACTTACTGCTTCCTTGCTTCCCTCCCCCACTGCTTTGCCCACACCATTCCCTCCATGGGGCGTGCCCCCTCTCCTGTTCCTGCCCATCACTGCACTCGTATTGTTGCAGAGGTAGCTCAGGGATCCCTTCTCCTTAGATGCCCCCACTTCTCACCTCCTCATGGGCTAAGACCGAACTACATTGTTGACACTTCTTTATATTGCAGGTCTTTTAAACAATACATCTTTTTCAAACTCCGTGGTTGTAAACGTCATTAGATCAGGAACTGAATCATGCATGGTTTTGTGTACCCTGTGGTTCCTAATAAGACATTTTGAATATTGAGCATATATAATAAATATTTGCTGGATAAATTAATATTTAATTACTTTATAAAAGTTCCCCTATTTGTCGTGAAAATGGCCTTTTTCTTCCAAAGTCACAACGTAAGTCCCTATCTCAGAAGCTTTTTCTGATATCATTTTCTTGAGCAGTGTTATTAATAATTTGTCTTAAAATGCTCATTTAAGTGCCCAACTTGAAGATAAGAGGTCGGCTTTCCTGTCAATGCTCACACTCAGCCATAATTATCTGTCAGAAGAGGCATGAAGATGTGTGGAGATGAAAGCTCGGAAGGTCGGATGTGCCGCCCCAAAATCCTGAAATGGGGGGCAATTATCAGCAGGCTTCAGTGCAGGGGTTGCGGCGGGCACAATTAATTGTGTGTGAGGCCATGATTAATTGTGTCTGAGTTTCATAGAATTCAGTCTGCCCCCCCATCCCAAAACACACACACGCACAGAGAGAGAGAGTGAGAGAGAGCAGGCCCTCTCCCTGCTAGAAGGGAGTGTCCCCACATGCACAGGTCTAAGGCTAACTGAAGTGTGCTCATTCAAGGACCAGAACTCAAAAACACATCAGAGTCCACATGGGACTGCCCAGTCGTCTCAAACATGAGATTCTCATCTTCACTCAACCTTGCATTTATTGCTCAGGGTCATTACCATGAACCTTACTGAGCTGTGCAGTCATACTGTGGTTTTCTCAGAAGCTCTGTGCCTTTTCCTCTCAATTGCTAAAATATTTAGTTTCTGTATCTGCTTTTCATAATTTTCTAGTCTCGCCATGACTGTCAGATTCTCTGTGGCCATCTCATGAGAGGTCAACCTACAGGAGCAACCTGCCAGAAAACTAGCTAATCGAGCTGCCTAGGGGTGTGTCTGAGCAAGATACATGTTATTAAGGTAGAGAACTAGTGGTCCCAGCTACATTTATTCTAGAAGGTCTGATGCCTTCTCCTACTTGCCCCCCTGGCTGCCTAGAAAGTTCAAGTTGTAAGTAATCTCAGTTGCAAAAGAAGATGGTGGACCAGCTTAGCAGTAATGTATCATCTTCACTTTGTGATCAGCAATTCAGTTTCAGCACAGCAGCATTGTTCATTGTGCTAAATTAATGCTGCTAATTTGAATTTTATTGGTTATGTAGTTTTTATTATTGTCAGTTGAAAATTTGTTTTGGCTTTATATCTGTATATTAGATTATATGTATTTAAGTAGCATCATAATAATAAAGCCAACACTGGGGAATCCATAAGAATTCTTCTCAGTCCTGCTTTGCAAAATCTTTCCTGGTTTGTACCATGTACCTGACACCTGACCTGCTCCTTGGGGAGGCTTGTCCTTGACTCTGTTCTTGCCTAGTGGTTGCTATTGATGCAAAATGACTGGCAGTAAACATTCATATAAAAGAAAGCACAGAAGAGCCACAAGAGACTAGGTTATAATGCTATAAAGGTGGGTCACTCAGATCATCCAGAATACAAGGGCTGTTCAGAAAAAATGTAGCCATCAATGCCTCTATTTTTCATATTACATGACTGGATACTTTCCAGTCAGCCCTCATATACTGATACTCATTTTTTTATTGCCATCAAAATATCCATGTAACTTTTCTAAAAATTGAACTTTGTATTTTGAGAGATAATTATAGATCCACATGCAGTTATAAGAAGTAATACACAGAGATTCCACATATACTATATTTACCCAGTTTCCCCAATGGTAACATCTTGTAAAATGATAGTAATATCACAGCCAGGAGATTGACATTGAGAACGTCAAGGACAAAGCACCAGTCTTAATCAGATTTCACCAGTTTCACATGCACTTACTCACTGATTTATTTTGTTTGTATTTAGTTCTATGCAATTTTATGACGTGTAGTTCCCACTACTATGGTCAAGATCTAGACCAGTTCCATCAGCACAAGGATCCATTTGTACCCACCGACATCTCCCGCCTGTGCTGTGCCCACCCCCAAACCCCGGCAAGCACTAATCTGTTCTCCATAGTTCAGTTATGTCAAAGATGTTACATAAATGGAATCACAGTATTTAGCCTTGAAGGATTAGCTTTTATACTCAGTATAATTCCCTTAAGATCCATCCAAAATGTAGTGAATCAATAGTTTGTCCTTTGTATTGCTGAGTAGTATTCCATATTATGGCTGTACCACAGTTTGTTTAACCATTTACCTGTTGAAGGACATCTGGGTTGTCTTGGGCTATTACAGATAAAGGTGCCATGATCATTTGTGTACAGGTTTTTACATAAACATAAATTTTCATTTCTCTGGGATGAGAGCCTGACTGTGAGAGTGCTGGGTTATATAGTAATTGCATGTTTAGTTTTAAGAGAAACTGCCACACTTCTCCAGAGCACCCATACCATTTTACTCAACATAAAGTTTTAAAATTCTCCTCAATGGGAGTTCCCTGGTGGTGCAGTGGCTAAGGCTTAGGCGCTGTCAGCACTGCGGCCTGGGTTCGATTCCCAGCCAGGGAGCTACCCACGTACCAAAAAGCAAAAATAAAAGAGCTGGGGTGTGCTGCTGTACCTGGAGGTGCCTTTCAGTCTACACACACCTCTGAAGCTCCAACTTTGGGGGCCCCTCTCTTCCCAGATCACTTCACAGACCCTGGAAACATGGTCATATGTCTCTATAAAATCTCTAGAAGTACAAAATTTTAACCACCACTGACTAAGACCGCGGACTATGTCTACTCCAAACTGTGTCACACACTCCTTCAGGCCAGATAATAGGGGGATGGCCCTGACTTTTGGCCACCTCATCCTTAGGGCTTACCAGTTGCTCTCTGGTATGCTTCCCTTCCACTTCCCCGGGGGCCTCAGGAAGGCCTGGGGGTACACTGCCTCACGTCAGCCACACTGTGGGGACTCACAAGAGGGCATCTTATGCTTGAGTCTGCAGCTTTAGAGAGAGTGGCATCTCCTGAGGCCAGAGGTTTCCAGAGGGAAAGTCTGTGCCAGACACCGTGGAAGCTTCTGCCCCAAGTCCAAGTGAGCCAGTGTCTGGGGGACCTCTGACCACAGCTGTGTAGTTGGAGAGATCCAACGTACACGCAGGAAGCTAGCGAGGCTTGCAGAAGCAGTGGTCCCCGAGGCCTTCTACAAATCCTAGTGCCCAGGCTGCCTCCAGACAAGTCAGGTCAGGGATCGGACCTGCTGGGGGTATGACAGGGCCCTAGGATTTTTCTAAGCTCTCCAAGTCATTCTAGGATCCAGCCAAGCTTGAGAGCTGCTGAGCTATTGGAACTTGGGTATTTAAAAGGAGATATGCCCTTATTTTAACAGCTATAATCTAGTGAGAGCAGGACTTTGCATTACCTGTATATTGTCGTGACTATTAAATTCGTCTGTGACAACGGTGGGAAATATCAGCCTCCATCTTATTTCAGCTGCCTCTGTCTTTTTCAGCTTCCTGCAGCTGTTTTCACTGGCATTCCCTCCCTCCTCTCCTCCCACCCCCGCCTCAGTTCTTAAAGCAGGTCTAGCTGGATGGGGAGGTGACTTGGGTCATCCAGCCTCCCCGCCCTGCCCTGAGCTAAGTGGCTGACTACTTCATTCCCCAAGATTCATTTGCTGCCTTTAGCACCGGTGGCTGTCCCAGGGCTCTCATGCACTTCTCCCTGCAGGGCCAGTGCTCCCCATGCACCCCACTCACTCCTACTCTGGTTCCAACCCATGGGTAACGTTCTATGGCTGAGGTCCTGCTGCCCCTACTCCAGAGGGCCTCCTGGCCCCACGGCCAGGGTACCATTACCACTTAGACAGAGAACCCTCAGTGGCCTCCTCAACTCTTTAGCACTGACCACCTTGGATTATAAGTCTCAAACCTCTGGCAGCTGTAACGTGAGCTGGCCACACGCCTGGTAGATCTTCCATCGCCTACCAGACCTCTGTCACAGCACCTGTCACAGGGCTCATGCAGGACCTGGTGCATGTGACCCAGACAAGGAATCACGGTTCTTCACCACTAGCTCAGAACTATGGCAGAAAGACCGTGGCGACAGGAGTCAGGAGATGGGCACGTAAATGCCAGCTTCACACTGGGCCACTTCCCTATTGCTGCTGTCAGGGAAATACCACGAACTTAGTGCCTTAAAACAACAAAGACATGTCTCAGTTCTGGAAATCAGAAGTTTAATGAGTCTTACAGGGCTGAACACAAGGTTCTGGCCAAGCTGCATTCCTTCTGGAGCTTTAGGGGCAAATTTGCTTCCTTGTCTTTCCCAGTTTCTACGAGTCCCCTGCATTCCTTGGTTCCTGGCTGTATCACTCTGACCTCTGCTTCTGCTCTCACATTTGCCCCTTTAACTTGGAACCCCTTGTCCCCCACTTACAAGGACCCTTGTGATTATACCTGGATAATCCAGGATAATTTCCCCATCTCAAAATCCTTAATCGCATCTGAAAAGCCCCTTTTACCATGTAAGGGAACACATCCCCAGAAAGTCCTGGGAATTAGGGTGTGGACGACTTTGGGGGCCATTTTTCAGCTTATCACAGCCTCTGATTTGCCGTGTGATCCTGACCAAACCATCCACTTCTCAGAGCCTGCCTCACCTTGAATATCATGAAGAATTGAGCTAATCCACACCTTTAACTCGGAAATTCTATGATTCTGTGATCCAGGGCTCACCAGCATATTTGGTGGGATGGAAACTGAGGCCAGGGACTGTAGTTATGGGGGAGCTGTCTCTAGGGAAGGCACCAGCTCGGGGCTGAGGCCAGGGCCTGTAGCCTCTCAGCATGTTTCCCTGCCCCAGTTAGCCTCATGTATTAAATTTTGTTCTAAAGAAACCGGGAGCAATGTCTGAAATATTTTTAGAGAATTATGTTTTCTGCTTTTGCCCCCCACTCTGTATCGTGAGTAAAGCTGTTTCATAAAGCTAAGGTTACTTTTTGCTGTTCTTCACAGATTGAGATTTGCAAATTCAGTCCTCTGAGTGGTTTATTTTCTCTTAGACACTTTACTTAGCTAACATAACACATTGTTCTCTCTTGTAAACACTGCCATTAGCCACACTCGGTGGAATGGCCTGCTTCTCTCCCTCGATGACAATCTGGTTGAGCTCAGACCCGTCCACTTTACAGCCCCCTGCAAGGCTCCCTCCTCCCCTTGTCTGACCTCGCTCCCTGGATGCGTCAGGAGTAGGGAGGGGTCTACTTGGGGCACCTGTTTCCCTTCCCTTCCTCCTTTCCACTCTTCAGCAGGACGTGTGGAAGGATGGGCTAGAAGGAGCTGGACTAGAGACCTCCCTGTCCAGTGCCTCGAGGTCAAGCCTCCAAATTGTTGATGTCATCTGGCGGGGGGGGTGGAGGGTGGGTTCCAAATGCTGGCTGCCTCCAGGCGCAAGATAGCTTCCTCAGAAGCCAGGAGGGCCTCCCCACTGCTCCCCTTCCCTCACTTGGGATCATGGCAGACCTGCCCCTCTCAGTCTCTGCCGACCCCACCCCAGCTCCAGCCTCCGGGAGTTCCCCCATTCCTACATACCTGTCTCAGTGTGCAACCCAATGAGCACCTGACCCAGGGGAAGCGCCATCATTGTGGCCACAGTGAAGGGCAGGCTTGTAGGCTGCTCCAAGGCAGGCGGCCCTGTCTTCACCAGGCCAGCTCTCACAGGCTCTTATCCTCCTATTCCACAAGCAAGCTGCAGGTGTGGACACCCCAATGGAGAATGACAGGCCAGTCATCCCTTCTTCTAATCATTCATTCACTCAGCCAACATCTAGCAGCCACCAACACAGAGGCTGGAACAACTCATGGTGCTGGGAATACAGCAAAGGCATAAACACCTCCCCTCAAGGAACTTCCACACAAGAAAATGACACATTCAAAGGGAAGGCGAGAAGGGACTGAGTAAAGAAATGGTGATGAAAAGTGCCCCTAGCAAGGGGGAGTTAAGTGAGTTGTTCAGTGAAGGCCTCAGGACATCTGAGCAGATTTAAAGAAGGTGAGGAAGTAGTCCCTGTGGATATCTTGGAAAAGAATGTGCCGAGCTGCAGAGCTGGTGCAAAGGCCCTGAGGCAGGAGCCTGTGCAAGACGTCTGAAGAACGGCAAGGAGGTCAGGGTAGACAAGGGGTGAGAGCAGGGCGAACAGGAGGAGCAGGAGGAGGCGAGGCTGGAGCGGTGAGGGGGTCGGTAAAGGCCCTTACAGGCTACTATAAAGTCTCTGAATTCAGTGGGAAGACACTGGAGGGGACTGGGCAGAAGAGTAACATGAGATGACTTTCATAGGATCCCTCTGGCTGCCCTGTGGACCACAGACTATATGGAAGCAAGGGCAGGGGCAGGGAGACCAGTTAGCAGGCTACTGCGCCGACCTGGGCAAGGGATGATGGTGGCTCACACCAGGGCGGTAGCAGTGCAGATGGTGACAAATGGTCGGGTTCTTAATCTGTTTTGAAGTCAAGCCAACAGAATTTCCTGGCCTGTTTGATGAGAGGTGAGGGAGAGTGAGACAAGTCAAGTCTTTGAGCTGAACAACAGGACTGATGGAATTGCCATGAACTGAGGTGGGGAGAGGAGCAGAGTGGGTGGCGAGAAGGAAGATCTTGTTATGTTTGGATGTGGTCAGTGTGAGATGTCTGTTAGGCATTCAGGTGGGGGTGTCAGGGAGGCAGGGTACATATGTGTGTGAACTTCAGGGGTGAAGTCTAGGCTAGGCATGTAAACTGAAGAGACATCAGCATGTATGTGATAGTAAAAGCCACAAGACATGGAACAGAATAGAGAGCCCAGAGATAGGTCCACACGAATAGACTCAATTGATCTTTGACAAAGAAGCAAAGTCAAATGAGTGGAAAAAGGATCATCTTTTCAACAACAGATGGTTGCTGGAACAACTCAATGGCCATGTATGAGGGGAGACCCAAAAGAACCAGAAGTATCTTCTGCCCCTTGCAGTACCGGCTTCCCCTGCTGGGTAGAGTGTCCTAGGACCCCATCTGCATCAGCGTAGCAGCTGGTGTGGGTGTGAGAGGCTGAGTTTGGCTTCAGTGAATTTTTTTGGAGTCTCTTTCAACACATTTGCCCATTTCTTGATGGGTGATTTCCCCAACAAGCGGCATGACAACACACCTGCCCACACCGCGCTGAGTGTTCAGCAGTTTTTGACCAAAAATGGCATGACCCCCGTGCCCCACCCTCCCTATTCACCCGATCTCACCCTAACTGACTTTTTTTCTTTGTTTCCCCAATGAAAAGAGGTCTCAGAGGGAAACATTTTGCTGATGGATAAGAGGTGAAAAAAAAATGGCAGAACCACTAAAAGGCATCAAAATCAACGAGTTCAAAAACTGTTCTGAGCAGTGGAAAATGCATCTCGATCGGTGTAGTGCTTCAGATGGAGAGGACTGGGAAGGTGACTGAAGTTTAAACCTATGAGAATAAATACACCTTTTGTAAAAAATAAATAAATTCCTGGGTTTTTTGGGGTCCCCCTTGTACAAAAAATATGAACTTAGACACAGATCTCCTTACATCTTCACAAAAATTAACTCAAAATGGATCACAGACCGAAAGGTAACATGCAAAACCATAACACTTCTAGAAGATCTGTGACCTTGGGTTCAGTGATGAGTTTTTAGATGCAACACCAAGAAAGAGCACAATCCTTGGAAGAAAAATTGATATGCTGAACTTTATTAAAATAAAGCTGTGAGGTTAGATAAAACCACCAAGAGAAGACTGGAGAGAAAAAAGAGAAGAGGTCCAAGAAGAGGTTTGGGACACTCTCCAGCTGTCTTTGGTATCATTGTTTGTGGCCCAGGAATCGCTGTTTTACTGACAGAGATATTTTTCTCTTCTCTTCCCTGTTATTGCCAAAGTTTACGATTGCTGGGCTGCCAACTCTGGGTAACAAACATGCTTTCTGTGGCCGTGTGCACTACCTCCAAGGCAAGCCGAGACCAGGGCTGCCCGGGCCCCCTGCCAGCACCTTGGGGACTGCAGCTTTCTTGTCTTCTGCTCCATCCCTGCTCCTCCTTGGCTCTCCATCCCCAGACTGAAGCAGAAAGAAGAGCTGTGTCGTGGGCATCCACATTTGTCTGCAAAACCCCTGTCCTCTACAGGGAGTCATTGTCTCTTCCCAGGTCTAATTCTTTGTCCTTTTCAACCAGAGCTATTATTACTTCTCATTTGCATTGACTGGTCCCTTAGCAACCATCCTACCACATTGAATGGGACATCAACTCCCTTCTAAGACTGTGAGAGTTACCAAAATCTTACTTCCACCAGAGTACAACTAAAACATCATCAACAGGCATGCAGACAGTTGTCACCACGTCCACATACGTGAATCTCCTCCCTTACAGAACAGCTGCACGATAGCCAAGCCGACCAGAAGGCACATTTTGGATGAATCCTGTTTCTCCGTGGCCATCAGTAAAACATAACCTCATAAGTTTGTTCACCCTTAAAGCATCTGGGACCCAAAACAGTGCCACTGCTTTTAAGATTTAAAGTTATATATCATATTTAAATAAGGTAGACAGGAGTTCCCTGATGGTGTAGTGGCTTAAGGCTTCGGTGCTGGCGCTCTCAGCGCTGCGGCCTGGGTTCGATTCCCAGTCAGGGAGCTACCCACATACCAGAAAGAAAAAAAAAATAAGGTAGACAATTTTATACTACAAGCACTCCTTACTCGACAATTGAGTTCCATTCCTAGGACTAGGTCATTAAGTAAATTGGTCGATAAGCAAGGAGCTTAAGGGCAGATGTCTTGTGGTGTGGCGTGGTGCTACAGGATATGTATTCTTCAATAGATACCACGTGACACCACACTTATAAGCGAGCTATGTAGTCTTGCGTGATTGCGAAGGCTTCGTGTAGTGAATGCTAACTGACTGTGGGAACAAGACAAAGACTGAGAAAGGGGATTCCCAGCGCTAGAGAACTGGTTGTAAGTCTGAGCGGTCGTTAAACAGGTAGGTCGTTAAGTGAGGAGTGGCTGTACTTTTTTACATTTATTAAGACTCCACCTTTTCCTAAACAGTATTAAACAGCAGTGTGCTGGTAAACTAGCTCTCTGGGAAAATAAAACTAGAAAGATTTATTGCATAGCGTCTGCTTATATCCATTGTGTGAATACTCCCACTGTGGCACAAGGGACTCACAGAATTCCTAAATATTTAAGAGTTTTTAGCATACCACTGGAAGGCAATCTAAAGGGATACATACAATGCATCAAGGTACAAAATATGGGGGTGGGGGGGGAAGGAATGAAACAAGAATAGAAGTACAAAGCGGAGCCAGAAGTTCATAAATATAAAAATGCATACTATAAAAGCCTACACGCACGTTTAATGCTGACATTTGGCATTAAGAAACTTCACTCAGCAGAGACACTTACCTGGTTCACAGTGTCCTTAAGATAAAAAGGAAGTCTCATGCTGAGAAGTGCCAGTTTTCTGTTCTCAAGTAGGTCACATGTCTCCTGAGGGTGCCCACCAGTAAAGACTGTGTCACAACATGAATGTCCTCATCAACATCAGGGTGATGGCCTGACCTTGAGACTCAATTAGATGAAAGCAATTCTACAGGAGCCTGGGCCCAGTCATCCTAATCCCCGGCAGGTGGAGCTGTGGTTGGATTTGAGTAATCTTCCAGGCTTTTGCTAAAGACCAGACAGACTGTGCTAAGTCTGAAATTGCTCTCTCAGCCAGATCTCCCTACTTGAGGGTGTTTCTAGAAATCCCCGTGTTAACAACATTCATACGATGGGGCAAGCGTCTGCCTCAGGACCCTTATCAACAAGCTGGGCCCCAAGAACCAGACTTCAATCTGGAGCCAGTTCACATCCCAGCCAGATGAATCCAGAGCCTCTGAATCAATCCATCTACAACCTTGTGACCCTTGTAGTTTGAATGGCTGACCACTCCATTTGAGGGTGAGCCCCTAATTGGTCTCAGGCCTGACCTGCCCTTCCCAGTTCTCCTCTTGTCCTCCCTGGCACTTCTATGGCTAAGCTCACACGAACGCCTGCATATATCTCTACCAACTGGCTCCATTTGTATTGGCATGGATGTGCAGCAATGTCTCTCAGGGCAAGAAACAGTCCTGGTTCACTCATTTGTCCTGTGCCCTCATGAAACACATGCAGGATTCAACAAATGGCTTTTTCTGATTTCCTCATTCCTGCTTTTTAAAATTTTTTTTATTTTTATTTTTTTAATGTGGGTAGTTCCCTGACTGGGAATCAAACCCAGGCCACAGCATTGACATTCCTGCTTTTTTAGGTAGAAATGAAGATGGGGGGAGAAGTGTTGAGCAGATGACAGTAATTACCAAAGAGATCATGGCCAAACCTAGCATACACAGCACCTTTTCTGTTATAGAGAGAGCCTCGGGCCACCTTGGCCTGGTTGTCCTTAATAAGGACAAAGCCACTAAGGCTCACACTTCACTCCAAGCCCTAGTGAGATGCAGCCACCCTGGCCTCACCTGGCAGAGGACAGACTCTCAAGACATCTGAGTCTAGGTAGAGAAATAACAAAGACTGTCTCCTGGGACATGTCCCATTCTCACCCAGCCAATAGGCCCAGTCTGCCACCCTGAGTCATTTAACTCACAATCCTAATACTGCCTATGCTGTGGCATATGGCCAAGTCACAGCTCTATGAGGAAACTAAAAGGCCATGGCTCTTCTCCAGCAAGAGGCATTTGACTTAGGCCACTGTCCTACCTTTAGTCCACAGGGAAAAACAAGGTTGAGGTTAAGGAAACAGTCATCTGGTGTCTGGGTATATGCGTGCATGCACTCATGAGGTTTCTTCTTTTCCATAAAGCCTGATAGCCCTCTTACTTCAGACATAAATTATAGCCAGATATAGGAAAATATAGAAACTGGGAAAGAAAAGAGGTTATTTTCTAAAAAGAATTAGAATATTCCTTGGTTAACTGAGGGGTGTCCAGGACCCTTTTGGAGCACTCTTTGCAGAAATAAATTCATTCCTTTAAGTACCTTTCTGGTGTAAAGCAATTAGTGGATACCCTGAGCCATGCACCAGTCTGCTCCCTGGGCACATGGAACCCCCCTCTCCTCTGATGCACTAAACTCAAATCTCAAATCAGCCGCCATCTGGTTAAGGGATCCTATAAAACTGCAAATGTCTGGTGGAGAAATGTTACATATAAGGAATACAGTTGCAGGAACTTTTCCACCTGCCCATTACGAGGCAAATTCTTTCTGGAGGCTAACAAAAGAGTGAGAGTGTCTTGACAGAAGTTACAAGGCCCATCAAGGCACAATCCGGCATTGTCCATCCCAAATAAATACACGTATACAGAGTTTCCTAGCAGCTTTCCTCACGGTAGGTCAAAGTCTTTCCCTTGTTCTTTTTTCATTAGTCAGTTGGAGGGAGCAATAAACCACCCTCTCTGTCTTCTACTCTACCCCACACCACCCTACTGTGCATAGCTGAGGACTTTGGGAGCTGCAGGCAGAGCCAGACTGGTCTGGCCCAATCAGAGCACTCCCATTCCCCTTGCTGTGGTGTTTGGTTCAGGGATAGGCTCCTGCAGAGTGGGGCTCACATAAAGTAAAGCACAGGGCCTTCATCAGAAGCAGCTGGCAGCCGTAGCCCCTGATGAGAGAAGCAACCTCAAGAAAAAGTCAACACAGAGGAGAGCCAGCTTGGAGAAACTAAGAGAAACTGAGCCATAAGCAGAAGCTTGGTCAAACCATACATGGAGCCCATGAAGCAATTGGGTCACAAAACCCAGTGATTCTCCTCTAATGTTCATACCTGTGCATTAGATGGAATTTTCCGTATCCTGCAACCAAAAACATCCTGGCTAAAATATCACAGGTGTTTAGAATTACAAATGGAAACTACCGACATCTTTAGAACAGGCTTTCAGAATCCTGGCTTTGAAAAGTACTACACTCAGGAAGATCGAACAACCAACAGTGACTGTTTATTTTCATGGGAAGCAATGACACTTCTAAATAATTTATGCATTATTTTCTACTTACACACTGCTTCTAAGAGGATTTGAGTCAGCTCACAATAAAAAAGACCTACATATTAGGACAATGAAAATAAGAATTAAATATCCAGGGAAAGAGATAAAAAAAATATATCCAAAAACAACAGTGAAGTATAATTGTTATACCAGAACATATAATTTAGCTCAGAGCATCCTGGCAGCCAAGGTTAAAAAAAAAAAAAAAAAAAAAAAAAAGCTTAATTTTTTTCCCCTGTCCATTCAGTTGCAATGTGGCCTCTTCTATATATCCTTCGTTATAGGGGTTCTGTTCATCTAGTCTTCAGATGATTCTTGAGGTTGATTGTTCTATAATTTAGCTGTCATTTTAATGTGGCCATAGGAAGCAACAGGCACAGCATTTACCTATTCTGCCATCTTGACTCTGAAGAGTAGCTTAATGTTTACATAACTCTTATTATCTGAAAAAGAAAAAGATCCCTATTTGCCACAAGATATGACACTTTTCCTAGCAGCAAATAAGCTCCGGAGTGGTTATAGTCCATTTGGAAGGTTTAGGCCTCTGAATGCTGACATTAGCTGAACCGCTTTAGCTCATCTATACTTAGAAGGTCAACAAAAGTGTCAGTGTTAATCTAAGTATTAGCAGTATTAGAATGTTACTAGATTCTGGCAGAAAAATGTTTACATCAGCACTTGCAAGAAAATACAGTGGGTTGCAGTAAATTTTTACAGAAAGTACAATGTGACACCAACCCCACAAGACTGTAGTCAGCAGCAGCAGGGGGGCACACTGAGGGCTTGAGCTCCACAGCCCCTCTGCACTCTGAGGACAGACAGGGCAGGAAGGTGGAAAAGTGGAGAAATGAAAAAGGAGAAGCTGAGACCCCATGGGAGTCCTCAGAGGGGCAGCTGAGCTGCAGGACCCTGATGGATGCAGCAGGAGAGAAGGTATGCTTCATCAGTGTGTGCTGACACAGGGCGGAGATCTCACGGCTAATCAGCGAAGGAGCTGGGGGTCTGATCTGAGGTGGCTGCAAAGCCCACTGCTCCCCTCTGTGGACCATGTCAATCCCACCCATTTTCTCTAATTGGAGCCACAGCTATAGGGGACAGTTCCAATGTAAGCTGTGACAGCCCCTCCAGCTTGGGCTGCACCTTTCTGCATTCCCACACTAGTCCATTCTACCTGTGACGCAAAAGCACAAGACAGTGAAAAGCCCCAGGTAGCCTTCAACCAACAGGCCATGGGAGCTGGCAGAGAATGCTCCAGCCTCTGGCCTTCGGCAGACAGACAGCTCTGAAAGGCATCCTTCCCACAGGTCCTGACAGAGACAAGACCTTACCCAGAGAAATAACCTCTACCAGTACTTTCTTTTTCTCCTTCTGGTCTCACTCTCCTCTCTTCTGGAATCACCTCCCAAAACAAACTGCCTGAAGCAAAGCCCTTCTCTCTGTCTCTGCTGGAAAGCATAGGGACATCAGAGACAGAAAGTGCAGGTTCAGACCCTTATTATTAAAACCACTGACCACTACTCTGCTCTGTCTGGAGAGAGAGGTTGCGGAGGAGGAAGAGGTTTTCAGGAAAAGATGGGCTCAGTGCTCAGTCAAAGGCAAAAGATTTCCATGAAGCAATTTGTCTATGACTTTTCTGAAGGTTGACTTGTCCACTTGAGAAAAGTCATGAGAGGAATTACCAGACCGTGGAATTGCTGGACGAGCATGGAGTTCTCAGTAAGTGCATTTCAAAGTACTCCTTCTCTTGGGCAGTTGAATACAAAAATTGTATATGTAAGTTGTATACAAGTTGTATACCAAAGGCTGATAAAATGGGTCTTCGTAGAGGTGCTTGGCAGCCTCCTTTTAAGTGGAGCACATACCCCTGACCGAAGCAGAAAGAAAAAAAAAAGATACGTTGACTCTTTTTGCTGATTCTTTCTGTGTATTCTAATGCTGCAGGCACCCATTTAAAATAAAACAAAAACTTTGGTGCCTGGGAAGAAATCTATTCTTCTCCAAGCTCTCAAAGGTGTCTCATGTTTTCAAGCTGTTTACAAAGTATACCCCAAGAGCTAAGAAAGAGACCCTTCATGATTGCATTTCATTTATGCAGCTGTACCTGATGGTCACTACAGAACCAGGACCGTAAATGTGTCTACTGCAGCAGACAAGACATGGGGACTCCCCCTGAGCAAGGAGAGTCTAAGGTTATTATTCATTTTTTTCCATCCATCACTCTTATCTCAACGATTCAACTTAGGGGCCAAGACGTTATTCAGAAAATAAAATGCTATTAAAGAATTTCATTTCACGAGACATTTCATGGGACAGTTCTCCAGCAAGGGAAGGCGAGCTTCCTTAGACACAAGGCAGCACGCTGCTCCCACTGATGATGGTGTTTCTGTGCTGCTCAGAGAAAGACGGGGATCCGGATCTGGGACCCCAAACACCGGCCAGTCAGTGCTGGGGCCTCAGAGTGTGGAGAGAGGCCCAGTGTGTTTGGAACTCAGACCCCTAGGAGGAGGCATTGGGTAGCTGGTGCTGGAGTCTCTCAGGGCGGCAGGATGAGGCTAGCTTTGCAAGTGTTGAAAAAACTGGGATACATACGGGATCCAAGGGGATCCACGGGAGGAACTGTCACCACCAGGGTGAAGACCCATTGTTGTAGTGGGAGTCCCAGGACCCTCAGGATGGGGAAGAAGGGCTGACGTTAAAGTCCCTTCCTCCTGCAGCCTTGCCGGTCCCATCTCGCGCCCCCTACTGGCACAGCCCCATGGGCGTCAACTTGAAAAGCAAAAAGGAGGTGTCAGAGCCCCAGCTCCAGCACCAGCGCACAGGATGGGTTTGCAGCTAAGAGAGACAACAGCTTCGTGACTGGCACAGCACTCGCCAAGACTTTCAGCCTCAGAATACGAAAGCTCTAATTTGCACGTATTTCCTGTGCTCGCAGCTCCGTGAAGAAGTAAAATACCACGGAAGCTGTGGGGGAACTGTAGTCTCGTATTGTTGCCGGAAGTGCACTCAGCTCACAAGGTGGGCTTTGGATAAAAGCTGCAGCCGGTGGGGGAGGCAGCACCTAGGAATTTTAGCAACTTCAATATCAAACAGGTAGATGGGGAGGCTGAAGGACTGCATTGTGTTAGAGAGGCACGCGCAATAGGCAATGTTTGGGATACCACCAGAAAAATCAAAGGACAGGGATAATAGCAGAGAAGGAAAAGGTGGAGTTTTTTCCTGGCATTTAAGAAAGCATTTTGCCTCATAGGAAAAGATTGCGCCTGTTTGTAACTCATTAATTTTGAAGGAAGCAGCCGCATTAATTGCCTGCAGGTCTGCAGCTCCACATTCTCCTCTGCACCTCTGTGAGGAGGCAAACTGGAAATCAGACCAACGCTTGGAACTTTTCCACATGTGCCCTCTCCCTGGGCACTCTCCATGCCCCCAAAACAAAATCATTTATTCAGTTGAGTCAGGTCAAAAACATGTGTCAAGTTTTGGAAATGATTTCTGTTCAAAGGCACAGGAGATGTAGATGTAAAGAACTCACATTCATTAATCCAGAAAACTTGCACTCAGAGACCCCGGTTAGTCAAGGTGTTACTGACCGTTGAGAAAAGAAACGTGCCAAATCCTAGGGAAATGGCTTCTGTGAGAAGATTTGCACTCACAGCCAACACCTGAGAGGGTGAGGACTTTTTGAAAACCTCAGGATAGAAACTGGGGCCTTTCCATGGAGAGAAAGACCCTCCCTCCACTTCCCAAACCTCTTTTACTGGCCTTGTGGCCACACCAGCCCCTGCCTCACCCTTAGTCACACAAGGAGTTGGTGGCCTCTGGTGTGGGTACCATGCAAAGCCTTTTCCTATCAAATGATGACATTTAGGTTTAGGATAGAAAAATATGACAAAATAATGGAATAACTATATAAGAATGCTGTAGGGTAAATGCATTATGCACCTTGTAAAAAGCCCCCAGTGCCCTAGATGCCTATCATTATAGTTCTGGACTGTTGTTTGTTTTTGTTGCGTTTAGCTTTGGCCACTTGCTTCTGTGCGGGGTGGATGTTTTTCAAGTTCAAAGTGAAAACTATGCCTTTTATCTTTCTTATAAGGTTTTTCTAATCTTCACCTGGCATTCCTCTGCTTCTGGCAACAGATGCTTCCATCCATTGTGACTCAACCCAACTAAGTAAATTTCTGTGCTTTGTGGGCACTTTAATTAGCTTTTGGGGAGAAAAGTAATTATCATGTGGTAATAGTCTTTCCAGAAGTCAGATACCTCTAGGATATCTTTCCTTCTCTTCTGTCCCTACAGACAAAGAACCAAGGAACTTCGAATTCTCGGGTGATTGGTGAAGCCCCTCAAATTGTATGCAAGCCTTTTGTGCATACAAAGGCTTTTGTGAGAGAAGTCAACAACTTTCAGCAGATTCTCAGAGAATTTCTCTATCTGAAAAAGGTCACGAATCCTGAACCTGTCCAAACTTTGTTGCATGAATAAATTGAAGAAAATTAATAAATGAATAAAATGTTATTCTGTCTGGCTTTTGTTGTCCTTTCCATTTCTTTTCCCCACTCCGTTCACCATGCACTCCCCCTC
This sequence comes from Lyroderma lyra, assembly GCA_004026885.1. Taxonomy (NCBI): domain Eukaryota; kingdom Metazoa; phylum Chordata; class Mammalia; order Chiroptera; family Megadermatidae; genus Lyroderma; species Lyroderma lyra. The sequence goes on from PVJL010000287.1 coordinate 201,734, forward strand.
TCCACCCCCATGGACACACACTTAGCGCCTTTCATTATTAATCGCTGGGCCTGGTCTTTGGGGTTCTGCCAGCTCCTTTCAAACACACAGAAGTCGTTGGTTGGTCTATAGATCCCAAATTCCCTGGGGAAAATATTGCAGAGAATCATCGTCTTCAATACAATCCTCCTGCCCTTATGTGGAAAGGTCCCTCAAGCTGTGGGTGGGAGGGAGTTCTCATATAAGGACAGTGACTCCTGCATAATGCCAGAGAGAGAGGGAACAGCAGAGAGAGGCTTTAGAGGGAAATGGTTAGAGGTAATTAGAGGAAAAAGGGCTCCAGCCTGATGGGCATCTCTCCTCCATTTCCAGGCTGAGCTTCCTGACAGAAGTCCCCACCCAAAGGCCAGCCCTCATGCCTGACTTTTATACACAGACACACACCACCACCACCATTACCTTCACCCACCACCTCTGAGGCCCCTGCCAGTTCTTGTAGACACTTTTTATTATTCAGTCAGCCAACATTTCAGAAGCCCAATTATCTGACAGCCACTATACTAGACATTGAGGGACAAAATTTAGTAAACTCAGAGTCTGAAAAGATGGCAAGCAGACATACACACAGAGGTACGGTACAAGCTTGCAAGTACTATCACTGAAATAGGACCAGGGGCCCGGCAAAGCACAGCTCAAGGGGGCTCAATCATGGGAGCGTAAGGGACTCCTCCCCACACTGTCCATTCACTACGTGAACATGGCCCCTGGAGTTGTGTCACCCAGAGGCCCTGGACATGACCCAAGAACACACAGCTGGGTGGAGGAGGTGCTAATGGTGGGCATCGCCATCCTATTGTGAGATTGGTAGCTGCCCAGAAGACAGGACCTTACTTCTTATCCACCATAAATCTGGTGGCTGCACTGCCTGTTCTATTCTGTTGTGTCCTACTGTAGTCACCACATTTAATCCTATTGGACACATGGACAAAGGATATGAACAACCACCCCACCTGTCTATAAAGACATACCCAATGCTACTTAATGGTGAAAACAATGTAAGTAAAAACAATACCAACAGATGGATCAACATTTTAAAGACTGCTAACATCCAACACTGATAAGGATGTGGGGAAATGCACTTCTCATACATTGCTGGTGAGAGCATGGATCTTTACAATATTTTAAAAAATACTCTGGCAATATCCAATAAAATTAGAAATATGTATCACCTGTAACCTATGAGTGTCACTTTGGGGAGTTTCTTCTATATGAATGAAAGCACCAGCTTTGTTTATAATTGGAAAGAAAAATGAGACTAGGAACAGCCTAAGCATCCACAATAGAGGAATGGCTGATGAAATTATGATATCTGTACGAAGGAATAGTATACAGCTATGAAAAAGAGTAAGTTTTATTTATTCCTTTTGCCTAGAAACATACCAATAGTATATTGTTGTGAGGGAGGTGGTAAAAGAAAAGTATGGGGGGTTCCCTGATGGTGTAGTGGCTTAAGGCTTCAGCGATGGCGCTGTCAGCGCTGCGGCCTGGGTTCGATTCCCAGCCAGGGAGCTGCCCACATACCAAAAAGCAAAAAAAAAAAAAAAAAAAAAAAAAAAAAAAAAAAAAAAAAAAAAAAAAAAAAGTATGAAGACATGTAAAGAGAAAACGCTATGCTTGAACAAAAATATATGGAAAATGCCCAAGCACATTTATGCACACACACTTATGCATATGCACACATGGGGGCGCACACACACATTTATGCACATGCACACGTGTGCACGTGCACACATTTACACACATGCATATGTGTGTGCGCACACACTTACACACATGCACACATGTGCGCATGCACACACACATTTATGCACATGCACACGTGCGTGCACACACACTTATGCACATGCACACTTGCAGGTGCACACACACATTTATGCACATGCACATGTGCGCGCACACACACACATTTACGCACATGCACATGCGTGTGCACACACACTTATGCACATGTACACATGCGTGTGCATGCACACTACACTTATGCACATGCACACGTGCGCGCGCACACACACACACTTGAGCAGTGAGAAAGACGCAGCAAATTGTCAATCATTCTATTCAGAGAAGGGTACAATTAAAGACAAAGAGGACTATTGAGTTTTTCTTAACACATCTCTGCTCCATAATATTTGCTACAGTGGGCATACATTTTTTTCAGTAACTATAAACAAAGTTTAGTCAAGAGAATGAGAAGACAAGCCACAGAATGAAAGAAAATATTTGCCAAAGATACACATGTGGCATAGGACTGTGAAAGAGAACTTGTAAAACTTAGTAAGAAAACAAACCACCCCATCGGAAGACAAGCAAAAGGTGTGAAGGACACCTCACTAAAGAAGACACAGAGAGGGCACATAAGTGCATGTGGTTAAGATGCTCAGCATTCTGTACAGTAGGCAATTTCAAATTAAAACAAGATGCCACTACAACATGTGAGGATGCCCAAAATCCAAAACCCTGAGACACCAAATGTTGGAGAAGATGTGGAACAAATGGAACTCCCATTCATTATTGCAGGGAATGCAAAAGAGTACAGCCACTTTGGAAGACAGTTGGGCAGTTTCTTACAAAAATACTCTTTCCAATAGGATCCAGCAATCACACTCCTTGGTATTTGCCCAAAGGAGTTGAAAACTATGTCCACACAAAACCCAGCACATGCATGTGTATAGCAGTTTTATTCATAATTGCTAAAATTTGAAAACAACCATGGGAGTTCCCTGGTGGCGTAGTGGCTTAAGGCTTCGGCGCTGGCGCTGTCAGTGCTGCGGCCTGGGTTCGATTTCCAGCCAGGGAGCTACCCGCATACCAAAAAGCAAAAACAAAAAAAAAAAAAAAAAAGAAAACAACCAAAACATCCTTCAGTGGGTGAATGGGTAACTGTGGTATATCCAGGCAATGGAGTATTATTCAGCAGAAAGGAGAAATGAGCGATCAAGACATGAGAAGATAGGAAACGTGAATGTATGTTGGTGAAAGAGCCAATCTGAAAAGGCTATGTATGATCTGACGTTCTTTCTGGAAAGCGCAACACCAGGAAGATAGTAAGAAGATCAGCAGTTACCAGGGGTTGGTCAGTGGGCACAAGGGATAGGTGAAGCACCCAGTTTTCAGGGCAGGGAAAGTATTTTGTATGATACTATAATGGGGACTACCCATCATTATATTAATGATTTGTGAAAACCCATAGAATGTACAACACCAAGAGTGAACCTAATGTAAACGATAAACTTTCGGTGATGACGACGTGTCATATGGGTTCACTGATTGCAACAGTGTCTTACCCTGGTGCGGGAGGTAGCTAATGAAGGGATCGTGTGAGGAATCTGTGTGCTTTCTGCTCAGTTTTGCTGTGAATCTAAAATTGCTCTAAAAATAAAATCTACTTAAAAAGTTTTAGAAACTCTAAAAAATTCTAGTAGCATTTTTAGTTTTATTATCATTATTTTTATTTTTGGTATGTGGGTAGTTCCCTGGCTGGGAATCGAACCCAGGCCGCAGCGTTGACAGCACCAGCGTCGAAGCCTTAAGCCACTACACCACCAGGGAACTCTGTGTTTTTAGTTTTAGATACATGGAAATGACTGCCAGGTGGGATTGGTTAATCGTGGGCCTGCCACAGAGCAGTTATAATGAAATGGAGCTCTACATGCTGCAGTGGAGATGCATTCCAGACCTAGAGATAAGATGCCACCACAATACATACAGAGTGATACCATTCGTGTTCAAATACAAACAAATCAGGCATGTGTGTTTGTTAATGCACAGAAAACAGCTGGGAGGAGGGTGAGGCTCTTAACGGTGTTTGCCTACGTCTTGGGGATGAGGGAGGTCTCACGTCCTCCTGTCCTATCTGAACTTTATTAGAATAGATTAGCTTGTAAATAAGTAAAAACTAATTGTTTTAGGAAAGACAATATTTTTCTTTGCTTCATATCAACCAACTGCACTAAGATGTGAATGCATACCCTGACCAGTGGTCATAAAGCCCGTGTCAGCCTCAGCCTCACAATTTCTACAAGTGGTACCACCTGACCCTTCAGTGTTATAAAAAGAAAGGTCATAACCAAGTCAGGTGTGTCCAACTTCAAGAACTATTGTGATACCTCCATTTATATAATGCTTTATAGTCTAGGAAGGGCAAAAAAATCCTCTGTGAAAAATTTGTCTTCATGGAAGTAACATAAAATGCAAGCAGTTGTTTTAAAGTTACCATAAGCAAAATAGCAAACCAGTCCTCACTATAATGCCTACAAAAAATATCAAATAAATGCATTAACAACCTGTAACATCCCTGCCCAGAGTTATTAAATGAGCAATTATGAGAGAACCTACTTTGCAAAAACTTTAAAACCCTCCCCAACATGAAAGACCACACACACCTTTGGTTAAGCCACAGCAAATTAAAAGTGTGTCTTCAAAAGTACTCAGACATCCCTGGGTTTTCTCTTAAGCTGCCTTTGTCCCAAGGGAACAGTCTAAATCCCACCCAAAAACAGCAGTGGGGGGGGCGGGTCATGTGACATGCAACATAGAGAAACATTCACACTCCCAACTTCCCTACTCACCCCAGACAGGGCAAAACAAAGTTCATACAATATGGGGAGACTTATGGTTACCCTAGATAGATAATAAGGTAATGCTCCTCTTAATTGATGACTTTGAATAAAGTTCTGTAGTATTTTAAATGTAGTAACATCATTGAAAAACTTTTCAGTAGGAAAGAATTCTCATTTTATGACAAACATCAATGGGAAAGTATCACTTGACTGAGCTAACTTTTCAGGATCACCGATTCCACAAAAGAAGTACAGTTGCTTACATAAATTAAAATAAAACAACAGCTGTTGCACCATTTACTGAGTACACAGTAGTGTTTACAAGCACTCTCTTTAATCTTCGCAATAACTCTATGAAGTGGGTACTGTTAGCCCCAATTTATGGATGAGAAAACTGAGGCAAAAAGAGAAAGCCTGCTCCAGACCACACAGCTAGGAAGGGGTGTGTAGCCGGCAAGCTCACAATGTGCTCAGAGAGGCTGGAGGTAGCCTGGGGTCATGCAGGCACAGAAGCTTCAGAGCAAAAGGGCAAGGCTGAACACAGAAGCCCTGTGGGTATCCAAACCTCATTAATGCCAAAAGGTAAGAGTAACAATCCCATAAGACCTTGCTCCTGAGGTCCTAGAGATGCCTTTCCTGTATCAAGCTGCCCCCAAGGGACTAGTGACTAAGGACAACTGTTATCTCCCTTACGCATCTGAGATAGCCATCCCCTCTCTTCTATGGTAACAGACTTTTACCATGTCCAGTGCAGCCAAGGGCCCAACTAATGAACCTCACTTCTTGGCTATCCTGGTATTTAGAGACAGAGGATCAATTGATTGTCTTTCAGCATAATTCAGCAATGATGTATTGTTTCTGACAATTCTGACTTGGCAGAGTTTAGCTGGCTGGTTCTTGTGTACCATGTGGTGTCAACTGGAGCTCGGCTGGAGCTGGTATATCTAAGATGTACATGACGGACACCTCAGCTGGGGTAGCTGGAATAGCTGGGGACTGGCCAGGCCTCTCTTCACATGCATATTCATTATTCAGTAGCCTAATCCAAGCCTCTTTACATGGCAGCTGGATTCCCAAAGGGTAAAAACAGATGCAGCAAGACCTAGCAAGACCCTCCAATGCATTCTATTGGTCAAAGCAAGTCACAGAGACAAGCCAACTCAAAGAGATGAAAAATAGACTCCACTCTTTGATGGGAAAAATAACATGTGCATACAAGAATTTTTGGCAGCCATTCTTGCAGATGATTTACCACAAAATTTAAGTGGAAGTTGTTAAATCTTACTTGGCTACCAGGTGCTCTTCTGTCCTTCCTTTCTTCCTTGTTCCTGCCTAGACTGTGGGTGTGATGACTGGAACTTCAACAGTCATCTTGCAACCATGAGGCAACCTGGAAGATGGAAGCTACACACTGAGAGAAATTGGGTTCCTGAGATAGAGGAGCTGCTACACCCGCCAAGGACTGCTGACTTCCAAAGTGTTTACATATTAAAAACACAACAACAACAACAAAACAAAACAAGTAAACGAACAAAACATAGACCTCTATCTTACTTAAGCAATGGTTATTTGTTTTTTCCACTGGCCACAGGTTCAAAGTGAACAACTGACAGAAGGACTCACAGCCTTACAATGTGACATTTCTTGTTTTTTAAAATTTATAATAGCAAACATTCTGATTTATCACTAGGTTCTGTTGGAGCCATAAGAAATATGAGGGCTATCGGGAAAAAAACCCAGCCATACATGCCTCCATTTTTCATATTATGTGGCTGGATACTTTCCAGACAGCCCTCACATACTAAGGCAAGATTCGACACAAAGGCTTTATTGTCATGTCTGATTCATGAAAATAAATGTAGCCTCTTACTTCCCTTTTCAAGTAAATAGGCAAGTTTTAAAACACAAAAATAGGATCTTTACAGGTGTGCATGGGAGAACCCTAGTACCAGTAAGTTGGAAAGTGGGAAGGACAGTTAGGTATTGCCCTCCTGACTGGGGCACCTGTGTGAGTCTGCAATGATAAAGTGCCCCTGGACTGTCAAGTACAAGATCAGGGGAAACGACAGCAGCACAGCCTAATACGTTTCTTTTGAAAAGTAGCTGAACTTGGCTGTGTTATTATTTCACTCATTTTTGTGTAGGGTTTGTCAAATATTTTGACGTTTGCATATATTTCAAATTATGAGTATTTTATATTCCCATCTATTTTAAGCTGGTAGTCAGCTAGCTAAAATGCACATACATTCTTGAAATATATTTAAATATAATTAGAGTACTACTGCTGTTACATACATTATTGAGACTTACAGTAATAAATACTTTATTATTTATATGCGGTGCTGCTTTGCAACACTTTCATTTTAAAATCTGTTTACACTAAATCCTTTTCCAGAAAATCCTCTTTGAATGTTCATCGGAGTATAGAAAAACACAGCTCCTTGCAACTTATCTCTTAATCCCATTAAATGTTGTATCTTATTTGATCATTTGTCAAAAGAAAACTTGTTGCCCTCCTGTCACATACGTTTCTGTGCCTACCATAATAACCTTGAAATTCCAGTGACAACCAATGGATTCTTAAACAATGACCTCATCTAATTCCAATGATCTGTTCAGGGTCATCCCCGGGACAGAGGTCAACCCGGTCAGCGTTCTGCCACCAACCTGTGCACCGCACCCAGCTGTGTGATCCACCGGGCTCTGTGTCCCCGTGGTTTCTTTTTGTGACTTCCCATATCTTTTCTTCTTATCTTTCTGCTCTTTGCTTTTCCGTTTCCAATCTCTCCCACTGCTTCAGCACCCACCGACTTTCAATCTTTCCAACACCCCTAACGGGGTGGCTGTTTCTTCCTGTCTGCAGCTCGTCATTTGCCCACGCAGTTACTTAAAACTCAGGGGCACAGACCCAGGCTTTACCACTGGTTACGGAAGAAACGGTTTAGCCAAGGTCCCGAAGGAAGGATTCATGCCCAGTCGTCGTAAAACAACCACTCTCCCGTCCCTCCCACCCACATCATCTCATTAGCATGGTTGATTTTTAAGACTAATACTGTGAATCCACTTGGTAGAAGAAGGTCCTTTCAGACCTCCTGACCCCAGCCCTGGAGAGACAACTTGCGCCCAGGCCCCGGATCCTGAATCACCAGCCGCCTTCCCTCTTCGCTTCGACCCATTTTCCCCACTGACTGCTTGAGTCCTGTAACCCGACTCTGGCCAAGACGCTCCAGTCGCTGGACGCAGGGCTCACCCGGTTGTGTTGCGGACCCGGACGCGGGCTCACCGGGTCACTCGTGGACTCGGGCGTACGCTCCCCTGGACCAGGCTCGGACTCCGATACGGGCTCACCTGGTCACCGCGGAACCGCACCTGGTTTCCTCCTCCCGCCTGAGCCGCTGCGACCCCTCTGGAGGAGGCTCTGCGGAGCTGCAAGCCTTGCATGCCGGGCTGAACGTTCAGCAGCGAGTTCCAGCCAAGTTATCCCCTGTGCCTCGAAAGAAATGGTTGCTGGGAGTAGGCATACTCTATTTCGCGGGGTCTTTGCGTTCCGACTGACCCCTCTAGGCTGGTTCCCTCGGTACACGGACCGAGATCTCCCCGGCGCTCGCCCCTCTTTTCCCTTCGCTTAGGAGATTCGCGAGGCGCGGGGACCCGGGAAGCAGAAAATTACTTTTCCCCCTGCTGGTGATTGTGAGGAACTGCAGGGGCTGGAACAAACCTGTGGTGTCCTTTTCTTAGCAGCTGAGATTAGGCTGCTTCCCACCCACCAAAATTTTGCAAACTTCCCGTTTTATTGATATTACTTTTCAAAGTGCCATATTAAGAGAAAGCAACTCATTTTTAGGCCCCAGGTTAATGAGAATGAGAAAAGTCAAGACGTGCACAGAAACATTTTTGTTGTCGTTGTTGCTTTTCTTTTTACAATTTATTTTGGAAAATTGCAAACATGAAAGTAGACAGAAGAGTATAATGAGGTTCTAGCTTTTGGCTATGGTGGACTAACCTTCCTGCAGATAGCAATGATAAAAATCTGAGCAAAACATTTTAAAAAGTTATTTGAAGGCCTTGGAAATTGATCAAAACTATCTACTGGAGAGGTGACTTGAAAGATGAATACAAAATGTTGAGATTTGTGAGTTTGTGGCTTTTCACCTGAGGGCATCCCCAATCCATGAGCAGCTCTAAGTGCAGAGAGCCACACAGCCTGACTGGCTTGAAAGGGACAGAAAACAGAATTTGAGGCTACTAGAATTGAAAAGTTAGGGGGGTAATCCAGGGAGAAATCCATGGAGAGGATGAACCCACAAATACATTTTGTACTAGTTTTCTATTGCTGACATACAAATCACCACAGCTTAGTGGCTTCAAATAACACGGTTTATCATCTTTCAGTTCTGGAGGTCAGAAGTCCTGTACAGGTCTCTCTGAACAAAAACCAATGTGTTGACAGAGAAACCGTTCCCTGTTCATTCGGGTTGTTCACAAAATTCAGTTCACTGTGGTGGTAAGACTGAGTTTCTTGCCTTCTAGCTGGCTGTCAGCTGAAGATTATTCCCAGCTCCTATGGGCCCCTGCTGCATTCCGTCACTGAGGCTTCCTACCTCTATCTTCAGAGCCAGCACTTTTGAGTGGAGTCCCTTTTATTCTTCAAATCTGTCCTCCTTCTGTCTCATGTCTGACCCCATCCAGAAAGGTCCTCTGATTTTAAGGAATCGCATGATTAGATTGGGCCCACCCAAATTCTCTGGAATAATCTCCCCATTTTGAGGTCACTAAACTTAATCACATCTGCAAATTCCCTTCTGCTGTATAAAGTAACATATTCTCAGGTTCCAGAGATTAGCACATGGACATTTTCAGGAAGCCATTGTGCTACCCACTGCAGTCTGTCCTCTGACCCCTCAAAGATGTCACACTCTGATATCAATAGCTACTGTAAATATAAATACATGAGGTGTACCAATGAAATGACAGACTGGATTAAAAACAACAACAAAACAACAACAAAAAACACAAGGCCCAATTGCATACTATATACAAAAAAGGACTTTAACTATAGAGACACAAATAGGTTGAAAGTAAAAGGATGGAAAGAATTACACCATGCAAAGAGAAAGAATAAGAAATCTGAAGTGGCCAACAAGCACATGAAAAGATGTTCACCATTACAAATCATAAGAGAAATGCAAATCAAAACCACAATGAGATACCATTTCACATCCATTAAGATGGCCACTATTAAAAATAAAAAAAAAAAATTAACAATAAAAATAAATAAATAAATAAATGCATTAAGAATGGCTAAGAAAAAATAAAATAAAAAGTAGACAATAACAAGTGTTGGTGAGGATATGGAGTAATTGGAATGCTTGTGCAGTGCTGTTGGAACTATGAAAGGGTGCAACTACTATCAAAAACAGTATAGAGGTGCCTCCAAAAATGAAAACTAGAATTACCATATGATCCAGCAATCCCACTTCTGGTATTTATCTCAAAGAATTCAAAACAGGATCTCAAAAAGAAAAGTGCACACACATGTCCATTGAAGCATTATCCAAAGTAGACAAGATGTGGAAGCAACCCCAATGTCCACTGATGGAAGAATGGATGAAGAAAATCTGGTACATCCACATAATAGAATACTATGCACCATTTAAGTAGAAGAAAATCCTGTCATAGCTTATAGCATGGATAAACCTCAAAGACATTATGCTAAGTAAAATAAGCCAGTCACAAAAGGACAAATACTGTATGATTCCATTCATATGAAGTATCTAAAGTAGTCCAATTCCTAGAAACAGAAAGTAGAAAGGTGGTTTCCAAGGGCTGGGAGTGGGAGGGGAAACTAGTGTTTAATGGGTATAGATAGAGCTTCAGTTTCACAAGATGAAACAGTTCTAAAGATCTTTAGCACAATACAAATCTACTTAACACTACTGAACCGTACACTTAAAATGGTTAAGATGGTAAACATAATGTTATTTTTTTTATGATAAAAAAAAGACATCAGAAGTGGCTGTATTAATATTTTATTTTTAAAAAGGGTTGAGGTAAAATATTCTAGAGATGAAGAGGAAATTTTCATAATAATAAAACAAGCAATACATCAGGAAAACATAATAATTATAAGTGTTTATATAGTCAGTGGGCAATATCAGAGCTTCTAAATACCTTAAGAAAAACTAACAGAACTAAGGGTAGAAATAAGCAAACCTACAATCATAGTGAAAGATTTTAAGACCCTATTCTTGATAATCAATAGAAAAACTAGACACAAAAATATCAATAAATATATAGACTATCTAGAAAACCCTATAGTCCAGGAGCTGATGAACTATGGACTGTGAGGCAAATCCCACAGATGAAGTGTTCATGGAAAATAGCCATACCATTTGTCTGTGTGTTTTCTAGGGCTATCTGTGGCTATTTTCACAGACTTGACTAGATGCAAGAGACTGTATCTACAGGGCCCTTCATGTGAAAAGTTTGCTAACTTTATACTCATTTTAAGAGTGTTTGTGATCCTTGTTGGAGCATTTGGGTAAGAGCTACTTTAAAGACTTTGCCAGGGAGTTCCCTGGTGGTGTGGTGGCTAAGGCATCAGCACTGTCAACACTGTGGCCTGGGTTCAATTCCCAGCCAGGGAACTACCCACATAAAGGCTTTGTCAAATAATTCCAACATCTGTGTCAAGGTTGTTGGTGTCTGTTGGGTATTTTTCCCCCATGTGAGTTGAGATTTTCTTGGTTTTTTCATATGGCAAGTAATTTTGAATTTTCTGCTAGAAAATTTAAATATTATTTAATGAGACTCTAGGTCTTGTTTGAATCCTATGGAGAATGTACATATTTTTGTTTTAGGCAATAGATCAGCTTAGGTTCAGGCTACATGTTCAAACTGCCTTCTGTGAACTGTGGTTCAAATATGAGTTCAGTTTTCAAAGCCTTTGCAGTGCAGTTTGGATAGATCCTGAATATGTACTACCCAGTGCTCATGTGGGACCTGGTCAGTGATCTGTTAGTTCAGTTCCTAAAGTCACTGGTACACTGGTCAGACTCATGTGTACACAGCTCAGTGGTGAGCCCAGAAGTTTACAACTTTATAAGACTTTCCCCTAAAGTTAAGGAAGAGCTCCTCTCCCTCCCCAGTCTCCTACTACATTCTCATTCCCTACAATTTTCCTTTTGGTTCTATGGCCAGGAAACTGGGGCCAGAATGTTACTCCACCGTTGTGTACTTCTGTTACTGCTCCCATCTTTGGCCAAGTGGCAGAAGACAGAGAGGAGGAAAATGCTAGAAATTGGTCAGTTGGAGAGGAATGTTCTTCCTCCTCAGAGTTTTGACTCCTGCTGGCTCCTGTTGTGGCTTTTGCTGCTTGCCACCATGGAATGGCTTAGGGACTGGGGCTCAAGAAAATGGAGAGAAGGATACACACACACACACACACACACAAATTCCACACTCTCTTACGATGTGTTAGGCGTTTCCTATTACTCAGCCGGAACGAAAGGGCTCCTCCAGAGCTCTCTCTACACACATTCAGCCAAGCAGATATGAAAGCAACAAAAATGGTAAACTCACTGTTAGTTCATTGGTACTTCAATTCTGCTCCATTCAGCTTGCTACTATTTACTTTTCAGTTTTCCTATCGGTGCGCTGTGCATTCTGTCCAAGTTTTATAGCTGCATTCAGTGAGTGAGTCAGGAAGGCCAGTGTGAGAGCGGGCAAGTGCAACTCTTACTGGAGGCAAAGAGAAAAGGGCCATGGGGAGAGAGGGGGAAGAAAAAAATGGAGGAAACAAAGGAAGGAGCAAATGAGATCATTTTTAAGAAAAGGTACAGCTACAGCTAATTGTAATAGATCATAATACTATTAATACTAGCATTGCAGGCAAGGAAAAATCTCCAACTCATGTCACCATGACAGTTCCGACAAAGGCCAACTTAAGGACAAGGGAATTCCACTTCCCAATGGGAAGGCATAGTCAGCGAGGCCCACATGGGAACACCTATAATGCCACCCTTAAAACTTGAATATTTCGTGCCCTCATTTAAATAAAATACTAAACCACTTTGTTCTTTGTGCAGTTGTTCTTCTTCTGGGCCTGCCCACTCTCATGCCCTTTTGAGAGTGTGTTATTTTCTTTCCTTTAACAAATTCACTGCTTACTTGTCTTTGTTCATGTGACTTATACAGTATGTACTTGAATTCTTTCCTATAATGATACCAAGAACATGTTCTTTAGTAATACAAGGTGAGGTCTGAGGTAAAGTAGCGACCAGTCAATCAGGGCCCTGGATAGCGTGGCCAGGCACTGGTGTTCCAGGTGCAATGAGGTAGAGAAGACTCTAAGCAGGGACACTCCATGTCCCCTGAAATGATTTGCATTTTAAGAAGGACACTTTGACTGCCCTCTGAAGAATGGAATGGGAGAGAGAGAGTAGGCAAGAAAGGAAGCAGAAAAAGAATGGAGGGGGCTGTGGTAGGGGTTCAGGCAAAGAAGAGGGTGGCCAAGGTGTGAAGAGAAGTGGGCAGTCTTGATTTGCCTCTGGTGGGGAGCCTGCAGGCCCTGTGGCTACAAGGGGTGGAGAGAGGAAGCAGCAATGAGACTTGGTGGGGCTGAGATGGAAGAACCTGGGAAGAGGGCCAGGTTAGTGGGCGAAATCATGAGTGGTATTCGGGTCCTAATGCATCTTAGAAGATGCGACGCAAGTAGAGATGCTGAGGAGGCAACTGGACATAGAAGTGTGCTCAGAGGAGACAGAGAGAGGAACATCTGAAGGAAAATGGGCTGAGAGGCAAGGAGAATACTTGTACATGCACAGTAGTGCATTTCCCCTCTTCTCTGTTAGTGAAACAGATAAAGAATCTAGAAACAGATGCAACTATGGTTTCAATAAAACAAACTTCTGTATGATAGACTGACATTTTACCTATGCCATGGGGTTGTGAGGATTACATGAATACAAGGAAGATGCTTAGAAAAGTGCCTGGCACATAGTGTTCACTGCCTTTTTTCTTTCTTTCTTTCTTTCTTTCTTTTTTTTTTTTTTTAATGTGGGTAGTTCCCTGACTGGGAATCGAACCCAGGCCGCAGCTTTGACAGCGCCAAAGCCTTAGCCACTATACCACCAGGGAACTTCCTAAATGACAGTTTTTTGTTTGTTTGTTTGTTTGTTTGTTTTGGGGTTTGGGGGTTTTGGGGGGGGGTTGGGGGGGTAGTTCCCTGGCTGTTTTTCTTTTCTTTTTTTTTTTTTAACTTTAATTCCAATGGAAAAAGACAAGTTTATCTAGTCTCTTACCTAAGAGATTTGCAGGTAATTTGCTATCCATCTGGGGAAAAAATCCAATGTGAATTAGATGCTCTCTACCTCATATTTAAGTGAAAATACATTTCATATCAATTAAAGATGTGCATGGAAGAAACCAAACTTGAAGAGTATGAAGAAAACATTTGGATGCATAGTTATCTAGCCTTGGCATAAATGAGGCCTTTTAAAGTTTCACAGAAAACTTAGACACAATAATCAAAAGAGTTTTTGACCACATGCAAAATTCTGTATGGCAAAAAAGCTATAACCCATGCCAAAGATAAGAGGTAAGAAAATATTGCATTATATATGACAAGCAGAGGATGAATTCCCCCCAAATACAAAGATCTCCTAGAAACTGATAAACATCCCAACAGAAGATTTCTCTTCACAAGAGAAAATGTAAACCATCAAATATATGAAAGGTGCTTTATCTCTCTAGTACTTATGTGAACCAATAAATAGCCTTTGCTCTCTTACCCATCCAATTTGACCCAGCTTTCTCTGACATTCATTCTGGGAGGGTGTATTGCTACCACCTTTTTTTTTTTTGGATGACCTGGCAAATAAAAAAAATGTGCATATCATTTCACTAAGTAATTTCTTTTTTAGGAATTCAGGCAAAAAAATAAAAAGCACTAGCATATACAAGATGTTTGCTGCTTCACTGTTTGAATTAGTAAAGCACTGAAAAAAATTTGAATGTCCATCAATAGGAAAATGGTTGAATAGATTATGGTTCATTACATTTTATAATGTTGTCAGCTGTTAAAAAGCATGTGAGAGAACTATCTGTACTGACCTGGAAAGATGTCTGTGACCTGTTATTAAGAAAAAAGTCAAATTATGTAGTAAGAAACCAATATTCTATATTTGGTTTGGGTTTTTTGGGGGGGGCTGTGTTTGTGTGTGTTGAGTGGGGTTTATACTTTCATACAGGTACTTACGTGTATAAGGACATAGAAGGAGAAGACATCCAACTGCCGATGTTGATCACTCAGAGAAGTAAGATGGAAAGGTGGGAGAGCAGATATAATACTTTTTCATTTGAAAAATTAAAGTATGTTTATATAGGTGTAAATATATACTTTCTCTTTACAAACTTTTGTATCATTTGACTCCTTTATGAAATTTAAAGTGAAGGATAAGGGTAAAAAATATCCAGAATATATATATTTAAAAAACTAAACTAAAACAACAACAAAAAAGCCCTCTTACAACTCAACCACCATAAGGAAACAACCCAATATAAAAGTGGGCAGGAGATAGCAACAAAATGGCACAGGAGAGGGAACTCCGAAACACTCCTCTGGAGATTACAACTAATGTAACACCTATACCTCAACCAAGGGCCCTCTGCACAATGCACAATCACAGCTAAGAAACCTACTCATTGCATTAAGGTACCTATAGGTGCAGAGGGTTAAACAAAGGAGAAATAAAGGGAAGAGTGGGGACTTGGCCATGCAGGTCTCCACTTGGAACTCTACTGCTAGGAGAGGAGGAGGGAGGAGGAAGAAGGTGGCAGGAGAGAGCTCCAGACCTCACTCAGTCTGTGGGACAAAGGAAAGGGGGCCCACAGATGGGGCATGGGATACTGCACCCACCTCACTTTGGCCCCAGGAGGTGTAGACCTCCAGCAGCAAACCACAGAGGCCAGACTTCACTCTGGTTCAAAGAGGAGGGGGTGTGACTGGGTGGTGAGGAGCCGCAGCACGAACACTCTGCCCGGAAAGGAGAAGGAGCGAGAGGGCTGCACACTCATTTCTTGGCCCACAACCAGGACAGTTTGAAAGACCAGCATATAGGACAGTTGACCCCAAGGTACAGGACAGAATCTGCACCAGGGCAAACCGAGAACAGAAAGGTACAATCAACCCAAACTCCCTGCACAACCCCTGGAGCCACAGGAAGAAAACAAAGCCTAAAATGCCCCTCCTCACAGACTCTGCTCACTCAGTATCAGCAGCTAAGACCAAAGAAACTAGCACTGAGGGTCCAGAGAGGCTGCAAAACTGAGAAATCAGAGAAGGCAGGGCAAAATAAATAGGGACAGATGACCCATCAGAAACTGAATATTAATTTCAATAGAGAGATAGCAAGCACTAAAAAAGACTTACAAACGATTATAAAGGAACAGAGAGAGATAATGACTACATTAACTGAAATGGAGAATAGTACAAAAGTCACCAAACTAGATAAAATAGAAGCGCAAAGCAGTGATTTGCAAGAAAAACCAGCAGAAAACACCCATTCAGAACAGATAAAAATAACTTCCAAAAAAATTAGGACGGATTGAAATTCCTTTGGAACAATATCAAATGAAAAAATATCAGAATCATAGGTGTGCCAAAAGGGACAGAGGAAAAGGGATCAAGAAATTGTTTGAAGAAATAATGCCTGAAAATTTTCCTAACCTGGTGAATGAAATAGACATACAAGTTCAAGATGCACAGAGAATCCCAAACAAGATGATCCAACACAAGAACACACCAAGACACATCATAATTAAAATGGCAAAAGTTAAAGAAAAAGAGAAAATTCTAAAAACAGCAAGAGATGTGCAAGTAGTAACCTATAAAGGGACACCCATTCGACACTCAGCTGATTTCTCACCAGAAATCAAGCCAGAAGAGATTGGCAGAAAATACTCAATGTGATGAAAACCAAGGATCTACAACCAAGATTAATGTACCCAGCAAGGCTAGCATTCAAAATTGAAGGACAGATAAAAAGCTTCTCAGATATGTAAAAACTAAAGAAATACATCACTACCAAACCAGCACTACAAACAATGTTAGAGGGACTTCTTTAAGATGGGAGGAGGGATGGGAGAGGGGGTAAAATAAGGGAAAGGCATGGAGAAATTTAGTTTGATTGTTAACATAGAACTGAAAGAAACAAAGAAGCAAAACTCATGGACACATTCAATAATTTAGTAGTTACCTGAGGGAGGAGGGAGGTGGGGGAGAAGGGACAGGGACACAAATATATGGTGATGGAAAGAGAACTGACTCTGGGTGATGAACACATAACACAACGCACAGAAGATGTAATGTAGAATTGTACGCCTGGGACCTATGTAATTTTTACTAATCAATGTCACCCCAATAAATTAAAAAAAATAAATAAACTCATTAAAAAATAAAAGTGGGCATAGAGTTGGAAGAGACATTTCTCCAAAGAAGACATATATAAACTGCCAACAAAACACATGAAAAGATGCTGAATGTTCATTAGTCATTAGGGACATGCAAATAAAAACCACAATAAGATGCCACTTCACAACCACTAGCATGATTAGAATTAACAAACAAAAATGGAAAATTAGTGTTGGTAAAGGATGTGGAAAATTTGAAACTCTTGTTAAACACGGAATTAGCATAATGAGCCAGCACTTTCACTCCTAGGTTATATATATATCCAAAACAATAGAAAACAGGTACTCAAACAAATACATGTTCATGTTCATAGCAGCACTATTCAAAATAGCCAAAGGTAGAAACAACTCAAATATCCACCAACAAACAAATGGATAAACAATATATGATATATATAATGTAATATTATCCAGTCATAAAAAGGAATGAAGTTCTAATATATGCTACAAAGGAGAAGCCAGACACAAAATAAGATCCCAAGTATGAGTCCATTTTTATGAAATTTCCGAAATAGGTAAATCCATAGGGACAGAAAGCAGACTAGCGGTTGCCAGGAATTGGAAGCTGGGGTAAATGAGAAGCAATTGCTAAATGGATATGGGGTTTCCTTTAGATAAAAGTGGTATTTGCAAAACATTGTAAATATACTAAATGCTACTGAATTAATTGTTCACCTTAAAATGGTTGACTTTTTGTTGGATGAATTTCACTTTAATTAAAAACAGAAAAGGGATAAGGCTCTCTTGTGCACGTGCCTAGCTAGAGCAGGCTGGACTAGAGTGTCTCCTCCTAGGCTGACGCCGCGCTTCTCCTAGGTGGTCTCCTTGCGGCCCCGCATCCGCCTGCCTCAGCCAGTCAATATACTCCAGCTTGCGAATTTAAAGGGCGACGTGGGCTGAGGAGATGACAAGAAGGGTATCAGAAAGAAGGCCACCAGGAGGATGAAGACAGAAGAGGATGGGACACTCGGCTCCTTACACGGCCACCCCTGCCAGGTCGAGATACTTGGCCCAGACTTGGGTCTGGGGAGCACCTCCGCTGGGCTCCCGGGCTGGGCGGAGAGCGGGCTGCGCGCCGGCCGGAGAGACGCGAAAGAAACCGGAACTCCTCAGCGAGGGCGCCTGTTTCCGGAGGGACCTTAGAGGCATGTCAAAGTACGCCACGCCGGTGACGCAGCTTCCGGAGTCCCCTTTCAGTACCGGGTTTTAGCGGCCTAGGGTCGACAGTGGCCATGAGGCAGAAGCACTACCTTGAGGCTGCGGCGCGCAAACTACAAGATAGCTGCCCGGGCCAGGCCCGCTATCTCCTGTAAGAGAGGGACGGGAGGGGAAGCGGGAGGCGCGAGCGGCGAGGAGGTGTTTCCTTGTCCCTCACGGATCTCTTTCTCTTTTACAGCTGGACCTACAGTTCGTCAAAGGGTAGGAGGAACGTCGGTCGGTTGTGGGTCAGGCTCTCACCGCCCCGCACCCCTCCGTTCCCCACAGCACTCACAGGGATCCAAAAGAGAAATCTGATCGACCCACTGCCCTCATAAACCGCGCCAGAGGCTTCTCAGTTTCGTGAAAAATCCAAATTCCTCCATGTGCCTAAGTTGCCTGACCCCCTAGCAGCATTTGACACATTGATCAGTCTTCTCGAGATAGTTTCCGCTCTTGACTTGCAGGTCATCATATAGTTGACCTTCCTCCCTCTTTAGCCAGTACTTCTTGCTCACTGCTTTCCTCCTTCCTCCTAATTTCCCCCAATCTCTTTAAACATCGGAGTGCCCCAGTACGCTGGCCTTGGACCTCTTTTCTAGCTACACTCACTTCCTTGGGGACAGGTTTTCATCCAGCCTCAGGACTTGTAAATTCTGTATACTGAGGACTTCCAAATTTATATTCCCAGCCCAGAATCCTAGACTCACATCCAGATGCCTTCTTGATAACGCCTGAAATGTCAATTAGGTCAAAACCCAAGCTTTACTGCCCAACACAGTTCTTCCCATTTGGTAAGGGTAACTCATTTTGGGGGTTAATCAGCCTCAAAATCTTGGGGCCATTCTTGTCTCTCTTAACAGCATTCTCCCCAAGCCAATATGCCAGTAAATCCTGTTGGTTTTAAAATACATCCAAAATCTAGCCACTTCTCACACGTCCATCTTACCACCCTCGCCCAAGTCATCAGTCTTTCTCCTGGATTATTGCCAGTAGCTCCCATGCATTTCTATTTTTTATTTTATTTTTTGGTATGTGGGTAGTTCCCTGGCTGGGAATCAAACACAGGCTGCAGCATTGACAGCGCCGCCACCGAAGCCTTAAGCCACTACACCACCAGGGAACTCCTCCCATGGATTTCTACAGGCCATTCTCAATCCAGCAACCAAAGTGAGCCCAATAAAAACCCAAGCTAGATCATGGCACTTGTTTGCTACAAACTCTCAAGTGACTTCCCATCTCAGAGTAAAAGTGAAAATCTTTTAAAAGGACTACAAGGCCTTACATTATAGGACCGAATTTATCACAGCGGTATCCAACCTTTTGACTTCCCTAGGCCACATTGGAAAAAGAATTGTCTTGGGCCACACGTAAAATACATTAACACTAATGACAACTGATGAGCTAAAAAGTCACAAAAAAATCTCATGTTTTAAGAATCTGTGTTGGGCCACATTCACAGCTGTCCTGGGGCCTCAGGTTGTACATGCCTAATGTCCAGGGAATTTAAGTCACATTCTATTACAGTTCTTATCTGTCTTATCTTCATTTGTTTAGAGCTCCCCTAGAAAAAGAGGTTGTTAAAGATAGCAACACTTTCACTTCCATATTTGTATCTCCACAGCCTGGCATGGTAGATGGTCAGTGAAAACTGTGTATAAAGGGTGTGAGGCAAGTCTGTTGTCCTGTTAGCTTGTACTGAGAGAGCTACTTGCAGACAAAGTCCAGCCCACAAACTACTAAATTGTGCTAATTATTTTAAAAAGAAGCCAAATCACAGTAAAATTTGTTATTTTGTGATAAATGTTTGTAAAATAGGTGACTACCTATCTGTTGCTAAAAGGAGTGAATGGATAGAATTACAGTGTTTTGCAAAATTATTATCAGTTTATCTTTTTACAAATTCTCATACTTTGAATTTGCTTAAGAAAGTATGTATAACTGTTTATATTAAATCATATACTTTTTCACATTTATAATAAAAACTGGGATTACACAGTATTCTGATTTGCTGAATCATGAATTTCATTTGTATAATTATAGATGCTAAAAGCACTTTTGAAGGAGCATGTCCGTACTGTTTCCAGTTGCTGGTTCAGGATAACTCTCGAGTGCGCCTCAAACCCAAGCCCAAAATGACACCCAAAATACAGAAACTTCTTAATCGAGAAGCAAGAGATTCTACACTCAGTTTTAAAGAAGCAAAAATTTTGGAAAAGTACAAAGACTCCAAAAGTGTATTGGTAAGATTGCAATTCCAGTATCTGTAAGCTAGAAATTTCTTTCGCTTAAAATGAGGTTGATTAAGAACAAGCCTGAACATAACTCATAGATTTGTGGTAGTATATTTAGATTGTCAAAATATATACATAAATTCTTTCAAGTGATTACTGTTTCATCAAGACTACAACTTATTTTGCTTTTCACGATTACTTAAAACCAAACATCATGAGTTCTCAGATCTCATTATTGAGCAAAATTCTTTTCACAAATTTGAGGATTTCTTGAGCTGACCAGTGTGACTTCACAGGAACTTCAGGTAGTAGTAAATTATTTTTTCAGTTAATGGTCCTTTTCTTCAAACAACAGGACCTTAGTTATTAGGTACCAGGGTCACTTCAGTCATCCCCTCTTCCATGTTGGAGTATGTATTTAAGTTTATGCTCAACCAAGGTAAGTGTATCTTATGTTCATTCATTAAACCTGTCTTATGTCAAAAACAATACTAAATATTGGGGATATAAAATGGAGTAAAACAATCAAAATCAAATTACATGTTTTATTATATAGAGACCAGTATCAGATACATTTTGTCTGCCTGTTCTGTGTAACATTTATCAACTGTTTGAGTGCCCTCTTATTACCAGGCACTGTGCTGGCACTGGACATTATGACAGCTTATGTCTGGCCTAAGACTCCAGTTAGTAATAACTTGGATTGGAACTGCCATGTTAAGAAGTTTACCAGTATTGGACAATTAAATGCATTTTGATTTGTCATAAAATTAACTGTTTAATCTATATCCAATCTCTTCAAAAAGTATAAAGCAACTTACATAGACATTTTATATGTGCATATCTTCCATTTCCATTTTTATCTGCTCAGGAATATCAGAGTGTTTCTTAGCTAAACTAGTTTGTATTAATTTCTCTGAGGCCTGGGCTAAATCCTGTGCATGTTGAATCAGACATGCAGAAGAAAAGCATTTAACTAGAAAATAGACCATTTATTGAAAAATAAATCCTGTAAAGAAAATCAACCTCTAGAGCTAATGAAGTGAAGAGGTATGAGAATTCATTTGAATAGTTTTATAAATTACTTTAGATCTATATTTAAAGAATCACTAAGGATATGAAAGGGTCACTTAAATTTTCAGTGATATTTTGCCATGTTTTATTGTGAAAAGGCTTGGAGTTCACCTGTAAAAAATGTTATTAAATGTCTACTGCTATTATAAAGTACATTCAGGTGTTAAAAGAGTTATCATCCCCAGTCTCCTCCATTCCCGCCAAATACAGTTTCACACTGAGAAAGTAGAGATCTTGTTATGTTTAAAAGGTGGTTTAAATTAAACACAAATGTTTAGCCATTAATTTTTTTATTGGCAATTTTCTCATTTTGAATTTGTGTTTTGTCTGATTTCTGCTGCGAAATTATAAGCTCCCCAAGGACAGCCACTGTTAACTCACCCTGTAGTACCTGGTGTAGTCCCTGACATGCAAGAATTTAATGAACATGTAGGTTATTAAATTATAAGAGAAATCAGGCCAAATATTTCTTCTTTTTATGGTAGGTGATTACTTGTAAAACATGCAACAGAACAGTTAAACATTATGGTAAAAGTAGAAGCTTTCTATCAGCATTGAAGAGCAATCCTACCACTCCTGCGAATAAACTCAGCTTGAAGACACCAGAGAGGAAAACTCGAAGTTCTTCAAACCTAAATCATGATATGTCTGGTTCCAGAGGCAAGAGCCCAGCACTGATTTCCAGGTATCTCAGTTCATTAAGCTATTTGAATTGTCATTGTTAACTCCTGAGTGTTTCCTCAGTTCTTAGCCCCGCTTTCTCCTCCACACCCTTTTCTTGTATAGTGTCCTGTGTTCCTGTATCTTCCATTCTCATCTCTGCATGACTTCCATGTATATTCCTCTACTTCCAACCGCTCTTTGGGCCTGTTCCCAGCTGCCTGCTAAATATATCCACTTCACCACTACATATCCCCACAGCTAACTACTCAAACCTGCCCATCCTCCTGAGTTCCTTATTCTGTGAATAAACATTCTAGACATTCTGACCTGAAATGGTGAATACAGTTGACAACTCCTACTTTTTTGGTCCCTGTTCACTTAGCTGTCAATTTCTATCCTACTTCCATGGTGTCTGTTGCCTGTTTTTCTCCTTTTTCTCCTACTGCTGCTATTTGTTCACATCATTATTCACCTTTTGCTGGGACTACTACAATACTTTTCTGAGTCTTCCTGTTTAAACCCTTCTGTCTGATTAGAAGTACCTCACTCTGTAGCATGTGGGCCAAATACTCCAGCAGGGCCTTCCAGCCCTCACTATCCAGCACCAGCCTGTCTGCCCATCTTACTTGGCCTTAATTCGT
The DNA here is from genome assembly GCA_004026885.1 of Lyroderma lyra. Classification (NCBI taxonomy): domain Eukaryota; kingdom Metazoa; phylum Chordata; class Mammalia; order Chiroptera; family Megadermatidae; genus Lyroderma; species Lyroderma lyra. Next base: position 224,612 of record PVJL010000287.1, read on the forward strand.
CGTGTGTGTCAGCAAAATTGAACAAATCAGTTTGCTCTTCTGCTCTAAACCTGTTTTCTTGCTATGTCCTCTACCAGAAATTCCTGTGGAAAACTAACTGAATAGGGATTTGTCAAATGATACAAAGTTAATTATGACTGGGCACATGTTCTATTTTTAATAATCCCCAATACTGTATTTACCACAATCGTCAATAAATTTAATTCCACAGAAACTGTAAAAGGAATTTGTGAATATTTTGTTACAAAAGAGACCTGAGTCTGATAGCTTCTTGAATGAAAGTAACAAAATTCAGGAAGGACTGGATTATCTCTGCATGCTGAATTTTCTTATATTGGGTTTAATGTTTTAAAATTGGGTAAGAATTAAAATTTCAAGTCCAGTTTTCTCTATATTCTTAATTATTTTGATATTTGGTATAATGGAAATTCATTATGTAAGTTTCTGCTTTCTTGGATAAATGCAGATAAAAGAAAATTTGGCATATTTAAAATAATTCCCTTGCATTTAGACCAGACTGCTTCTTAAATATATGTAAGAATGATAAAGATATTTTACATTTATATTATAGATGAGGAGTCAGAAGAGGGATTAGACTGACAAACCTCAAATACGTGTTTGGAGGATGGAACACAATTGGTGGGAATGAAATAGAACAAGGAGTAAATATGCACATACCAGACAGGGAATCATTTATTGAATGGATATTTTTAGAGGACCTCCTCTATGCCTGGCACTGTTAAAAAGCACTGGAATATATAATTAATAGTACAAAGCATCTGCTCTATGGAGCTTACATTCTGAAGGGAAGATACAATGGGATGGTCCCCACATGTACAGGTTGAGATCTTCACTTTTGAGAGAAGAGGTGGTTTTGAGCTGTGAAGAAGAAATACATTCTTAAAGTCCTGGTGAATCTTGATGTCAGACTTAAAGGGAACCTAGACTTGATGACATTTTACCTTTAGCCTTCTCTTTCAGGTGTGATAGAAGCTTCCAGAACCACCCAATATACCAACTGAATGTTGCCTATAGCCTATTTGGTGACAAGGTTTTTGGGAATGACTGCTGGGTATAGCCAGTGTTCGTATATGGCCATAAAACGATTCTAGTAGCAGTTATTTAGGCTAAGCGGGAAGAAAACTTTTTAAACTGTCATTTGTCAGTATACCTAAATATAGTTTTATGTTTCTTTTCAGAACACCTGCATCTGGACAGTCAACACCCACTTGGTCCTCAAAGAATATGAGCAAAACAAAGAAACACTTCTCTCAACTAAAAATGTTGCTTAGTCAGAGTGAATCCCAAAAGAATCCAAAGGTTGACTTCAGAAATTTCTTATCTTCTTTGTAAAGGATGGGCTATGAAAATAAGAAATGTTTATGCAATTTCTGAAACTAAAGTTAGAGAAACAGCTTCATGAGAGGGTTTTCTCCTTTCTAGGGTTCTGTAGCCTTATTGCTAATTCAGTATAAGGACCAAATATATGTATACTTGTTTTCCTACAATCATCTGCATAACTGTATATTAATAAAATCTGAACATTATTCCTATTTTGCATGGTAAAGTAAATAGATGGCACATTCTAGATTGTAGCTGAGTCAAATACCCGATTTTTCACTTTTACAACTTTCAGTTGTTTCTTTGGTAATATTTCACCATAAGCAGCATTTCACATACTCTCACGAAGACTTCTAAAGTTTACATTAGAACATAATGTAGTAACAGTTTAGCTGTCTTAAATCTTTTCTGGAATACAGATACACTTTTTAAAAATGATAGGCTAGGATTGTATTCAACCTGTTTTTTAAAAACTCTATAAATAAATACTTTAGATACTTGAATCTGTTTCCAAGCCTCTCTGCTGCTTAGAGTTGCAAGTTTATTTTTCTCCCATTAGGGCTTGGTAAACTGAAAGGCCAAGGTTATTAACAAGTTGGGCTTGTAGTTGTGTGAAGTGAAATTACAGCTACTAGTGTCAGCATTAAAGAGGGATGGTGACGGTCATCATTCTGAACTTTAGATAGAGCGACCGGCTGTGGGGCTCAGCCTTCCTTTTGTGTCCACAGCATCTAATGTCATACTTTGGTCACATTAGATACTTTACCTTTATGGCTAGCTTCTCACTGGAACATGTTTCTTTTGAATGCTTCTTACTCTTCTGTTAGCTTACCTCTCTCTCCCTGATCAATCATAACGAGCTCTTTGCAGTGCTCAGAATAGCACCATCTTGCCAGCTTTGGGCATTTGCACATGGTGTTGGAGACTGCTGTCTACTCCAACCCCACTGCATTATGAGGGGCCACTCTTACCATAGTGCTGGTGATCCTGTGGCTTGTTTCTGGTTGTGTTCCATCTGCCTGTGAGCTCTTTGCAGGTCTGGGTGATCTCACTTGTGCCACTAGCACGTAGTTTCCTGCCAAGCACATTCACAAGTTCTGCAAATATTCCTAAACTACTACATTTTACTTCAAATTCCTTGGCCCACTTGTTCCATACTAGATTTAGAACTGAGATTCCTTTGAGCCACATGCCTAGAAAGTGGATAAGAAGCAGCAAAAGTAAGAACTCCTATAGGTGGGGAGTTGTTTATATTACCTTAGTTGCAAATGGAGGACACCATGGATTTTTGACTTTGTGCTCTGGCAGAAATGGTCTTAGGGCTTCTGTAAAGAAGGCATTAAAATTATAGTGTGGATACAAGAAAACAAGGACTAAATCTTCATAACTTTGGATCAAGCAATGGTTTCTTAGATACAATACCAAAAGCACAAACAACAAAATAAATTGAACTTTATCGCCATTAAAAACTTGTGTGCTTCAAATGAGGATACCATCAAAAAAGTGAAAAGATAACCCACCAAATGGGAGAAAGTATTTGCAAATTATGTATCTGTTAAGGGGCCTATATCCAGAAGTATAAAGAGCTCTTAAAATTCAATAATAAAAAAGACAAAACATGGACAAAGAATCTGAGCAATTCTCCAAAGTAAATACATGACCAACAAGCACACTCCTGAGTACCCAAAAGGACTGAAAGCATGTCTACATAAAATCTTGCATATGAATATTCATAGCATTATTTACAATAGCCAACAAGTGGAAACAACCCAAATGTCATGAGATGACCCTGTGGAATGCAGTAAGCCTAAACTAAGGACAGCTACTGAGAGGAAAAGGAGCCCCTCGAGCCAGAGGGCAGAGGTGAGCAGGACCCCAAGAGAAAAACCAAACCAACAGGGATGGGTGGGGAAGGAACAACATGGGGACAGGATCTAATAATGGTTCATTAGCATCACAAAGAACTCTGGTGTCACAGAGGTGACTATCTCTAGGCCAAAGGCATGTTCAACTTATTCTTGTTCCATGCTATCCACTCTTCTCTCAGCACAGTGCCTTAGGCTTTAACTGTAGAAAGGACAGTGGTGACTTTTAATGCGATCCCGTTAGATTTCAGAATTCTGAGTAATGTTCCTAAGTATCACCCCTGGAGGGACAATGCCAGTATATTAATGGGGACTCAAAATACAATTGCATATTTGAGACATTGGTTTAAAACAGTTCTCTCATTTTTTCACCAGTGCCTCTGTTGCTCTCTTCTCTCCTGTTAGGTTGAAAGAGACAGCCTAACCAACAGGGCCAGATTGGCCATCTAGCCTGGATGCCACTCCTCCCTGGCATGGGGCTCTTGGTCAGTGGACTAGTCCTGCCTTCTTCATCTTTGGCTCTTCCCACTACTGAATCCTTCCTCTGAGCCCTTTTTTTCTTTAGTAAACCATTTTATTAATACATAACATAGAGAAATACTCAAAACTGACCACAAGCTTAACTCAGGTGCCTCTACTGGACTTGGAAGGCACCTTGTACCTGCCCTGCTACAAAGTGTTCCATATGTTTCTATCTGTCGTGGGACTAAACTTACAATTAAATAAAAATAGGAATTTTTTCTGACTAAAAGTTAATTTGTACATAATACTAGTTAAAAAGAAATCACAATTTTTCTTTTAAACAATATTATGGAGACAATTTTCCAGACTATTAGCTTTAATTAGGTGCAATTTTCATTTTGTTTTGATGCTCATTGTTATTCCTTGGCCAATGAAAGCCGCTTTTAAGCTGACTTCCTTATTATTTTAATTCTATCAGAACTTTGAGTGCAGCCTCCTTGCTTTCTTGCAAAGGAAAGTCCCAGGACCACCTTCCTTCTCTCAGCCCTGAGACACGGCAGCAGTCACTATTCAAGAAACCCTGCTACTTTTGAGCAGAAATTAGTAGTGATGCCAGAAATAGGATGTTGGGGATACTTTTTCTGAGGGAAAGAAATGGTATTGCTACACTAGACCACACCAGAGGCAGAGCTGGAAAATGAATGCTTAAACATCTTGAGTTCTCAATATTTAAACTTTAACTCCAACGTTTCCAAATACCCTCTTGAATGTTTTAACCCTTCAACTAAATAGTAGTATCTTTTTTTTTTTTTTTTTTTGGTATGTGAGTAGTTCCCTGGCTGGGAATTGAACCCGGGCCACAGCGTTGACAAACGCCAGCGCTGAAGCCTTAAGCCACTACACCATCAGGGAACTCCTGGTATCTTTTAATAATTTGATAAACCGGGAGTTCCCTGGTAGTGTAGTGGCTTAGGGCTTCGGCACTGGCGCTGTCAGTGTTGCGGCCTGGGTTCGATTCCCGGCCAGGGAACTGCCCACATACCAAAAAGCAAAAAAAAAAAAATAATAATAATAATAATAATTTGATAAACCATGCAATTATTCCTTTAATTAAAATTCTTAATTCTGACCAATATCTACTTGTCTGGTGCATACAGCCTGCTTGTGAAGACTGTCGTCTTTGTAGTCCTGCCTTGCAGGACCTGGCTGTGCTATTAACTGTCATCTTTGGCTAATGCTTAATATCTCTGAGTCTGTTCCCTTATATGTAAAATGAGGATAGTACTTACCTTGGAAAGATGCTGTGAGGATGCAATGAGATGATACATGAAAAAAACCCTAGAAGAGTGGATGGCATATTGAGAGTGCTCAAGCAATTTATGCTATTAAAATTGATCAAAAGTCTATGAATATCAACACCAACAATAAAACCACTAGATAACAAGATCTACATTACTCTATAGTGGTATTCCTTTGAATGCACCTCACTAATGACATAGGCCAATTGTTTTGAGGTATGTGTAAAAATAGTATTTTGTTGTGATTATATTAACAGGCTTTCTTGACTAAACTTTAGACAATCTTCTCTGAGCCCACTTTTCAACTAGGTCTTGTTCTTGGGCTCTGTCTTTGGCCTTCCCAGCCCAGTTTTAGCAAGAATCCTGCTAAGTCACTTTAAGGAGAATTCCCTCACCCTTGACATATGATCGTCTTGTCCTGCCTTCCGCAGCAATCCAGCTAAGTCTGGTTAGCAAGATCCCCTACCATTGGTGTCTCCTCTTAGTAATTTTCCACTATTGATCCCCTTACTCTGCTTCTTGGCCATAAATCCCCAGCTATCTCTGAAATATTCAGAATTGAACCCCATCTTTCTTTCCTATTGAGATAGTCTTGCTACCTATTGCAAAAGTCCTGAATGATGTCTTCCTTACCCTTTTAACAAGTGTTAGAATATTTTTTTCTTTAACAATATCAACACTTGTCTAATATGTCTTCTGTCTAGTTGTTTAAATTCATGTTTCATTCAACAGTTTGGTGTTCTAACAAATGACAGACTTACTCTGGTAACTGCTTTCTTGAGGATGCATGTACTGGAGGTTAAGGGAAGCCTGTCTGATCTATGAATTCACTTTGTGAAATGCAGAGAAGCTGAGTGATTCAGTCTTTTTTTTTTTTTGCTTTTCGGTATGTGGGTAGCTCCCTGACCGGGAATCGAACCCAGGCCGCAGCACCGACAGCGCCAGTGCCGAAGCCTTAAGCCACTACACCATCAGGGAACTCCTGATTCAGTCTTAAAAGTTAAGTACAAGGGGTCCTGGCAGCCTCGGTTGGGTCTTCCTATAGCGGCTCGACCTACAGTTGTAGCTACAAGATACACATGTACAAGTTTCTCTGGACTAATTCCAAATTATCTTTTACTTTTCTCAAGGATGGAAATTAGCAACAGTTTTGGAATTAACATACTTTAGTAAATTGTGCATCCCAAAAAGTTGGTTATAAATCTTGGGTACAATGATCAATTGTCATTAAAGTTAACAGACAAAAGAGAAGCAGTGATACAGGTGTGTGGTTTTTTTATATATTCAATCTTATTAACTCCTTTAGTCTTAATGTGAAATGTTTTAAATTTATATTTTCAGACCTTCAGCTTTTTAGAGAACATTTTCTTACTAACTTTTATATGCAATTACACACATATATGCATCAACTATACATATAATCTATATTATTTAAAGTATGTATTTGAATTCTTAACTTTTAAAAATATAAAATCTCGAGGAAGATCATTAAATCACAGTCATTTCAGAGTAGTTATTTCATCATTTCATTCTGAACTTAGTAAAAAAAAAAAAAACAATCACACACAGCTCCTGTAAAGATTGGGTAATGGTGTTAACTATCCATGTTTTGGGTTTTTGTTTCATATCTTATAATTACATTTTTTTGGAGCGGGGGGGGGGGCAGTTCCCTGGCTGGAAATCAAACCCACTACACCACCAGGGAAGCCCCTCAATGTCTTGTAATTACATTTATAGTGTATGTATTTAAATAATTCTCTTGTGCAGGAGTGGCTAGAGGATTACACCTCCCAAACTTTCTACATGATAAGAATCAGAAAATCCTGATTTAATTGGTTGTACTCTTTTTACAAATGTTCCAAGTGAGTCTTATTTAAAAAGTATTCTCCAATTCTGCTTTAAATTCAAGATGTGGTAGGAGGGCCTGTGCTCCGAAGAAGGAATTCAAGGTACTAAGTGAAACTGTTCACATAAAAGCACTGAAACTAATTTTTTAAAAAATCAATTAGAAACCACTATAAAAAAAGCACTTAAGCACTACTGAGCAGAAGGTCTCAAAAGATTTGGTTTTGTTCTCTGCCCATAAGGAACTTGCTATATAAGGAACTGTAAAGCCCATACTTTATTATCTTATTACCTGGAATTTTAAATCGTAAAGCAAGTCAAGGACTTCAAAAGTTGGTCTAGAGCGGGCTGTCAAACATGGCCCCTAATCCCAGTGACATCATTACATAGTTAGAAATGTAAACTATCAGGCCTCACTCCAGGAGCTCTATAGATTAATAAGCCTTCCAAGTGACTGATGTTCCCTCAAGTTTGGGAACCTCTGTCCAAGCAAAAGGAATCTCCTTCAGCAGTTTATGCACCATAAATAACATCACCGAATACTTGCCATACTTTCCTTCCTTCCCGTCTCATAGCCAATTGATGAGATTCACACAAATAATCTACACATTTCAAAAACGAAATAAAACTTTATTAAGAACATCGTGTCATCAGATATAGCCAAACAAAAAGGGGTAAAGAAACAAGAAAAACTTCATCTTCCCATGTGCTATTGCCACCTCAGAACAGACTCGAGTGTGGATGGCTGGAATTACAGATGGCAACACATGCTCTGTATAAGCAAATTCAGTAAGTAGCAACGCTCCCTTTCTACAGAGAACTGGGTTTACACTGTAAAAAGCTTTCATATAGTGCAACAGCTATGAAACAAAACTATCTTTAGGAGCTATTTCTTAATAGAATACAAAGCAGTTTAGTAACTTCACGTTATTTCATATAGTATAAATTATTAGAATGGAAAATTCAGAAAGGACATTCTAACTTTCCCAGTCAGTACTTTTTGAGTTTTTTTATTCTAAATAGTTCTCAAAACCCGTTCAATAACTGATAGATAGGGGGCTCCCTGGTGGTGTAGTGGCTAGGCTTCAGTGCTCTCACCACCGCAGCCTAGGTTCAATTCCCAGCCAGGGAACCAACCAAAAAAATAAATAAATAAATAACTGCCAGATGAACTGCTCATCTACAGTGAACTACCAACCTAGCTTTGTTCTTTTAATTTTGAAAATCAGGATGACCAGATCATTTTTCTGATTCTGAAGTTCTTACAGAAAAACCCTGATGCAGAGTGCATGTGAGGAAAGGTTACCAAAACAGATGCATCTAGACTGGTTTTCCTAGAGAGAGAGGTTGGCTACTGAGCACAGCTGGTCTTCTCAGACTCCCGGGTTCCCCCATGGGGTTCTTTTACTTACTGTAGTGATGGAAGGAACAGAGGGAACACGAGGAAATCTGTTCAAACTGCCATTCCAGACAGCTCTCTGCATTACTGGTGGAGGAAAGAGTGATGGTATCCATTCAAACCACAGTACCCCCAATGCAAGTGTGTTGATAGATTTTTCTTTTGCAGGGCCAGGCCAACTGCACTCAAAAGATACATGATTCACCTCACATACAATGGAGAAAATGCTCACGATTTAGAATTTGGTATTATAGCATCCCCACCTAACCCCATTTCTTGAGAAGTAGTCTACCTTTTAGAAAAGAAGACTACTGCTAGGATGTGCCATGTTAACTATCATAAGGCTGAAAAAGGTAACTTCTGAACCAGCATATCATTTGTGTTTACAGTTAATGAATTAACCAACAAGGGGAGGTTTGAGGTTTGGTCAAAGGGTGGGACTGGGAGTAGGATTCAGGTTGAGTACGATCACTTATCACAAATCACATCAAGCTCTTTAAAAAAATAATATATTTTTATAATAAATAGAGTGGATACTGGCATTAAAATCAGTATCTAAGTCAGAAGTCTGTCTTAAATGGTGAAAATATTTCAACAAACTTCTAATAGATTTCAAATCTTTCTAGGAGTACATAGTTTATAAATTAGTTTGAAATGGAAAAATATATATTTTGAATGGATGAATCACCTCTTTAGCAGATGACAGATAAGGTCAGGATATTGAAAATAAATTAATATACACGTGTCTGCTTTTACTTTAACCTAACTTACATGGTATACTTTTTGGTTTTTATATGAGTATGTGTGAGCCGCCCCGACCCCTGGCTACATCCTTTTCTTACACATTCTGCACGAGGGACAGAGGTTTGGTACATAAGACAGACCCTCAGGGTGTGCGTCTGGCTGCTGCATACTATTTCCTTAGTTAGAACGATGTTACAATGTTACAATGCTGGTCAGGACTTACTGTTAGTAATTTGTCAGCTACATGAATTCACGTCAACATGAACTATGTTCATGGTAAGTGGATTAGGTTCCCATTTGAGTTTTCTGTTAGAAAATGTGCCCCAACGCTCAAAAGGTGACTAAAAAACTTCAGAACATTATTAGCCATATAGGAATGGAGATTACTTATATGTGTCTCTGTTTTAGGGAGTGGTCACATTGTTAAAAGCATGGTTGCCAAAATTACTGGCTATTAAAAATAAATATTTGCATTCTCTTACACATATAAATTCATTTTAACTACAATCTCTAATACTGAGGAAGGAAGAGTAAAGTCATACAGACTAGTGAGGCGTGAGTGGCTTGTGGGATTTAAAGATGTTTTATTGACTATCTAATTTGAATCTGCGTACAATGAAAAGGAAAATGTCTAATATATAAAGTAATGAATGGAAAAAGGTTTATCCTAAGTCATTACTGAGTACAAATCCACAGCTTAACAACATGATTTCCAAAGGAAGCAGGAGAGCATGCAACTGCTCTAACACACAGGGTTAGGAATAAAAGGTAAAAGTACATTTGTTTCAGTAATTCTAAATATACAAATATAGTATTTACCAGATCTACCCTGTAGTGTAGCACTGCTTAATTTCCAAATATACAGTCGTTCCAAAACCTTAAGGAAACATTAAAACTGTTCCAGGCTACTTTAATGAACATTAATGAATATTGTGTACTTGAGATATTAGACCTAAAAATACCATTGTTTTTAAAGTTAAGTGACTAAGGGAGTATAATAAAAGTATCATTATTTTGTTTCTTTTAATCCCATAGATGGCTTTATGTTAAAAGGAGACTGATTTGACATACAGAAATCACTTCCAGAACAAAAGTTGTCCTCTTGATAGGATGTCAAAACTTGTAACATTTCCAAAGCATTTCATATTAATTTTATCACATAATTCTAAACAGTTCAATCAGTGGGGTCCGCACTTAACACGCCTCTTATTCTACACTACTTTGAATGGAACCCCTGTGGTGCTATTATAGAAAAGTTCTCTAAACTATCACCTGACCCTAAAAATGACATCCATGTTTAGAGTTAAATGTTCTAGGGAATAAAGAATCAAAGGCATTGAGAGGCACAGAACTGATATTTTGGTCGAGGAGAAGGGTGAAGATTAAGTTGGAACATGTATTCCCTTCTATAATCAAGTCCTAACTCTACCATATACAGTCTCAATTGACTCCTGATTAGTTCTTACCATTTAGGAATTACATAATATACAGTGATTAGATACTGAAGAAAATAAAGAAAAACATTTGAAAACACATGAAGGAATAGAAACATGAAATTTCTCCCAAGGCCCTGGATCAAAAAAATTTACAAAAGATCTTTTGAAAATAATCACTATTTGTGAGCTTATTATTAACACAGAGATCAACACTTTGTTAAACTAAATCATGTTAACTTACCAATAAAATAGTAAACAAACCAACATTTTAAACAATTTTATAAATTACTTGTCACCTTTTTTTGTTTGCTTTTGTTGTTGTTAGTGTCACTCTCTCAACAATATACAAAAATAACGCTACAGGACTATCTACCTAACCTGTCTCCATCTCCTGCAAAGTCCTGGGCCATGGAAAGAGACGGGTTGTCAATCTTCACTGTAGATGTCCCCTGCAAAGGGCAGGTGCATGTGGCTGCCAGTGACGTTGGGCAATCGAGATAAGTCTGGTAGGCTCTGGATCCGGGACCTGAGTTCTTTGCGTACCAGGGAAACTCTGGCTAACTTGCGCTTGTATTCCTGTAACATCAAATAACTTTCATTAGCATTCTGGAGGTTCAGAGGTGCTACCTAGCTGATGCTCTGCATAAAATATGGTACTACACTCAGTTGATGCTGAATAAAAAAAGATGATTACAATGTAAACTTTAGGATCAAAAGAGGGATTTTGGAAATATACAACTAAGTAAATTCTATTATTATTACCAAAAAAAACCTCCCTCATCATCTTAAACTGTTGTTTCACATGTATAAAAAGAAAACTAACATATTAATATGTTTAACCTCAGATAGAAGATTTTGAGATGTCCTTGAACTAGGATAAGAAAAATCATCTATTTTCACAAACCTAAACTGAAATTTAAGTTTTCCATTGTGAATGTTGGCAACTAACCACAGGAGTATCATCAGTACTTGTGAATCTGTCTCCAACAGAAACCAGATGCTTCAATATTAAAAGTTTTATAGCTATCTTGAAATATTGTTCACATTTATCACTACTTTGAAGTCATGGAAGTTATTAGATCAACTACTATTATTAAATGTGTCAACAGAACCCATATATTATTAAAATGTTATTATTTCAATAACTATACCTCAATATAACTTGTAATGCTATGCATTTTATTTTCTACACTTAAAATATTTAACTTGAGAAGGAGTTGAAAGCTTCACCAGACCACCAAAGGAGTCCAGTGGCACAAAAAAGAAGTCAGGAAATCCTGTGAACAGTAGCCCAGGGATTCAGAGACTAGAAACCAATCAAGATCATGTTGGGCTTACAGGGAAACAGCCCATTCTCTGTAGTGGGAATATCTCCCTTTAACTGAAGTTCCCAGACTCCCACATAGGAAGACAGATCCTTCCATACTCCATCACCTGGTGGAGGGGAATCTAGAAAATGGGTATTCTTCCTTCTAGAAAGACTAGAACCTTTTCCCTCCCAATGACTCAGGCTGATCTCACAAACAAGACAGAGCAGGTGTGATAAGCTTTCATTGTGGATGGGAGGCCTATCCACAAAAAGCCCATTAGTGTTTCTCAACTCTGACTGCACATCAGCATCACCTAAGATATTTACAAAGAAACTCAGATTTTTCAAGAGAACTCCAGCCCCACTATATATCAATTAAATGAGAACTTCTGGAAGCGGGTCCAGAGCTTGTGAATTCCGTAAAAGCTCCCAAAGTGATGCTCATCCAGTCAGAATTGTGGGCTACTTCTCTACAGTTTTTGTGCCTAAATTGAAAGCAAGGTGAGGTTTCTTTGTACTGATGAGCCTCCGCTTTCAAAGAATAACTATACCTGGGGAAAGGGATTTGTCAGAACCACTATAGTCCAACTGCTCTAAGAGAATGGGGGCAAGAAGTATTCTGAAACCTGGGGAACTGGGCACACTGGCAGACAAGCAGGCAAGGTTGAAAGCAGGGTAAGTCAAAGACAGTTCTGGGCACACAATGGAGGTGTCAGTTCTTGCCATGTCTTATGTCCCTGCATTTCTAATCTATCATGAAGATCAAGGCAGAGTAAAAGAAAGTTTAATAGGGATCTATAATCTCAAGGTATGATTTTTCTCTTCCCCTTTCCCCTTCACCAGTGATACACACTGAACACTGGGTAGGTTTCAGCATAGCAGCACAGGGTGGCATTCAAACGATAAGCACCAGGGTGTTTCACATTCTAGATGCATACTTCTCAGAAGGATCTTGTCACACATCTCCACAGTTAGCACGTTTCTTCCTCAGGGCTTGCTAGTTAGTATGAGAGCATTTCTGTCTCACTGTTCTTAGCTGAATCATTCTTGAATAAATAATATCTAAAGCACTCTGGTGTCAGCACAAAATACTAGTCAAACATGCTCAAAAGCAATTACTCTCTGCTCCTCTTCAGGTCAGATGTTTTCAGAATGTCCTATGTGCCTTTAGTGGTCATTGGTGCCCACCCTAATTTCTAGCACCCAGATAAACTGTTCTTCAATTAAGAGTTCTGTTAATCCTTTGATTCACACGATGTGTGGCAATTAAAAGTCTTCAGCCAATTGATATACACTGCAAAGAAGAAATTGGTAAACACTAACAAAAGATGCCATTTTTTGAATGTCTATTAAATGCTAAGATTAAAATATGACCTCATTTATTACTCTCAATAATCCTGTAGAGAAAAGTGATTATCTTTCATAAACATGTGAAATCATACTTTCCCAAATTAGGAACAAAAGTAGTCAAGAGCTTTGTTACTGTAACAAACAGATTTTCATCCGAAAGACATGATGAGTTAAATGGCTATGGTAAAAGGCCTGATGTTAGGCTAAAGATGGAAGTGGATGAAACCTGATAACTAAATTGCATCACTGGTGGTCTAGAAAGAGGCTCCAAGATTCCATGGGTTGATTTCCTATGGCAGCGATGCTTACAATAAGATGTGTGCATTAACTCTGATGTACAAGTACTTTTCTTAGATAAGAATCCTCACAGTACCATCAATGTACTGTTTTTCACAGAACGTCTAGACAAGTGTTGTGACTACCTATGTGACTATTTATGACCCTCTCTGACCCACAAGACTGTAGCCCGTGGCATATGGCAAGTATATATTAAGCATTAGAGATAACAGTGTTAAAACAAAACAGATGAGGTCTCCTGCCTTCGCAAAGCTAACACTTCAGGGGATAGAGGCATAACAAACACAAATGTTATTTCATGTAGAGGCACAATGAAGAAAATACAGTTGGGTAATATGAGAACTAAATGGAGCAAAGGAGGGGGAGAGTCAAGACTACAAGTAAACAAAAGAGGGTCACCCCAATAAGTCTAACAATAAAAATGAATTAAAAAAAAAAAAAAAACAAAAGAGGGGAGTAAGGGTTCAAAGAATTTAAGTTTCAGAACCACTGACCTAGAGGAGACTGACTGCTGGCATGAAAGTGCAATGAGCTCAACTGACCCACTCCCTAGTCAAACTGGTGAAAACTATTTTTAAAACCACAACAATCACTTAAAGCCTCTGGAAACTATCCTAAGGGCAAAGAACATATAAAGAGAAACATTTATTCAAGGAAATCTATGAAAATTCAGCAAGAAAGGCAAGCGTCTGTGGGATCTTAACCAAGACACGCCTTGCTCCCAGCTCAGCAAGGCAGGGACTCCAGACTGCTGCAGCCAAGAACACAAGGTCGCTTTTCCTGCAGCTTCCCAGTTAAAGGACTGGGAAGAGCAGGAAGGACATCTGCATTGCTCACCCTACCCCCAGCTACCTGTTGCTACAGCCAAGTCTCAGGATAGTGCAGTTAAGAGTCCGGGGGCTTCCTTCTTCTGCTGAGCCCCCACTCATGAAACAGAGTCCACCTTGGATGTTGCAAAGCTGAGAATAACTCTTGGACCCAACTCAGGAAGTGGCGGTCTACACGACTCAAAGATTTTGCTTTAGGAAGAAGCAGGCAATAAAACACAGATCCTACTCCCTTCACAAAGGACCTGATTTTATTTACAAGAGAGCAAGGAGGAGTTCAAACCTAAGGGTACTATCAAGAACAATGGAGGCTATGGTGAAAGGCAATTAGGAGGTGATTTCATAACACAGGCTAAACTGTAGGCCAGCTACTTCGCAGGAGAGAAATAGGGAGTAAGACAGCTGGGTGGTGCCCTCCTGATGTTAGAACAAATATCTAACACTGACCTCAAAAACAAAATCACTATCTCAAAGAAATTCTGTACCCCCTTGTTCACTGCAGCATTATTCACAACACCCAACATATGGAAACAACCTAAAGTCTCTGTCTACAGATGAATGGATAAAGATGTCGTGCATATACACACAATGTAGTATCACCAAGACATGAGAAAGAAGGAAATCCTCTCATTTATAATGATAAACCTATAAAAGACATTATGCTAAGTAAAATTAGCCAGAAAAAGGCAAATACTATATAATCTCACTTATGAGTGGAACTCATAGAAACAGGAGACTGGTGGTTACTGGGATGATGGTGGGGGCACATGGGGAGATGCTCATAAAGGGCTATAAAAGCCTTCAGTTATTAATATAAGCAGCTCTGGAGATCTAATGCATAGCATGGCAACAACAGTTAATACTGTGTTATGTACCTGAAATTTGCTAAGGGTGTGGACTTAAGTGTTCTCAACATACACACACAATGCACAAACACATACACACAAAGTAACTATTGTGTGAGGTGATGGATGTACCTGGTTGTAGTAATAATCACTTAACAAAGTGTACATATATGTCAAATCATCTCATTGTATACTTGAAATAAATACAATTTTATTTTTCAATTTTACCTCAATAAAGCTGGGAAAAGAACAGAAATATTTCTCCTTATTCTACTTGTAAAGTAAAAAAATTACGCTCAGCATGGTAAAGAAAATGCAAACATAGAGTCCTGTGGACCCGGTGGCACACGTGTATCAGGGTAAGTCAGAGGTGTGGCAGCCTAGTCTGACAAGCCAATTAACAGGCAAAGCCACTACAGGTTTTATAAATCCCTTTCACAATTTCTCATTCTTCTCTAATTAAACCCTGTATTTGCAAAACAGCTTTCAAAAAACTTATTTTTAACTTAAATTTAAAAAATGAATTTAATTCGTTCAGCCCCAAAGTGGTAGGACCTGAATTTTAAAATTAAAAAAAAAAAAAAAAAAAAAAGGCCAAAAACCAAATCATTAAAAAAATTAAGCGCCTTTCTTTAGCAAGAAATACTAAGTTGATATGTACTGCTTCTACTGCAAATATAAGTATGGCTATTCTGTGGGTTTAAAAGGCTTTTGATGCAATTTCACACCCACTAGAATGGTTATAATCAAAAAGGTAGACAAAGACAAGTGCTGAGAAGGATGTAAGAAAGTGAAACCCTCATATACAGCTGATGGAAATGTAAAAAGGTGCAGCCGATGTGGGGAACAGCTAGGCAGGTCCTGAAAAATTATAGAGGTAGCATATAATCCAGCAATTCTACTAGGAATATACAAAAGAGAAATAAAAATGTATGTCCACACAAAAATTCACATATGAATGTTCATAGTAACATATTAAGCACCAAAATACAGAAAAATATCCAATATCTATCAACTGATGAATCAGTTAAACACAATGTGGTACAGTGTAACAAAAAAATGAGGTACTGATATATGCTACAACATGGAAGACCCCTGAAAACATTCTTCTAAATAAAGAAGTCAAGGAGACCATATACTGTAGGTGCCGTTTATATGCAATGTCCAGAATAGGCACATTTGTGTTTGGTTAGGGCCTGCGGTGGGGTAGAACAGAAATGGGTAAGAGAATTCCTGTAGGGTAGACAAAAATGTCCTAAAATTATAGACTGTAGTGATGGTTACACAATCCTGTGTATATACTAAAAACTGTATACTTTAAATGGATAAATTACTTGGTGTGTGAGTTATATAACTAAATCAATAAAACTGCTACAGAGAAGGGAAAATTTTAATTCTGTCCACATCCTTGTCAGCACTTGTCATTGTCTGTTTTATTATAGCTAGCTATTCTAGTGGATGTGAAATGATACCTCATTGTGGTTTCTGAATTCCATCAAAAGCCTTTTAAACTAAGAAATTCACTTTTGAAATACAACTTACTTGGATAAAGGAAAAGGTGAGCTGGTCATTCTAGCTGTAGTAAATACCAAGTTCATACGATATAAATACTCTGCATACAATTCTAAACTGACTTCCTAGAGAGACCAATTTGATTATCTGTTAAAGTAAATATTATAGTCCCAGTGATGAACACGCATGATGGGCAAGAGGGTCAAAAGCAATTCCATAGAAAATAAACATACACCGTTTATAATAATCACTTTGCATACATCACCTATGTGTAACATAGCACCTCCTAATTTACACACCAACATTTTAGATGAGTATGAGTCTTCTGACCTGAGAGTTCAGTTTACTGTGGATTATTCATTTTAAAAATGAATATACCATTCTGTTATTTGATACTGACCTCCAAGTCAGTATCAGCTCTCAAATGACTTACTTCATACTTCAAAAATTTCTTGAGCATGTACTACAGTATGTGCCAGTCACTGTATTGGGAACACAAAGATGAATCATAATCCTTACCTAGAAGAGCATATTATTTAATGGGCAAGCAAACAAGTAAGTCATTATAATAAAGTACAATGTGCTCCATCAGAGGCAAAAACCACTTTCTAAGACATACAAGAATTATAAGGTGGAAGATTCTGCCCCACTGAGGAGTTCAGGGAAGGTTTTCAGAAGTGAGGAGGTGAGGAAAACACAACAGGCCAACTGAACAGCAAGAAAAAGGACAGAGAGAGGATAAAGGGCATAATATATGCATGGCAATTCATTATTACCATAGTGCATGGTGGGAAGTGAAGAGTTAACTTCCTAACCAAACTGGTCACGTTTCAGTTGTGAAAGGATTCGTGTGGATACAGAAGAGGATGCATCTGAGGAATAAACCCAGCTAGGGATTTATTTACCTCAACTTTCTAAGAAAAGGATTAGGGCCTGAACCAAGCCAAGAGTAGAACACTTCACAAATTATACTGTGTGTAAAGTAGCAATGCACTTTATGAACCACACTGTATGTACATAATACCTTAATTCAAAAAACAAAAACAATGTACTAAGAAAAATCAGCAAGATTGTTGTTGCAATGTGAAGAATGAGGCTTTGGGCTTGAGTCATTGGATAGAGGTACAATTATCTGAGATAGCAGAGATGGGTAGAAATCCCTTTGGGAAAAACAAACACTTCAGTTTTTGCATGGACAGTGTTGAGTAATCCTTGGGACTTCCAGAAGTAGGCACTTGGAAATGAGGTTCTAGCATTCAGAGCTGCTAATAAACATTTGGGCTTTATCATGAGCAAATAATCTCCACCTAATACTTTGGGATATGCACGAGTTAATCAGGCTTACATGAGTGCATATATGGCAGTGTTTCTCTTATCATTTTATGCCATTTTGCCTTATCCCACTCTATTTTCTGTATACCCATCATCAGCCAAGATCTTGTCCAACTTTGCTTCTTGTGGTTTCAGAAAATGTGTGTGTATGTGATTTTCTGAATTATCCACACCACACCACATCCCATGATTCTAATGTGCACCAAGAGGATGTTATGTCTTCTCCCTCCCCTGGCTGGGAATCATACATATAAAGGAAGAGAAGTAGACTAACACAGAATGCAGAAATGTTCTCAGTGTCAAGAAGGCATGAAAAAAGTAGTAAAAGTGAATCACAAAGTATAATAAGTATGTATTTGTAGAGTTTTGACCTTTCTTCCTTCAGAAAATACTAACTTTCCCAATAGATGCTTTGAGTGCAGTGACTATAATTCACTCCTTTCAGAACAGTAACATTCACTCCATTATCTGAAGAACTGTTATTACCCTTAACCAACTTAGAATATTTGCTCTCTAAATTCTTGTAAGAGAATTAAAAAAAAAACTGACTGTAATTTGATATTTAAAATTATTTATTTAAAACATTTCATATTTGAAAAGTTTTAATGGATTCCCCCTCCTTATACATGAGCTGCACATGGTGACTTACAGGTATTTCCAAAGTGTATAAAAAGGAGGGAAAAGACCACTTTACAGTGGAGGAGCCTGACAAACACTACCCCAGCCAGGCGATCAAGGGCACATCAACACTGGTATGTCATGGTGATACTATGTACCCTTGATAAAATATAATGAAAACGACACTTTACCTCTGTAGTCTTCCTCCCCCAAACATGTAACTCCAGTCTTGTGAGAAAAACATGAGACAAATCCCAATTGAGGGACATTCTACAAAATCCCTGAGCAATATTCCCCCTAACCAAAGTCATTAGACACAAGGAGAGTCTAAAGAAGAGTTACAGCCAAGAAGAGTTGAAGGAGACGTGACAAATAAATGTACTGTGATATCTGAGATGGGATCCTGGAACAGAAATGGGACATTAGGTAAAAATTAAGAAAATCTGAATAAAGTATAGAATTTAGTTAATAATGTATCAATATTGGTTCACTAATTGTAACAAATGAACCATACTCATGTAGGAAATTAATAGGGTAACTTGGATGTGGGGTATATGAGAATTCTGTACTATCTTCAGTTTTCACAGTTTTTCTGTAGTAAACCTAGAATTGTTCTAAAATAAAGTTTTGCTTTGTTTTTTAGTCTAATGGACAAATTAATCCTTTTCCCAGATTATCCAAGCCACTTTGCATACTTTTAATCTTCAAAAAGAAAAATCCTGCAACATTAGTATCATTATCCCTGTTTTATATGAGAAAACTGAGATTTAGAAAACTGAGATTTAGAAAACTGAGCATAAACTGCTCAAGATTCATAAATGCTAAATACTACATATTTTATTTAATATTATTCATCAAAATTAATGAATAAACTAATAGATCTTAGTTACTCTTGGTCAAATGATACAACATTCACCATTCAAAAAGATGTATTAAGTTATTCATTCTGATACAGATAGAACTATCTGCAATTTAAGATTCCAAATAATATATGGTCATTAAAACAATACGCTAAAATTATTAAAAATATGGGGAATTCTGTGGTATTAATCCTGATCTGAACACAAAATTTTCTTGAAATCCAAAACAATGCAAACTCCTATTTAGCATCTTTTGTTCAAATTATTCCTCTTACCTGTCCAAGATCTTCACTCAATTTCTTTTCATCCTTCAAGTGACAGCTTAAATCCCAAGCCCTCCACTGAATCCTCTGATTACTTCTCCCACATCTGAACTTTCACTATTAATTTGTTGACCATTCAATGATGGACTGATCGCTTTAACATCCTATTGTCTATTCACATACTACACATACAGGATACACTTTTTAGAAAGTTGGTAAACATTGTAAAGGCCCACAAATAATAAAAATTTTCTAATCATTTGAATGGTGAAGTCCTTTCACACACACATATATACATATATATTTCTTAAGAAATGTAACATTCATAAGAAAGATCATAGAGACCTTTCCTTCATATACTGGTTTAGTCATATACTTTTAAGATTGTTTTTGGAAAGAGAAAGATGTAAATAAAATGAATTTACCTAAGTATCTTTTCTACTAGGGACAAGTAAGATATTTAACAGTAACCAGAAAACCAATCAAATGCATCTCTTTGCTCTACAAATTCTGCTTTCCTTTCCATGTTATCCAACTTCATTTAGCAAACAGCTATTTAAAAATTTTAAAATGAGACACTACTTAAGTCCAAACTATTAAATATATATACTTGTACTTCAATTAGTGTGTGCGTATTTGTGTAAACTTCTTTGTAACCAACATCTAGATCAAAATACAGGCTTTTTCAGAACCCAAACTTCCTCATACCACCTCTCCCAACTTTCAATCACTATTTACTTAATATTTTTATTTAAGTTGACTTATTTTTAACGGAGTTTCATTCTAAGAAATAAATTCCATATAATCACAGCTTAGCTGTGTAGCCTTGAATTTGACTCACACATTAAAATAAACACAACTATTAGAATAAATGATCTTAGTGGCAAGAGTGCCACTTTGGGAACCAGTGTTTTACCTCATGCCTGCAAACTCGTTTACATGAGTCACTTTGCTTCCTTCTCACTATCCCTCATTCAACTAGGCCCACATTTCTGTCCTTACTTTGCCACTTCACCCTCTGCTTGCCCGTGTCGTTACCACCACCCTAAAGCCTACAAACCTTGTGTGACTAGTTTTTTAGTCCCATCTGCATACCAAGACTCACGTCCACTGGTCATAACCAGACTTCTCTACTCTTCAAAATTTTACCATGTCATGTAGTCCCGTTAAATTTTAAGTTTGTCTATGGACCCTTCCCCAGTTCCTGCCATCTTCACACCTAGTTCCCAGCTGAAACTTTCTCTGTACTACACACACAGACACACACACACACACACGCACACACCCCTACATGCACGTGCCTCCATCCCAAGGGAAGTAACCCTCTTTAAACTGCCTTGATACTTCATTAGTGAATTAGGTGAAATTTGTCTTGTATGCACTGAAAGTGGGTTAGAGCTAACTTAAGATATGAACCACCATTAGAAAAGCTTTTCTTTACAGCTAATTTTCAGTATAAATCAAGCGTCCAAATTGTCTTCATTTTAAAGACCTACTTAAGATCAAACATTGCTACAGAAACTTTTCCTACTCTAGCCTCATGCTAACTTCCAATGATCTTCCTTTATAAAGTAAGGGTATCTATTTTACAGGGTTTAAGGCTTAAATAATGTGTAAATTTTCAAATTATGGAGCGCTATTGTGGTTATCACTCTGGGGTGGTATCAGAACCATTCTGCAGTAAGAATAGTAAGAGAATAAATTTCCTATAGTTTGGAGTTCTTATTCATTTTGGGGCTGACACAGATACAGCTGTTTCTAAAATTTTAGGTGCTTTAAATAAATGTCTTGAAAAAAGAAAAATAAATAAATAAATAAATAAATGTCTTAACTTTCTGAATTTAATTTATGTGGCTGCCTTTTTCTTGTAGTTGCTAATAATCCTCCTTTCCTTTTTCATGCTTAAATGACTGTGACTTAAAACACTCGGGAGAATTTCAACTGCATCCACATGTGGACCTTTAATAACCATTAAAGGCTGTGGTAAAAATTGCAAGCATCATGCCTACCATGTTACACCCACTTGCTTCCTACCCACTTCCTGAGAGACAGCTGCTGTAGCAGAAAGAGAAATATCAAACCATGAAGCACAGTTGTGTTTCTAGTGAGCAAGCAGTGCACATTCTGCAGGAAGCAAGCTGGAGCATAGTCCAAATTTCAGAATGCTCTGCAAACAATACTTAGCTGGATAAAGCATTCTCTCTTTTCACTTGTAAAATCAATCTTTAGGGTCCCTTTCAAGTGTAACAATATGATTGGCCTGGACAACACAAAGTTAAAAAAAGACATAGTTGGAGTTCCCTGGTGGTGTAGTGGCTAAGGCTTCAGTGCTGTCAACGCTGCAGCCTGGGTTCGATTCCCAGTCAGGGGACTACCCACATTGGGGGGAAAAAACAAAGACATAGTTGACCCTTGAACAACTAAGAGGTTAGAGGTGCCGAATCCCAGTCAAAAATCTGCTGTATAACTTTTGGCTCCCAAAAACTTTATAAAGAGAGTCATCCCTCAGTATCCACAGGGATTGGTTCTAGGCCATCGCCACCACATGGGTACCAGAATCTGAGGATGCTCAATCCCTTATATAAAATGGCACAGAAGGCATTCAGCCTTCTGCATCCACAGATTCTCAACCTTGTATTTGAAAATACTCTTTGGTCTGCTGTTGGTTGAATCCAATGGTGCAAAACCTGGAGACAGGAAGGTCAACTGTGTATTTGTTGAAAAATGTCCATGGATGAGTGGACCCACGCAGTTGAAATCTGTGTTATTCAAAAGTCAACTATAATAGGATATATATATATAATTTTTTTTCTTTTTTAGCAAAGGAAACAAGGACATCCTGCAATGATGCTTAGACTTTCCTCCCCCACAGTATTTCTTAAAGATGGATAGTGGTGTAGTAGTATTTCCACATGACATCTAATTTCCACAGTATTCCAGAAGGTATACCAATGCAAATATCTAAGCAATTTAATATCTCAATACATGAATCTTTAATGTGAAATCTGAGTCAGTTCTGGCTACTTAAAATTTATCGATTTTATCATTCTGATCAGTCTTTATTATAACTAAATATCTGAGAATTAAAATAAGGGGGTTCTTGGGTCACAAAGAAACAAACTGACATTGAAGGGAAAGCTAGTAATCTTCACTCAAAATACTATTAAGACAATCTTCAAAACATATTACAGAACACCCTAGGTTGATACTAATCTTCATAATCCTGCTTCATTTTATTTGCCTGCAGATCCCTAAATGGTTGTTCTTTGACATGTATTTTATGAGCTTTGCCCCTCCCAAGACATTAACCTACAAGTCTTTCTTAAGCAACTGTCTTCGACATAACTATTAGGCTTTGATTCTCATTTTTCAGGATTCACCATAATTTACTTCATTTTGCTTATGCTAGGGTTGGGGCTCTTTGCTAAGATAGATCAGAGAAGTTAACTAAAGTATCAATCAAAAAAAAAATTTTTTTAACTTTTTTTTTTAAACAAGGCCAAGAAATTCCATGATGTTGAGACTTTCCAAGACTGGAAATCAGTCAAGTCTGCTGCCACCTCTCAGGGGCAGAGTGCAATGGTGATAGATTTCAGTGGTTTGCCCTAATCTGTCTTCTAGAAAACAAATACTAAACTTAGCTTGGGATCTAATCTTGCAATTGATAATTTTTTAAAAATGTAAAACCCAACTATCAAATCCTTTCTTGTTTTTTTTCACATTATCCTACATTCCTCTGATGGGGCCCTATTTCCTTGGATAGCTACAGAGAAGTTTTTACTTGGTAGTGGGAAATATTTTGGTGTAAATGAATGTCATCTAACATATCATTTTACATCTTTTAGTTCCCTACTGTCATTCTCTGAAATAAGTATTCTAAAAGCAAATTTTACTTTAAAAATATCCCTGAAGTACATCCTACATGTTAATGTTTCAATTCTATTACTGTAAAAGTTTATTAGCCTTCTAGATTTTTAAAACAAGTGGAAAAAAGACATTTTCTTAGGGACTAAGTTTTCTGCAAGGACCCTGATGCCTACCTGGGTCTTGAAAAATGATTAATGCTGTATTGTAATAAGGGTAGATACTGTTATAAATAAGCTTTATCTAATTTCTAGATTTCAACTACCATACATGGCCCTAACCAAAATTTTGATGCGCTTATTACTATATGCCAACTAGTGTTCTAAGTGATTTATTTAATTTTCATAGAGACCATTATTATCTGTGGGTTACAGATAATGAAATACTAAAGCACACTTAACCATTGAGGAAGAAACTTCCCTCAAGTCAGCAGACAGGGGCAGAGGAGTTCCAAACCAGACAGTGTGCCTGAGGGTCCTCCTGACCAGTATGCAATCCTGTCTTTCACATTTTAGAATTATTACTGGGAATAACAATTGGGGTATAACTGCAAGCTACCTTCCATCAAATACAGGATCAGCACAATGACAGTACTAACCCAAAGTCCAACAAAACAAACTGTGACCTGTATTAGGTAGTGTAATTCTACCATTAAAATGTCTCTGGAATCCCCAGTAGTGAAGTTGTCATTTTCTCAGTTATGTGCCTTGTGATTATGGTTTTGTTTTTTTAACAAAAGAGGGATCAATACTAGTAATAGCAACATAGAGAAGACACAAGGTGAAAGAAACAAAGAAAAGGCAAGAGGGTAGTCCAATCAGGAAATACAACAGGAAAGCTGAACCTACTGATAATTATTAGTTTTGACCCGGAGGAAGGCAGCATATAAATTCAGCTATTTCTCTCTTTATCACGGCTATTTTTCTTTATTAAGCAACTTCAAAATCAAGTGGCAATGTAAAAGTTAAGGAAATGAGCTGTAACAAATTTTACTAGTATTTACATGATGAAGACTTCATCACGCTATCTTTATTTTCATTCTTCTGTGTAGCCTTTCAGCATCACCCTCTTAGCATACTATTCAGTTATTTAAAGAATCACACTACCTCAGGGTCATAAGGCCAACTACCTCATGTTTCCCAAATTGGGTGACCCATGGAATATATTCCACAAGGTTTTAACAGGCAGGGCATAAATAGGTTTCTGGGCTGTTTGGGAGCAAAAATAAAGTTTCTTTGCTGCATCTCTACTCAAATCCCCAATATGCTCATGTCCAGAGGAAGCTCCAAGAGTGTAATCTGGTTTGTACATTTCTTAAAATCACTTACATTTTTGCTGAATACATACTACCATCTCCCTGAGCTAACAGTTTATACAATAAACTCTCCATTAACTGGAACTCAAGCAACTGGCACTCTCAAGCAACCGGCCAAAAAAAAAACTGTAAAAATAATACATTTATTCAGTATGTTCCAATACCCATGGGTGCTGGTTAACTGAGTCTACTATATGAGAGGGGACCCAAAAACATCCAGACCTATTGATAAAAATTGTGTATCCATACATTTAAACATCAGTTACCTTCAAAATATTCCATTTGCTGAAATACATCTATTGAAACATTTTTTTCCACTGCTCAGTTTTTAAACTCATCAATTTTGATAGCTTTTACTGCTTCTGTCATTTCTTTCACATCAGCAAAACGTTTCCCTTTGAGGAATTTTTCATCTGGTGAATAGGGAGAGGGGGGCATGGAGGTCAGGCCATTTTTGGTCAAAAACTGCTGAACACTCAGCATGGTGTGGGCAGGTGCATTGTTATGCTGCACATTGTTTATGTATGAGTAGGCTGATCAATCAGATGTCCTGTTTTAAAGGGGAAAGAAAACGGTACTGTCCGGTTTCAAACGTTAAGTATGGTCATCCTATTGACATCTTGAATTTAGCCCAGTGAGACTAGGCTGATCATACATACTATTTCAAATGGGACAGTACCGCTGTTTTCTGTCCCCTTTAAAATGGGATGTCTGGTCAGCCTACTTACGAGGGTGGGCCATTAAATTCATGAAAGGGGAGGGGATTATCGGAAAGGTGGGAGTACTAGTGCATAGAGTTTGACCGTGACCTATTATTAGTATATGAGGGATGTCCAGAGAATATCCAGCCATCTAATATGAAAAATAGAGGCATTTATGGCTGGAATTTTTCTAGACAGCCCAAGTATGTGCCAAATTTCAGCCTACTTGTGCCCGTGTTCTTTCAGAGATTGCCAAAGAAGGATTTCAAATGTAAAGAAAACCCCAAGTATGAGAAAACATCACAAACTATTTTGGAAAAGATATTAGTGGTTTACAGGGATGCTGCCCTGTGGAATCTGTGGTTTACAAGTGGTTTAGCCTTTGCAAGCCAAGGAAGAGTCAACTGAAGACTACCTCCATCTGGGATGCCCTGTTGAGGCCACTTCCTCAACACTGTCAAAAAAGTTTAAAGTTTGTAGTGGAAGATGCTAGACTGAATAAAAAGCAGTTTTCAGAAATGGCAGTATCACCTACAACCATCAGCATCTAAGGATTTCAAGTCAGTGGGTACTGAGAATGCTCATGCTGCTTCAAAAACAGCACTTGAGTGTTAACAGTTTTTGGAATTCTGCAAAGACAATAAAGATGAAGTTTTGTCACTGGAGATGCAACTTGGGTTCATCATGATGAGCCTCAGTCAAAGCAAGAGTCTATACAGTGGCATGAAAAGGGCACACTGCCCCCTAAGATGTTCAAGGTGTCACAACCAGCTGGATAAATCATGGCTACTGTTCTTTGGGATACAGAGGGTATCCTGCCGACAGGGATAAGGGTGTCAAAGTAAGAGAGTACTATCGCAGTCTGCTGAAATAGTTAAAAGAATCCGAAGAGGAAAATGGACCGGGGGCGGGGGTGCTCCTTTTGCACAACACACCCATGCACAAGAGCAATGTTATGTTGGCTACTCTTCACAACTGTGTTTTCCAAATATTAAACTACCCTCTGTACAGTCCAGACCTGGCTCCATCTTACTATCATTTATTTCCAAATATTAAAAAACAGCTTCAAGGGAAAAAATTTACAGATAATAAAGTTAAAGCTGCAATTTCATTATATTTTGAGGGCAAAAACAAAATTTTCAAGGGTATAAATAAACTTATTGAAAGATCTGATAGGATTAAGGGTGAATATACTGATAAGGAAAAATAGGTTTTTTGTTAACCTTTCTTCCCCTTTATTCCGCCAGTTACTTTACCACTGCATGTAAAACACCCATCATGAAATGGGCTAAGATGTTCAAAGTCTTTCAAAAAAAAAGTCCACTGGTACAAATGGGTTCCTAGAACACTCACGGTACTACAAGGGTCTTGTTCTTCAGAAGATAATTCCTGTTTTTCTTTTTTTGGGGGGGGTTCCCCCTCATATACAGAATGCAGTTAGGCAAACATTATTGTTGCAATATTCTTGTTATTCAACCTCTTACTGACCACCTCCAACAAGAGCAAATTCATTATTTTATCCTTCACTTTTGAAAAATAGTTTTGCTGCATATAGAATTGTAGGTTGGTGGTTTTCTTTCAACCTTCACCCCACTCCCTTCTTGCTCACAAGGTTATTCTAAGTTCACTGTAATTCTTGTTCTATATGTAAGATGTTTTCTTCCCTTTGGCTCCTTTCCAGATGTTCTGTCTTTGGTTTTCTGTAGTTTGAATACAATATGCCTAGGTAGACTACTTTTTTTGTATCCTGCTTGGTGGTTGTTCTCTGAGTTTCCAGCTCAGTGGTTTGATGTCTGTCATTAATTTAGGAAATGCTTGGCCATACTACTTCAAATATTTCTTCCACGTCATTCCTTCTCCTTCTGGTATTTCAAGTACACGTGTTCTACACCTTTCCAAAGTGTACCACAATTCTTGAATGTTCTAGGTTCTTTTGCTTTTTTTTCTTTTGCATTTCAGATGGGGAAGTTTCTATTGACCTATCAAGCTCCCTGATTTTTACCTCAGCAGGGTCCAGTTAAAGTGACCATCAAAAGAACTCTTCACTTAGTGTTTATTTCTAGCATTTAATTCTTCCTTACCCACTTCTCCTTTTCTATTTAATCTCTTTTTGCATGTTGTCTACTTTTCCATTAAACAAAGGAGGTTGACAATTAAGTTCATGAACTCATCCTAGAAAAAGCGTGACATACCTCATTGATGAGTATCACTACAGTCACCTTCAAAGTAGACCCCATGGAAAGCTATGCACTGTCACCAGAATTTAGTCCACCCTTCAAAGCAACTTTGGAACTCTTTTTCTGGAATGGCCATCAGAGCCTTGATGTCCTGAATGCCATAAAAATGTCTTCCTTTCAATATTTCCTTTATCTTAGGGTAAAAAAAAAAAAGTCATTGGGGATCAGGTCAGGTGAGTAAGGAGGGTGTTCCAATACAAATCAGTTATTTGTGTACTGGCTAAAAACTCCCTCACAGACAGCACCACGTGAGCTAGTGCACTGTCGTGACTCAAGAGCCATGAGCTGTTGGTGAAAAGTTCAGGTCATTTTCGTGTAACTTTTTCACAGTTTTTTCAGCACTTCCAAATAGTAAACTTGGTTGACTGTTCATCTGGTATAAATTCATAATGAATAATCCTTCTGATATCAATCAAAAAAGATTAGCAACATCATTTTGAATCTTGATTTGGACTAACAAACATTTTTGGTCATTAAGAATTGGCTGATTTCCATTGGGCACGGTGACACTTTGTTTCAGGGCCATGTTGGTATATCTGTTTCATCATCAGTGATAACATGGCCCAAAACATCGTCTTGCCTTTCCAAAATGTCTTGGCAAGCCTCGACTCTGCTTTGATCATCAGTGAGCTCCTTCAGGACCACATTTGCACACACCTTTCCCATTCCAAGATTTTGAGTTATGATTTCCCGGTTTCTCTATCGATGTTTATTTGGTCTGCTTTGCTTCTCACAGTAAGTCGACAATTTTGACCCACAATTGATGAAATTTTGCAATGTTTCTCCATCAGTTCTGCTTGTTACTGGCCACCTTGACCTCTCTTCATCAGTGACACTTTCTCTCCCCTCAGAAGAATGTTTACTCCATTTGTAGGCTGCCATTTTTTTAATGTCATTATCCCCATAAACTTGGACTAACGTGTCCTTGATTTCACTTCCACTCCTGCCAAGTTTAACAAGAAATTTAATTATCTGTGCATTGCTCTAATTCAAGCTCTGATATTCTTGTGACAGAAAAACAAAACACAAAACAAAAAAACACGCAATTGTTATGAATGCCACTCAGCAAGACACTGCCACATGTTGATACAAACACAGCTGTGAGACACAGATATACCAAGGTCATGAAACTGAGTTGTTTGTACAGTGCTGTCAATGTAAGTGCATAATGACAAGTTTGTGAACTTGTCAGATCTTGTGTTAAATCAGTAATTTTAGATTCCTGGTCTGATAACGTCAAATTTTATGTCACATATAGTTTGTCGTTCAGGAAGCCTTATAATTTATGAAAGCATAAAATGGTTATCAGGTAATAGAAACTGGAGTAAACAGGTCTTGATTATGAAGTTTTACATTAATCTGGCCAGAATCTGGGCTGTGTTTTAAGTTTGCTGTAGATGGCAGAGGCTGAAACATCACTTTATTATAGTAAAGTCCTTTCTCATTAGGCAGTTTTTACTGCCAGAATGGTCTTGCTTGTCACGTGTAATACTCCATTGGTCCTATAATAGTCCTATTCTTATGTAAACCCAACTCTTGTGATAACTTCCAAAGCATCTGAACACAGCACTCAACTTGTGCCAGTCCCCAAGTCTGATTTCTGATACCCCCATTTCCTTCAACTGTTTTCCAAAGTTTTTATTTCAATTTATTTAGCAATTCTGGTCCTTGCCTCTGAAGACATCACAAGTTAATTCCTTTTACTGATGTAGAATCCAGAACTGAATACAGAAAACTGTGGTTTAACCAGCATCCAGTGAAACTGAACTTAATTTCTTTATCTGAATACTTAGTGTAGCACAACAGTTTATGCCAACTCTATCATAATTACTAATAGTTACATGACTAGTGTTTTCTCCCATGAAGTGATGCCAAGCCAGGTCCTGACCATTAATGATGCAGTTACTTAGGGGAATCTAAATGCAGGAATCAACAGTAGAAGTTTTTAAGCAAAGAAAGGGGATAATGAAAGCAATGCAAGACTCACACTGATCCCTTCCAATCTGCACTCATCATGGGCCAATGGTCATTAAATTGCGAGCCATGGGTGAGTCCCAGGGGCAGCCCTAACTTAAGGTGTAAGCAAATTTGTGCACATATATGAATTTTTCATTGTTGGCAACTCAAAGGTTAAGAATGTCCATGTTCTTCTATATTCAATAATCTGATGCTTCACAAATACACCCATATTTAAAAAAAGCTAACATTTAGCTACATGTGTTCCCAAATCAAAAGGTAACTAAAATCTCATTAGGAATTATAAAACATATTACCGTACTATACTGTATCTAACATCTAGTAAATTATCAGTTTATCAAGTTTACTGAACTACCTTAGTGTTTGTGCATTTTATTGTATGTAAATTCTCTCAACTTTAAAATGTAGTAACACTTTATTAATCCTAAAAGACTCCCAAGAATTTACTTATTTATAATGGAATAAGGCGACTGGCTACTAGGAAGGTTCCAAACATGAAACAAGCTTTGCTCCAAAGCAGTGACTTTCTCCATAACCTGACCTAAACACAACCATACTTGGGAGATGCTTTACAAAGAATTCTTTTTATGAGACTGTTAGTCTAAATAACATATTCTCCTTAAAAATTTAATTAACTACATCAGAGGTTCATATTCTGAACAAATCTGAAGTGTGCAGATATACAAAGTATCAAGTTCTGACATGAATCGTGCTTCAAAAGCAGATAGACAGTATGGTTAACAGTAACGTCACTCCAACAAATTACAATGGAGTGCTGACGGGACCGGGCTCACAGGTGCAATGAGCACTTATTTTAAACAAGTCACTTTCAACATCCTCAGTAAATATCTCTCCACTAATTTGTCACATAGACTTACTTCCTTCAATAGGACCAATAACTTATTCTGATGTGGATAAGTGGACATCGTTTTTTAAAAAGCTCCACTCTTATTTGAAATGAAGGGAACAAAAGAGACAATAGATGCTGACCAGCTATAATGTTTAAAAATCACTTGCGCATTTTCAAAAAGGTGAAAGTTGAATACATAACTATTTAAAACAAAACATTAATGATTGTTTTTAGTGGTTCATGTAAACTTGAGTGGATTTTGTTTTCCTTTTTCAGTATTTTAAAAATTTTCTAAAGAAAACATTTTCATGATCATAGTTTTAGGGAAAGAAGAAAATTTTGAACTCTATATATTGTTTTTGTACGTTTAATTAAATTATAGTATTTAGAAGTTCCCAACTAGGAGATAAGGAATAGAGAAAAACTCAAAGCACTGAATTTTAGAGCTTGAATATATCTTTTAAATCAGGTTTGATATCTACATCCTGAAGATGACAAAATAGAGGCTTGATTTTACACAATTTCTTCAGGTTCACACAGTAAGTTCTAGAACCCATAACTCCAAAATCTCAGCTCATTATTCTAATCCATACCTCATACTCAATGAAGGCTAACCAAGGTAGCAACCCAACTAGGAGGTAAATCTTTACATACAGTATGGCTATAAAAGCTTTTAAGAATTTTAAACTGGGGGTTCCCTGATGGTGTAGTGGCTTGGGGCTTCGGTGTTGGCGCTGCGGCCTGGGTTTGATTCCCAGTCGGGGAGCTACCCACATACCAAAAAGCAAAAAAATAAAAAAATAAAAAAATTTTAAACTATTTTTACAGTGGTGTTTTTAATCTATAATTTTTTAAGACTAAAGGAAATACATCAAAATATTTTCAGGAGCTAAGTGATTTTAATGTGTTCATTTAAATGTATTCTTCAACCTTCTTTTGGATATATTATTACCGTGCTCCAGTGTTCTCATTCATAAAACAGGTATAATTGTATCCACTTCATATAGTGGCAAATAGGATTAGTACTTAGAACAGTACCTTGGTAGAGTACATGCTAAGTATTAGTTGTTACTTTATGATAAAATTTTAATTATCTCCCATACAATGGAGTTTAAGTGCAAAAGCAGTTCCAGGTTAGGTATAGACACTGGTAATTTTTCACCTGCATAATGTATAGAAATGTTTCCTGTATGTACTTTTAGGAGATTTCATTCAAGAGACAGGAAGAACTCTGAGAGTCTAAAGTCTAACAGGCTATTAGAGGTTTCAAGAGCAGAATTTCTTGATCAATAGTTGTTTGGTCTTTTTTCACTATGAGTATTGAAGGTGAAATGAAGGGATGCAGTACTCACTGATTAGTGTCAGAAAAGGGGAATAATATGGGATGCAGACAGAATGAAATAAAGCAGGAGCATCCAAGTTGACATCCTAGAACTCAATCTGCCTCTTTAGCACTAGTTATCCAGATGCTCCACTCCTCCCTAAGGATGTAAGTTCTCAAACTGGATTAGGTATTATAATTAGTTGAGGAAAAAGGGTCACCTGGCTTCATCTTGTGTTTTACTGTCAAAGGATACTTTAAATACTGTCATCATTTACAAGTGTACTGTGAAATTTTCAATTCTGCATTATCTACAAGGGTATCTCCAATGTTCCTAAAAATTTCATTTTGTGAAAGGTATATACACTGTATACCAATATATATTATGTATATACACTATACACAGGTATTCTTAGTTTTTTTTTTTTTACACAAAATTCAAGTTTTCGCACATTAGTCAGCAAACAGGTAAAATCTACCTCACAATTATGGTACTGTCAACATATACAGTTTTGTATAGCAGTCTGGAGCTATGTGGGAACTGATACTTGTGACAAAAGACAGCAAAATTAGACATGCTAAGAAAGGCAAATATTTAGGTCCACTCAGATGCTCCCTAGACTTCAGTTGCTTGACTATGTCCCATACTTAAAAACTGAGGAGAATCTTACAATTCTAAATAGAGATTCAGCATCAAAAAATTGTAATGACCAAAATGCAAAGAAAATTTCACAGACCCAAAGACAAGGATATTGTCTCTTCATTTCATAAAAAGACAACAGAAAATGAAAAACTGTTACACTTTTTGCCTGACAGAGTGAAGGAAAGTTGATGGGACTACTGCCAAAATCAGTACCACAATCTCGAGTTCAATCCACTGAAAAGTAAATCCTTCTTCCCAATTTGAAGATCATTTCTGACTAGTTATCCCAATTTAGCCAAGAGAATGATACCTACTTTAAAACTGCAGTGTATATTTAATAATTAGTGTATGTCCTTACTAATTTTATGTCTCAAACAATACACAGGTGTTTAAAAAGCACCAATAACTATAGTAACTTTGAATATAAAAAAAAAAACCTCTTGAGAAAAAAAAAAAAAACAAAAAAACACAAAACCTCTGGGGAAAACTGTCGCACATACGATTTTGTTGCTAAGATTTGGTATAGTTTCATTTGCATGTTTAGAAATGGACAATAAGCAAAGGTGGACCACTTACTACCCTGTTTAAACTTCATCAGCACTTGGTTTTCCAAAATCTCAAAAAGTATTTTTCCACTGTTCCACTCTCATCTGCTCTCACTTCACACCATTATGACTTTGATGCTGCTTGTTTCCTTGCTTACTAGCCTAGAATTACCAAACATTCCTTTATTAATAAAAATAAAAACTACAGAGCTTTTAATAATGTTGCTGTGAGGACAGTTTTCTGATGGATACTCACTAGGGGTGGGGTAGGATCTCAAGGTGTATTGGCTTTTCTATTATTTCCTAGGGGGAAGTTCTTCCCTTCGAGTCTAATGTATTAGTATATTATCTTTCCAAAAATGCTCTGTGGTTCCAGTGATGTTATTATCTTTATAGAACTACAGATTATATGTACTACCTGCTTGGGCTGTCAGTAAAGTGGACAAGATCCATCATAGATCATACTAGCAGTCGGTTTTCCAGATACAGATGATTCTCACCACTCCTGGGCCTAGAAGGGACAACGTTCCCTCTACCACAGCTCCCATACAGACTCCTCACCACTGCTGCCTGGCCCAAGAGGGAAGGATGCACAGGAGCTAACCCTCCTGTTTCCACTGCAGTACCCTTAGTCACTGTGTATTGTTGCAGACTCCTGATTCCAGGTGTTCCACTTCTGGGCACATGGCATTTGTGTAAATGTTCCCACTTTCTTTAAGGGTACATGCCAGGATGTGGTTTCTTTCTTCATTTCTGTCAGTAATCCACCTTCTAAGAATATAGCCATTTGGGGAATACATAGAATTCTTTGTTATTGGAATAGAGTTATTACATACATCATATATAAGAAATGTAATTTCTTCTTTTCTACACATCTTTTTATCTACACCTATCTTTTTAAGCAACTTTTATCTATCATTATGAATAGAATGTTCTGAAACAATGGAAATGTTCTGTATCTGTAGCATCCAACACAATAGCCAAGAGCTACATGTGGCTACTAAGCATTTAAAATATGTCTAGTGCTGATAATTTAAATTTTAAATTGCATTTATGTAGCACATGCAGCTAGTGGGTACCTATTGAATAGCAAAGCTCTGTACATCTCTACTATTCACCTCAATCACTCCATCTCATCAGTCCCTCCATTTCATTTCTCTCCCCATTTCAGTCCCTCTCCATTTACTTATTCCCCATCTTCATTATATGTCTTGATATATTTATGTAATAAATATGTAACATATCTTTACTATAGTTATGATAGACTATACTAAATTAATATATTTCTTTATTTTAATATAAATTCTAAGAAGAGGGAAAAGTGGCCACTTAGTCTAACATCTTACAACAAAAGTTAAGTGTAAAATGCCTAGGACTGAGAAAGGTTCTAAGGTCAGGACCTATTCTGCTTTTGTTTCCTCTTTAGAATACAGTGAAAATCTTAGTCAGGCAAAGAAATGATGTGAACACCACATTCTGACTGAATCCAAGTCTCTTAATATAACCAATTACATTCCAGAACACTGGGGTAAAAGGCAGGAAACACTTTTTAGAGTCTAAAGGTTAGACAAACTTGATTTCTGAGACAATTACTTCCAAGAAATAATGAAGAACTACCAACAAGGTAAACACCAGAAAACACTGTACCTAATTTTGAAGAGGCAGACCACATAAAAAACAGACAAGTAGGCCTGACGCAAATAAATCAGAATCTCAAAAAAAGGGATTAACATATTGTTTAAAGAACTTGGGAATCTAGGTGTAATCACTGAGATGCTAAGAATATAAACACTTTCTTCTTGAAAGAACTATAGATACTAAAATATTGCTGTTATCTTACAGTCTTTTAGAGTACCCCTTTAAATGACACATAAATTCACAGGTTAAATGTAAGACGATATAAACTAGATAGAAAAATCTCCAAATTTTTGTTTCTGTTTTGGGGTGGAGCTTCTGAGCTACTTCCTTGCTGGGCAGATTTAAGCACCCAATTTATTTAAATCCCATTATGACCATATAAAGCAGGTATAATTATCCTTAGTTTACAAATGAGGAAATTGAAGTAGAGAGCAGTCAAATGCTTTGCCTCCTGTCACAGAGCTGTAACAGTGGTGAAGCCAGAATTTCAGGCAATCTACTTTCGGAGTCCCCACTCTTTAACACAACGCTAAATAGATGCCTCTTGAAGTGATCACTGATCTAAGACCAAAGTCAACCAACAAAAATTTCTAACCATAGGTCTGTTATCTCTCTAACACATGAAAATATTTTTATCTAGAACTTAGAATACAAGGGTTGTCTGGAAAAAAACCTGGCCATAAATGCCTCTATTTTTTGTATTACATGGCTGGATACTTTCTGAAAAGTGCTTGCATATCCTTAAGAAAATTGCAAAAGAAACAAAGTCAAGGGAGCCAAAACAAGAAATGACAAGTTTTTAAAAAACAAGCTGAAACACTGACTCACTCAGATAATAAGACACATATATTTCACAACTAATTACATAAGAATCTGCTGAACTCTTAAGAATGGCTGATGTTAAAAAAAAAAAAAAAAGGTCTGAAATAGTCCCCAAATTAACCTAAGCAATAAAAAGCCACTGTCAAAAAGATGCATTCTGTAGTACATATTAAATGAAAAATATAAAGACTCATTATATATTTTACTTTTACTCTTCTTACTGAGATCCTTAAATCCTTTCTCAGAGACCATACTTTCAAATCCTTACTTGCATAATTCCTAAACACATTGATTAGGAAGAGTTAAAAGTGGGGAGTCAAGAACGTTTTAAGCATTCATTTTCAGCAATAAAAAAATGCAAGAAGCTAACTGACAAAGAAACATATTAAGGTTTATAAAAAGTAGATAGCAGCTAATTAAACAGTATTTTATAGTTACATAAAATAGATCTAAAGACTCCTGTAGACCTTACCAAGCTTTGGAGGCATGACTATTTTACAGCTGGTAGGGATGGACATTTCTATTTCCAATTCTATTAAGTCACTCTAACAAAGCAACCAGTGCCTGCTGGACTCTCAGCAGCATGCAGAGGACCCAGGGACCACAGTAACTGAAAGCATACCAGATGGTGTGGTTGGTGGGCTAGCAAAATAGAGGCAAAGGTTCCAATCAGGTCTGGGCTAACTCGTTAACTTAACTAAACTAGCACTAACATCTCTGACTCTGATTCGCTCTTGACTTGCCACTGGAGTTGTGAAACTGTAAACTGACCAAGTAATATCTGTAAGAAGTCCCTTTTTTCAAGAGACCCATAAAAATCTGACAAAACAAGCCCCACTCCCAAGACTACACAAGTAGGTGGTAAAAACAAATAAATAAATAAATACAGCAAAAAACCCCAGCAATAACAAAAACCCATAGGAAATGAAAGAAAATGAGAAAAAATGATGAGAAAAGATGAGCAACACAGAATAGATTCAGGGGTTAATATACATGTAATAGAAATTAAAGAAGTAACTATAATAAACTGAGGAAAATAAAAGGCAACTTAGGTATTCTTAATAAAAGGGCACATTAAATAACAAGCAAAATTAATGAACAACCAATATCCTAATATAGATCAAAGTGTTAAATGTGTAGGAGAAAAGAAAAAATAATACAGTAACTACATCACAAGAAAAAAACATGACCCAAGAATTCCATAGTCAGCCAAGCCCTTGTTCATGGGTGAGCAGAAATGGAAGTCACTCTCAGACATGCGAGGACCTGCATGAGTTTTGTTACTTTTCATGACCTGCATCTCTCTATCCTTTGTTTTGACTGGAATAGCTTGTCAATAAGTATTTTAACAATACATGAATAATGGTAGCCAATTAAAAAAATAAGAAAAATAGGATTTTTTACATACCAATAAAAGAACTTAACATTCTATAAACAAAACTGGTGTGTAAGGACAAAGGGAAGAGAACCTAAGAGTGTTACTATTCTCACCATCAATAGTACGTTGTGGTTTTATTCTTTCATTCTGGTATTTTCCACATTTTCTCCAATGCATAAATGTGCGTGTGTGTGTGTGTGTGTCCGTGTGTACATACACATATACGTATATAAATATATATAGATGAACAAGTAATTCTGTAAAATTTCTTAACTAAAAAAGTATACAATAAATTTCCAGCAATTGTCCAGAAAATGGAAAAGATTACTCTCAGTGTTCTTCTTTCACATCAGAAACATTTAAGCAGAAGGTAGTTAATTTAACTCATCTTTTCAGAAGTTTTAGAATAATTTCCAGCACTGAGTGGATTAGATGATCACCAAACTCTCTCTAGTAACAAACATCAACCTAAGACTTCACCATTAGTTCACAATGAAAACAACAAACCCAATTAAAAAATGGAAAGACTTGAATAAACACTTCAAAGATAAATGGCTAACAAGCACATGAAAAGATGCTCAGTATCGCTAATTATACTACTAGGGAAATGCAAATCCCAATCACGATGATACTGCCTCACATCCATCAAGACAGCT
Organism: Lyroderma lyra; assembly: GCA_004026885.1. NCBI lineage: Eukaryota > Metazoa > Chordata > Mammalia > Chiroptera > Megadermatidae > Lyroderma > Lyroderma lyra. The sequence goes on from PVJL010000287.1 coordinate 262,162, forward strand.
ACTGCCAACAAAAACAACAAGTGCTGGCAAGGGTGTGGAGAAACAGGAGTGTATAATGGTGCACCTGCTATGACTGGTATGATGGTTTCTTAGAGAGTTGAAAACAGAATTACTGTATGATCCAGCACATGAAAAACAAAATTCCTCTCATAGGGCTCACATTCTAGTGGCAGGTAGGAATGACAACGAAATATAAACTTCAAAATTTTCAAATATATAATAGGAGGGAAGGGGGCAAGAGAAAAGGTAGGGAGAATCAAATCAAAGACAGTACAGGACGACTGTGAAGAAGTGACACAGGAAAACACACCTGAATGAAAAAGGAACCAGCTAAGTAAAGATCAGGAAGAGAGCATTCCAGCCACGCTGTTAGCCATTAGCAAAGCAAAAACTCTGATGTGAGAACATGCTTCATCTGCTTGAAGAGCAAAATGGATGCCTGTGCGATGGCACAAGACGAGGTTAAATGAAGACCCATGACTAGTGATCTCATACGCCATATTCGGAACTGCAATGCATGACAACCACTCAGACAAGGGTGGTTTGGCATAAGTTATGTAACACATACATACATTATACAGTTGACCACTGAACGTGGGGGTAAAGGGTGCTGATGCCCCTCATCCAGTTGAAAATCCACATATAACTTTTGATTCCCCAAGTACTACAAGGGGACCACACAGTTCAAACCTATGTTTTTCAAGGGTCAACTGCAGTTCTATTTAATAAACACCAAAGGTCTTCCCTTTGCATAACAAAATGAACTCATATTTACGTCTACTTCCTGCAAAAAAGCCAGTAAATTAATAAATCAAATTATAAAGACAGAAACCCGTAAGAACAAAGAGGGAACCACAGTAAAGAAATGTCAAACTTTTGGAAATGGGAAAAACAGAAATAAGGGATAATGACCAAAGGAAATGTAATTCATCCTGAGTAACTCTCAATAGGCTCATGACTGAGGAGGTACCAACCCCCTTGAAATGTAATGAAGAACTATAAGGCTGACAATAAGGATCAACTGAAAATGTTTTGTTATCAGTCTGTTAAAATGCTATCCCATAAAGCCAAACAATGAGGGATTAAGAAAACAAGCCCAAGATGTGCACCTGGGGATCCAAACACACAAATAAGAGGTAAGGCACTATTCTGAAAACTGATGCCCTATGTTACCTACCAAGCAAATCCGATGCATTTTCTCTGAATAAAAACAATGGCCCAGAGAGAAGATCTATAGAAAATGCTATTTGGGAATCATCAAAGACAATGATCTCATACAATCTCAACTGAAAGTCAGACTGGTAACATGTATCAAATCTTCAACATGTATCAGCAATTTCTTCTTCAGGAATTTATCACAAGAGAAGATATATGTATATGAGTAAAGAGTTAACTAAAGAGATGTTCAATGCAATACTGTTTATAATATCAAAGCAATGGAAACAAAGTTATAAAGAACATAGAGCATTTAAATTATAATACACTATATATTAAAAAAAAGTGACATAAGATGGCCCATAATATATTACATGAAAAGGAGAGTATGCAAAATAATACATGGAGCTAATACACAGTGCTAAGGCTTTTGCTTATGTAGCTTTTTTCCTATGATGAAAAGATTACTTGCATAATCAATAAAAATAATTAAAAGATCCCATGAGTTCTTAAAAACGGGTAAATTAACCATTAAGACTTTTAAGACTTAATGATATCTCAAAAAAAAAAATTAAAAAGTAACATTTGCTTCTTTGAAAAATCTATATAGCTCCATCTTATCAAATTATTTCTAAATTTAATAGGTATGATTTCAATAGAAAAACAAGAGTAAATGTAAAGGAGTAACTGAATCATAGATGAAAGATTCTATAATCATGTCCCCATATTTTTACTACTACACCCTTGAATAGTATTTGTAAAGTGATAAATCAATAACCATCAAAAAGCTACATGTGGATAACGCCTTCAGTAACAGATTTTTTAATCTGCAGTGCTATATATACTGAAACATTCTTATATTCTATATTAAAAGAACATGGTATCAGGAATTTCTAATCATTAAATATCTCAGGCAAAACAAAATTTTTCTTAAGTACTTTAAAAAATGAATGTTTGACAGAAATGGAAAAATGGCAAACAAAAGTTTTATACAAGCAAGCACTCAAAAAATCTGGAAAATACTGTCTAGCAGATAGAGGGATACACAACAAAAGCAAACAATATGTCCAAAAACAGGGAAAAGACCAAGCAAATTAACAAATGTCTACTTAACCTGTCAACCATAACTGAAAAATAATTTAATAAAAAATAATCTACTTAGAAAAATGTCATTTAAAATATTAAGTATGAAGGCAAATATGTATAAAATGAGTGGGAAACAAAAATTCATATACATAATCACAATTAGTTAAAATTATACACACAAACAATAACCAAAAAGTAATACAAACAAAAATCTACTGTATAATTAAAGATGGGTAAGACAAAGGGACCAGTAGAATAGACAAGGGACTACATTCCCAGGTGTATATAAGAATTGAGTATGATAGAAATTGCATTTCACACTATAGTGAAAGACAGACTGAATCATTAATTAATCATTAATAAATGATAAGGGGGTATTTACTATCACTTTCAAAAAGTTAGATCCCAACATTATACATACTATGAATAAAAAATCCCAACAAATAAAATCAGAAGAAAATAAAAACTATACATAAACTTAGAACCAAACAGAAAAGTAGTCAAAGTATTCAGGGAATTTACAACAGAGATAAAATGGCTAATAAATATTTTTACAAGATGACCAAACTGAGCGAATAAAGCAATTAATTTTTAGACTATCAGATAAACAAAAATTTAAAAGATCACTGACATCCAGTGTGGGCAAGGCTGTACAGGAAAAGAAGTACTCATACTGCAAGGAATCTGAAAAAGCAGAACCTTTTGGAGGGCTTGAGTGCATTGTCAACACTTAAAACACACATTCCCTTCGATCCAGCTATTCTATTCTATTCTTCTGAGACTCCATCATGCAGCTATTCTTTCACAACCATACAGACCTGCCATCACCAGTTGTACTCCATAGTGCTTCATATAACATAAAAACAAATAAAAGCAACTCGATGGATGCAATTTGACACCATGAGGGACAAATGTAAATAAACAAATAACATTCATACAATGAATATTATGCCCTCATTTTTTCTAATGAGATAAATCTGGAAATACTGATGTAAGACTGCAAAAGACAAACACTGTCCTCTCTGAAAGCTTTCCCATCCTGACATCTAGAACTTGGAACTATGACTGATTTCTCCTTTTCAGAGCCATCTAATTGTGGTTTTCAATTTTCTACAGAAATCTATTCCATAGACTAGAAAATCAATTTTCCATGGAAGCCTAGCAGCTTAAAATAGATCAATGTACTACTATGAGATAAATAGGGATTTTACAAAAGCATGTATCCTTATATTAACAACACCATGAAGAAAACATTCAAAATTGAGCAGACATTATCTTATTAAATACAGAAGAATTTCTGATCTCTATATTGCCTCCTCTCTAAAAAATATCAAAATCAAGATGTCATTTTAAGTTTCCTATCCATGAATGTCTTCCAAAATAACAACCTAGATGAACAGTTTAGCCACAATTTAAACTTGTGAATAGTGAAATGATTCCCATAATAATCTATGAAATACATTTTATAAATATACTTATCAAGTCTATTTTAAGTTATCTACTTAATAAACAACTAAAGTTAGCCACAAGTTTAAAAAATAATGATTCATAATTTCCAAAAATTTTAAAAACACGAAATGTTTTCATTCATAACAAATGCTTTAATAGTGGCCTCCTTAAGAAATATAAAATAGCCAATTCCTGAACAGGTAGTTTAAATTTATGTCCCATTTTCACCAAAAGAAAACAATGATACATCAATGCTTGGTCGAGCATAGTTGATGTTCAAAAATGCGTAAGTTAAAGCTACTTGATATCACAGCTCACATGCTAAGTATAAATCTGGACCTCTTAGTCTCAATTTAAAGTGATGTCACCTACTTAGTAAAAATAATGTTTAAATATCTCAAATCATTTTCTTATCTTCTGACAAAGCCATCACTTAGATATAAATGATAATTACAAGGGATTCTGTGGAATAACTTCTTAGTTTATTAGAAACCTAAGTATTTCTTAACTTAAAAAAATGTTTAACATAATTTAGGTGATTTCTTTATGATAAAATCCAGTCATGCTGGGGAAAAAAAAAAAAAAAAAAAAGAGTTCCTAGAAGGTTTGATTTCAAGACTGATTACCTCTGAGGAGGGAGGAAGCAGAAATAGGTGGAGATAGGGTTTAGGCTTTGCTATAATCTTATCATTTTTAAGTAAAAATTAGAAGCAAATATGTCTTTTTTGGAGGTAAATTCTCTGGGTTCTTAACAATTCACTACCTCATTGTGACTTTGGGCAAGTTATTTAATTTTCCTGTGCCTTAGTTTCCTTATCTTTAAAATGCAGATAATAATGCTTCCTGCTATGTAGGATTAAATGAGATGATACATGTGAAGTGCTTACAGTACCTGACACATGGTAAATGTTATTATCATCAGCCTCACTGCCTATTAACTATCAACTATGAAATCTGGCTGGAAGGTATTGGGAAAGGAGTGGGTAGGGGTGGTACCTGATCTATTCTCTACACATATTTCAAGCATAAATTGTTTTTGTAATCAGTGATAAATAACCAACTTAAGTGAGAAAGCAGTATAAAGTAGAATAAATTTCAGTCTTCTCTTCCATTTTTCAAAAACATGAGACAATACAGGCTTTGGAGTTTGATATTTATTTTTAGCAGGAAGAATAAGCTAATGATGATGACATCGTTAGAAGATACGCCCATGTCCAATACCTGCAACAGAAGCTCAATAGAAGTTAAAGAAACCATACCAAAAGACTGAAGACAAAAACTGTATGACATTACTTACCCTTAATTCTGCTAATAAAACAAGTAATAATGTTTCCATTACAAAATTTAAAAACCAGCCATTAAACTATCAAAAGTATTTTTTAAAACAATACTATCTTTCCCTTTCTGCGTAAAATTGGGCAACCTTTCTAAAGGCAAATAATGCCAACTACTACACTCTGTAAATTAAGAGCTGAGAATTTGTGGTTGGAAAGCTCTGCTGCTGGCATTTAATCAAGAAGCTGCTCTCACAGGCAGAAATGGCAACCATTTCTAGCACAATTAGAGATTGCTGAAACAAGAACTAAGGTAACAAAGAGGCAGTATCATAAGTTACCCGCAAATTTATAGAGAATTGTCTCTAAATAAAGGGATCCAAATTAGAAATTCTACATAAGAAATTGCTATGGCAGTAAACAAATTAAACAAGAATTAGTCAAATGAAAGATTCTTTTAAATAAAACCAAATGTGGCTCATCCACTTCTGTCAATGACATTGCTCAGAGAAAACAAGGGTTTTTTTTTTCCTTTTCTCTTTTTTTTTTTTTTTTTTTTTTGACCCCTGCAACTACAGACTTCTCACTGATGGTATCAATTATCACTCAATTTAAAGAAGCAATTATTTTCTACCTAAGGGTGTATATGAGCTGGGAGAGGGGTAGGAATATGTTAAGAATCAGAATCAGGGGTGGAACAAGAGTAACTTGAACACTACCTTCTTGAGCAAAACTGATGAATTATCCAGGAACAGATACTGGGGTCTAGCATACCTACAATAAATTCTATGCCCAAAGTCTTTTTATTTCTTAACTGTCTACCCAAAAGACTGTATGTACTCACTAAGAACAGGAATTAAGGAAGTTCAAATATAATTTACGGTACTTAACACTAGACTTTATACCAACTGCTATTTTATCATTATTTTAGTTACTGAAGATAAGAATTTAAATTCGTAAGACAAATTCTATTACTGGAATCTCTCATGAATAATTTTTAAATGCATCCAATTCTGCTAATTCCAAATCTCTAAATCCACGCAGGCAGCTTGGTCTGATTAAGGAGAAAGGAATCCATTAATGTAAGGAGGAGCTTACCTGGGCAACTGTCTAAAAACGCCTAGGTCCAAAAAATGCAAAATGTGCAGGGACATTATGATACTTTAAAATTCCTACCAAAAAAAAAATAAATTAAATAAGCACTAAAGAAGGAAAAGGTTACGCACTTCCAATTTATGCTCTTTCTCTGCAAGGGCTTCCTTTTGACAACGAAGAAAATCTGCTAACATTCGAGTGAGTTGCTTCCTATCATCTATTTCAGCCGCCAATCTGCCATTGTAATCTGCCAGCAACATACAAGCATCCTCTACCATTTTTGAAAGCCTTTCTCCAGATTCTTTATCTAAGAAAAGCACAGAATAAAATTATTACACAACACAAACAATGTCATATGCTGTTCTCTCATCTCAACTCCCATAAATGTTCAGATCACGTTTTCTCTTCTTACCTGTTATTTTATCTAGTAGGGATACTTCTTGGACTTCGACAGGCAAAGAAGCTATCCTCTGATGAACTGCTGCATCACCTGAAGCAGCATTTTCTAGATCTTGTAATGCTCTAACGAGATCTAGAGTCTAAAAAGTTATACAACTTTAGAACCAAATTAATGAAGCTTAAACAAATATAAAGAACTTGAAATTTATCTCATATTCCTCAACCCTCATGGGCTATTTACTATTTCAAAGTTTCAAATATATAAACTGCTTTCTAAGATACTCCATTTCTTTTGTATTCTGGAAATATATAAATTGGAAACACATAATGAGACATGGCCCTTGGCCATGAGGAGCTCATACTGCAGTGGTGGAGACAGATGTGATTGATTTTTATGCCAAATACACACAATGGTAAAAGGGAAGAGAGGCTGTAACTTCAACCTGGATTATAGAAGTTTTATGTTTGATATATTTATTATATTGTTATTATACATGACAAGAACTTTTTAGTACGAAATTGAATATGGCGAATGGGGATACAAATTTCTTCTACCACAACACAAAAGAGTCTTCCATTTCTAAAAAATGTAATTAAAATACAAGAAAAATGCAGTTTTGGAATATGTTTAAATATGGTATCTTTAATTATTCGATGGTTTGCTAGTAAGATTAAAATATTACAAAGTTCCATATAACTAATATTTATATAATGCATAAACATAAAAATTATTTTAGCACTAGAATATTTTAGTTGCATTGTTTCATATACCAGCTATAATTAGGAAGAAGAGCAATTCTTCGCTGGTGATTTCACAATCCATAATGTCTATAAACTTATGCCAAAGAAAAATTAACAAATTTTATTTTTATTAGTCTCCATCCACATCACACCTTTTTTCCCCTTTTGTTCCTTAATCTCTAAAAGCAGATCCTGGAACACTGGGAAATTATACACATATTTAAAAAGTACAGGAAATTACCAATTTTGTGTATATGAGTATATTAAGACGACACTGACAGCCAATTACTGATTTTTCCTTAAGCTATTTCCTTACAAAAAAGGCTATCACTGGTGGGCTTCAGCATTCCTGCCAATGAACCAATAGATCAGATTCTTTCTGCCTTTCTGGAGTTAACACTGATATACCACATTTTGCCGTGTATAATGTGCACCCACGTTTTTGGCCCAAACATTTATAAAGGTATGGAATCATTACTACCCATGTATAAATACACATCCTTATTTTTCCCTCACAAATTTGAGCAAAAAAGTGTGTATTATACACGACAAAGTACAATAAATAGACATTTCTAATCCATAAGTGATTGTATGTTTCTTTCAAGCTCCTTTCATGAGGAAAGAGCTCCACCCAGCCTCTGGTTTCATGCAGTGAGTTCAGGTCCAGTCCTCCAACTGTCATGGGACATTATCAGTTACTGTTTACCCTCTAGGATATTTATTTCTGGAAATCCATGTCTGCTTCCAGACCAAAACTCAGCAGGAACCAGACTCTAGGTCACATGCTGAGTTACGTTTCTATACCATCTCTAGCCCACCATGATATTTACCTTGTTTTAAGAGTATGGCTATGTCTTCATTTTCTCCTTTTAAATTTTATCTGTCCCTCCTATATGTTTGAAACATAGAAGGAGGAAGCTTTAAGACTCAATACCCACATAATTAAAAGTTAAAAAAAGTATTTCTGGAATCAATGGTTAAGGAATGCTATATTATATCAACCTGGGAGGACACAGAATATTGAGTTAATGATTTTGCTCCATCTTATTTTACCATGGAACTGTATGGTTCCATTATAGTTACAGAGAACTGTATGAATACATACTTGTTACTCTAACACTCATTTTTACATGTTTAAAAGAAAAAATACTTAAAAAGGGCAGGGTTTATTTCTATGAATGAAAATGTTAGTATACTTAAATCATACGACAAATAGTCTTATATAATGTTTTATTATTTAAAAGGAACTGTTTAAACAGCGGATGTCTCACTAGACCTAATCATACTAAGCAATCAGAAATCCTTTTTTCTCTGCAAAATACGATTGCCTAATATACAATACATATCACACTAAACATAAGCAATCTGTTAACCAAAAACATGAGATATTCATGGAGTTTCTTTCTTGTACAAAGAACTGTAATAAAAAACAATTTACAAGAGTAAGACACTGACATTAATAAAGCTTGAAGTGACAGTAATGTAATTCTTTTAGCAGAAAAAAACTTCTACCTGTGGAGGTTCACTTGGAGATCCCAGAGAGGAACAGTTTTCATTTTCGTCCACCTTTATCTGCTCATAAGTTCGCTTTCTAGGTTTCTTATCTCCATCTGAATTGAAAGAACATTTATGTTGTAATTAATGAATACATTTTACTTAGGAGATCACAGTAAGATTATATACTTACACAGAGCTTGCTTAAGTTGTTCCAGTACATCATTTTCATAAACAGACCTTTCTTCCCAAATAGATAACACTCTTCCAAGGTGTTTCTTACAACTTTCATCAGTTTCACTAAAGAAAAAATAAAAATATTAACAGTAACAATAATTTTAAATACAATCAAGACATTCACTCCCTGAAAAGAGGTGTCCAAATGTATACTGAGCATCACCATGTAATCAGCAGTTTAGGGGTGACATGATCAAGACAGACATACTCCTTGCTTCCCTTGAGAGCTACACTATCTTTGACATAGGAGTTACAAATGGAGCTCTCCAGCAGCTGTTACTTGTAAGTGCCACAAAAGAGAAAAAGTGTTCAAGACAGGTGTAACGGAGAGACCTGGCCCAAGAGAGACAAGGAAGGGTATATGAGGAAGTGATAGTTAATCTGAGATCTGAAGACTGGATACACAGGAGAGTGGAAAATGAACTACTCCCAGTTACTTCCTACCACCTTTGTCACTACTACTGTAGATTGAGCCACTATTATCTCTTGCCTGGATCTGTTAAGTTTTCTCATTGGTCTCCCAGACTCTACCAATGTAAATCAGATCATACTGGTCCCAATCTGCTAAGAGCTACCAAGAATAAACCCAAAATCCTTATCATGGGCCACACACAAGGTGGACACATTCTGCTTCTTGGCTACCTCTCGGTCCACGTTCCCTTAATACCTCCTTCCATACAAATCTCCTTGCTAATTCTCAAACATGCCCTCACTGTTTCTGCCAATTACTCTCACTACCTAGAATCCTTGCCTCCTAAATCAGGGGTGTCCAATCTTTGGGCTTCCCTGGGCCACACTGGAAGAAGAATTGTCTTGGGTCACACATAAAATACACTAACACTAATGACAGCTGATGAGCTAAAAGAAGGTCTGTGCCTAAGTTTTGTAATGTTTTAAGAAAGTTTATGAATTTGTGTTAGGCCACATTCAAAGTCATCCTGGGCCACATGTGACTGGTAGCCTGCAGGTTGGACAAGCTTGTCCCAAATAATCACATGGCTCATTTCATCCTTTTCTTTAACCTCTGTTCAAATGTCACCCCCTCCCCCAACAGTCATTTTTTATCTCATGACATAAGTGAGCACAGTCATACTCTCTAGTTCCCTCCCTGCTTTATGTTTCTTCATGATATTATTTTTTGACATAATATATATTTGTCTATATAGTTATTACCTGTGTCATCCACTGAAATGCAAGATCCACTACAACAAAACTTTGTCTTGTTCACTACTGTATCTTCAGGGCCTAGGGCAATCAATAAACAATTCTAGGGAGAGGCCACATATGTGAGTCTTAAGGCAGAAAGAAATAAAAGCGGGTCTGTTATCTTAAACTGTAGACTATAGAGTATGTGTGTGGAAGAAATGTGAGACAGGAGTCGAAAGAAGTAGACAGGGCCTTGAAGGAACATATTATGTATTGCTCGAGGACAAAAGAGAACCGCTCAAAGGCAAGACAGTGTTATGATCTGCTTTGCAACTCTTGGTATAGTTTCCTAAATAAATTAAACAATACTGGAGGCTACTCTAATTATACAAACATTACATTACGATAACTGGAGTGGAAAGAAATCTAAAGAACTGAGGGAACTATATGTAGTATATGGGATCAGGGGAATGGAGAAAGGAGAGCATGATATAGAGGGTCTGGCAGAAGTAACACCCTTTTAAAATCGTATAGTATAATCGGACGTGTTGTCTTAGTAACCTTAGTAACTTCTGTGTTCACTAAAAAGAGGGTATTATTTGTGCCACACCCCATATTATAAATCACAGTATCACTGAGAGTTAAAGATGACACCTAATTTCTCACATAGGTATCTGGATAGATGGAGTTGCCAGTCACTGAGAGTGAAACCTGGAGGAGAAGCAAGTTTGACAGGGAACAAGAACATAATGAGGTCAGTATCAAACACAGTGAGTTTTAGGTGTTTGAAGGCATACAACTAGAAATTCAATAGGCAATTGGACATACAAACCTAAAAGACAAAACATCTAGACTGTACCATATGATTGTGAGTTATCAGGAGATAGACAATAACTAAATACATGCAGTGTATGAATCGTCCAGAGAGCAAGTTCTGACCCTCAAAGAGGGCCTAGGATGGAACTCTAAAACTTAAACAACAACATACGAAAAGATGGTAAAAGCTAGTACCTAAATTGATTTAAGAAAGCAATACAGCAGTACTTCACACTCTCTTTAAGTTTTTAAAAATGTATCCACTGTGACTAAAACTGGAGGGCACTTTGTGAGTGTATTTTCACCTTAATAAAAACAAATCATTATTCATCATTGAATTCTATGAAGTTACACTAATTTCCTGGGCTATGCCAGTAATGTTTACCTAGTACGCTACCAAATATTTACATATAATGTTTAAAAATAAACATTTAAAAGGGCATAAGCCAAAGTACAGACTCCTATGCTCAGAACTTTTCTGTAGCAAAATTTTTCAACAGATTTAAAATTATTTTAAATAAATATTCCATATTTCCAAAGCCTTTTAAAATGTTAAAACATATGCCACAAACACAAGAAATCATTATACATAATGAGGAAAAAACATACTAAGTTTATCCAGAAACATTAGGTGGAAGATTGATAGCTTTATAAGCACACAAATTTTCAATTCAACACCTTCATTCACTCTTAATAAAGTTCATTCCAAAATGGTAGTTTTTCTTGGTTTCTTTAAGAAAAGCTATAAATCAGGGGTTTCCTGGTGGTATAGTAGCCAGGCTTCTGCGCTCTCAACGCCATGGCCTGGGTTCGATTCCCTGCCAGAGAACTACCCAACTCCCTCAAAGGCTATAAATTCAAGTCCTCTAAATGCCCACCTTAGCAACAGTTCAAAAAGTTTCCTTCACACAAAATATATAACACATTTACAAATGCCATTTATAGGTAAGTCTTTTCAAATGAAAACGTCAAAAAATATATTCCCTGGTTTTTATTTTAATGGCTTAAGGTAAATTTTACCAATGGACATATTGTGCATTTAAAATAGATTACATAGTACCCAAAACTATTATCATACCTTGAAACATGCTTAAAAGCTTCCACTATAACTGGTGCAAAATCTTTTGTAAACTCTGGCCCCTTCCTTTTGCTGTTCTGAATGACATCATTGGCTAGGTAGAGAAAAGTAAGCTTCCTGTTTGGTTTGGCTGAAAAATAAAAACAAAAAACTTTAATCTATTTAAAATATCCTTATTTAACTTGGACAAACTTTCTTAATACGTGAATTAAGCAGTTTGAATACAATTAACCTTTATTTATCATGTTCAACCCCATCTTCTCATTCTACAACCAAACTTATCAAGTCACTATTCCTTTACTCACCAGAATAACTACTATATGGTTTCTGGAGTTTAATCATGTGAGAAAAAAAGGGATCAAGAGGTGGAGTCAGTTAATGATATATAAACTTTGTTTCCTTGCAGTTGTATTAAGTCACCCAAGCTATTTTTCCTTGTTGCTAGTCTGTGTAAAAATGCATCTCTGTGACTCTAACCTGTACAAAATTTAATTAAAATTATTAAGCTCTATATGAAATACAGCCATTTAAAAATGACACGGTGATTGGTCATGTTATTAAGATGGCACCTTAAATCTTAAAGTGAATTTATAATTGTTTTAACTCATATTGATTTAAAAATAGATTTTTAAATTATGTGAAACAAAAAGAGTTCAAAATGTAAAATAGGTTGAAAGAGAAATCAGTTTAATCAATTATATACGAGGGCTGTCTGGAAAAAATCCAGCCATAAATGCCTCTATTTTTCATATAACATGGCTAGATATTTTCCAGACAGCCCTCGTATTTTTGTTAATGAAATAAATATTTGCCAACCTAATAGAGTAAATGTTAAGGAGACCAGAAGGGCAAAGTTTAGATTCCCCCCACTTTGGATTACAATAGCCTTTAATTAACTGAATTCATCTTGATAAAAATAACCCCTATACTCACTATACAAGGTATTCGATGGACATAAATCATCCTTCTGCAGTGTAGATAAGGTATCAACAAATGTGGGACAGAATGAATTTTTTTCTGGTTACCATGTTAAGTGGCATAGTAATACTGAATATGACTCAAACAAGATACAGATACATCAAGAAAATTTAGTTGAACACAATCTTTTATAACTATTCTCACAATATGTTACTAGAATTAAACTTGAATATTTAGGAACATCATACTTTGTGGCATCCATAGTACCATGGTGTAGGAGATTTATGGTCAGGACTGATGATAATCCAGTGGACTACTCATGTGGGCCGTTTATTGGATTTAAGACAAAAGTTTGGGGAGGCTTATTTGGTCCTTTTGATTTGCATATTCAATTTGGAATTTAAGCATTCACCATATTAAAAGCAACTCCTGAGTTCATAACTTCCCTGAGGGGAAAGTAGCAACCCAACCTTCTTAGAAGAAATGGTAAAATACTGAATTACAACTTATCAGACTTTATAAACCTGTGCTGTCCACTGCATAACCTGGTTTACCTGCCAAAATTTTCATGCTTTTGAAAGTCACTAACACAGAATAAAGATAAGGAAGACATGGCAATAACAGAGACCAATTTCTGATTTTTTGGCTCTTTTCTGGTCAAATTACAGAGTACAACTGGTCAAGGTACCAGGACCCCTACCCATGATGATGATGATGATGATGATAATGGCACTTTCCCAAGATTCAACCTTGTCTTTTTTTTTAACCTACCTCTACTCAAAGAAAATCTTATCCAAAGAAAATGTTGGTATTATTGAATCCAAATATTTGCCTTCTCAGCATCAAAATAGGTTTAAAAACTCAAATTATTATTGCCTAAACAGAAGACTGCCTGCAGTACTTTTGAATGGATACCTAAACCAATAGGCTCTTTCTCCTAAACCGTTAAACTTTTACTATGTGTCACTATTCTAAGCACTTTACATATATTACCTAATTTAATCCAAAGAATGTAAGGTACCATTATCTGCACTTGGCAGCTGAAAAACAGACATTAAAAAGGTTGTAGTTGCCCACAATCAGATAGCCAGGAAGGAATCAAAACCAGGATTTGAATCCAAAATATCCAACTCCAAAGCACTCCCTCTTAACAACTAGACTATGCCTCCTGCCATAAATAAATAAGAGAAGATTAAGGAGATTAAGTAGCAACTCAATCAAAATATTTTAGAATGTTACCAGCATTATTCACAATAGCCATAAGGTGGAAGGAACTTAAGTGTCCATCAACACAATGAATAAACAAACTGTGGTATATACAGAAGGTGCCAAAAAAATGTATACATATTTTAAGGAAGGCAAAACCCTGCACTAAAATTGTAATATTTCAATACATACTGCTACCAAAAGATGAATACAAGTTACATTTGACTTCTGCAATTACAAGAGGTGCTCAAAGTAGTTACCATGAACATCCAGACACTTCTGATTATGGTGAACTACCGCTTGAGCAACACGGACCAAAGTGTCCAATTGTAGCGCTATGCATGCCGTTTCAACTTCTTTCCAAAGTACCGCCAGTGTAGCCCGTTTTCTATGGTACACCACATCCTTTAAGGTCCCCCACAGGTAGAAGTCAAGGGATGTTAACTCAAGAGAACATGGGGGAAACGCAAACGACATTCTTGAATTTCAAATACCACTTCAAAATCATTTTGCGTTCCTCAAACCACAACCATGATTCTGCCCTTTTCTTTGACTGTCCTGCTGTTGCATGGTGACTATAACATTCGTTTGATTAATGCCATCTTTTGAGTGAATATCATACTACACATTGCTACCATAATTCAATTCAACTTCAAAAAGTAATACATAGATAGCATCGCTTAAATATGTGTTAATTTCTTTGGCACACCCAGTATATACAAATGGAATATTATTCAGTCTTAAAAAGGAAGGACATTCTGACACATGCCACAATGTGGATAAACCTAAAGGACATTATGCTAAGTGAAACAAGTCAGTCAAAAAAGACAAAGACTCTGATTCCACTTATATGAGGTAGCTAGAGCAGTCAAATTCATTGAGACAAATGAATTCATTGAGAAAGTGGAATGGTGATTGCCAGAAGCTGAGTAGAGAGAGAGAGAGATGGAGAATTATTGTTTAATGGGTGTAGGAGTTCCAACTTTGTAAGATGAAAGGAGTTCTGTATATGGATCATAATGATGGGTGCACAACACAGTTAATGCACGTCCTATTACTAAACTGTACACTTAAAATGGTTAAAATACAGGTGATGCACTACAGAATTGTACACCTGGAACCTATGTAATTCTTGTTAACCAATGTCACTCCACTAAGTTTAACAATTAAAAAAAAAAACTAAATGAATAAAAAAAATTAAAATGGTTACAACAGTAAAATTTATGTTATGTGTATTTTACCACAAAAATTTTAAAGTACATTTTTTAATTCAAAGACTATTAATCTCTCAAATAACTCAAAATGGTTTCTACAATCAATATATATTAAAGTAAAATTTACAAGATTTCAAAATATATTTCCCAATATATTCCAGAGGACAAACTGTGTACCAGGAGCACAGATTTGGTATGAAATCGAAATACCTAAATATTATTTTCATTTTTTTTCCTTGTGGAACCCAAGCTAAAATATGAGTAATACCTAGAAATTGCCATAATTTATACTGTCCGAATTTTCAGGGGGGAAAAAATTACTTCTGTTTAAAACTATGTGTACCTTTATGTAGAGTAAGTAATAAATTGAACTAATCACAACATGTAATTCCAGAAGAAAATCACAGAAATTATTTTCAAATCAATTTTGATAATTTGTAAAATAACAAAGCCATAAACTGTTACTAAACACATAAAGCTAATAGAAAGGGCAAACAAGCTATTTTATAATTTGTTAAAGAAATACTCTGTTGGCAACAGAATATAGAGCTAAATAATAGGTCTGACCTAGTCAATTCCTATGGTTCTGTTGTTCACAGGGTTCCTTATGAAGACACCTATTTTCCAATCTCCCAATCAATTAAACTTGTGTTTATTGTTTGCCATGTGCCAGGGACCATGCTGGGAACAGAAAAAAAAAAAAAACAAACCTTTCCTATTCAATAAGGAGTTTGCAAACTTCCTAGAAAGTGTCACATGATAGGTCTCATCACTAAAAATGTCAGTTCTTTTTTTTCTTTAATCCTTCCCTGCACTAATATATCATACCAATACTGGAAGCAATCAGAAATATAATATTATATCCCAGTGCATCAGTATGTGTGTATACGACTATATTTGTACCAATAAATATAAGCCAAATAAGGACGCGTCAACATTTATATTGTGAGAAACCATTTTCTTATATCTCACTTCTCTAAACCAAATTTTACCTATGCTCCTAAGGGTACTAAGTACAGTCCCTTGTTCTGGATCCTTCTATATGAACAGGTATGTCAAAACATATAAATAATAACAATAATAAAATCTGGTTACATAATATAAAACCATAATATTACTTAAAAAGTTAAGCATACCCCCCCCAATGGACAATACAAGTTCAAGTTCAGTTCATCAAACAAGTAAGAAACAGTAACATAATAATTCACAAACAAGTCAAATAAAACATCAACTAACCAGGCTTACAAAAAGAAGAGCCTAGGATAATAGATAAACAATATGAAACAACTTAATGAGTCAGACAATTACAGAAATGCCATCTAGTTTCACCAATTCATGATCAGTTCATTATCTAGTTTTATTTATTCACAATCAGAAAGTAATAGGATCATTACTGACTTTCTTACACTGTACGGACCATATGCCTACTCATTTTGACATGATGCAGAATATCATAATCTAACATAATCACACATTTCCCTGGAAACTGAAATTTAAAATGTAGATGACAATGCTGATAAACATAACCAATAACTAAATTCTACTGCATTACCTATAAACATAAGAATACTTTTTCCAGGGGAAGCAGTCTACATACAGAAAAGAAGCAAAAAAATTGAATAAACAAATATATGTACATATATGAGGTCAGATTATTAATTTTACTAATTCATCCTAGCAAAAGTGTTACATACCTCATTGCTGAATGTCACTTAAGGTCATCTTTGAAGCACTCCCTTTGGGTAGCTATGCATCGACATAGCTACCTAGTCCACCCTTCAAAGCAATTTCGGAACTCTTTCTGCAATGCCCATCAGAGCTGTTGTCTCCAAAATTTGACAATTAAGTTTACAAACTTGCCACCATGCGCTTATGTTGGCAGCACTTGCCAAGGTTATGACACCTTACTCAATTGTCTGTATAGTGCTGGCAATGTAAGCACACAGTGGTAAGTTCGCGAACTTAATTGTCAGATTTTGGGTATGATGACAGCTCTGATGGCCATTCCAAAATAAGAGTCCCAAAAGTGATGACTAGGAGCTGGCGTCAGTCCATACAGTCCCAAGGGGAGTACTTTAAAGGTGACTGTAGTGATACTCAGCAATGAGATACGTAGCACTTTTTCTACAATGAGTTACCAAAATTAATTATCCGACCTCATACACGCACGTGCACACACACACACACACCACTGAGCATTACTTATAGACCTTACGGAATGAAATCAGAAGAAAAGCCATTATCTCAAAACAGAAATATGTTAAAGATTTATTAACAACTACTGGACAGCCTCATTTACTTCCCTGGTAAACTGAATCACTACAAACTAGAGACATGTTTGATAGATGGAAAGGTGGCTGTAAGGCAGAATCTACTTTAACTTAGTAATATTCTTTGTCACAGAAAGCACATAATCAACAGATGATTCTTAAATGGAGTTTACTTGTCCCAGATAGGACAAAGAGTTCAGACACAGCTATCTGCTACTGCTTCCTTTTTTTTTTTTTTTTTTTGGTGGTTCCAACTGGGAATCAAACCCAGGCCATTGTGTTGAGAGTGCCAAAGCCTAGCCACTACACCACCAGGGAACCTCGATATCTGCTTCTTAATATCTGAGGTGGGTAAAAAATGAATAGAGCTGGCATATTCCTCTTAACCACTGGCAGGATGCCTCAGACTTTTCCCAGACCATCCTTTGCTTTACTTATATCCTTTAAAGATTTCCTACTGTTCTCCAGATAATATTATAAATCATTATTATGAACCAAAGGCCCAAACAGGTCTCTCCACCCTCTACCCTATTCTCTCTTCATGCCCAGTACTACTCCTCCTCCAACTCCCCCAGTTCCCACCCATCCTTTGGACCTCAGTTAATGAGTTCCTCCTAGTTTTTTTCCGACCACCCAGTACACATAAGCTAAGCAACCCTGATAAGTTCTCACAGCACCCATGCTTTTCCTGTGGAGCACTTGTTCCAACTAATCTAGTGCTTCCCAACTAAACTAAGTTCCATCAAAATCAACAACTATCAATCTACCAATCTATGGAATCAAGCCCAGAAGCAGATTTCAGAACATGTTCTGTATTTACTAAGTCGATGAATTTTGGCTTAGACCTATACCTTTAATTATCTGTTCTTCTAACTTGGTTTCTGGATTGAACATTTACCTGCATAGCTGAAAAGGAAACACATGTAAAACAACTGTTCTCAGAAACCTTGACTTCAAAGTCAGATTACGAAAGACAAACTTTCCTACAGATCTAGCTATGCCTGCTTATTTTCAATCTATTAAATTCAAGTAGTGTCATTTCCCCCTCTATTCTAGAGTTCTCAAAAATCAATAACCTATTAAAAGTGGGCATGTACTGTGAATGGGAAGGACAAAGAAACTCAAATGTTTGAATCAATTAAAACCAATGATCATTTTCTACCTATTAGATTGATCAAGATGAAAGTTTGATACTAACTAAAATTGGCAAGAGTATGGATGAAAGTATCACCTTTAGATACCTTCAGAAACTGGTAGTTAAAATATAAATTAATGCAACCTCCAAGAAAAATAATCTGGCAATATCTATGATAAATGTCAATGCACAAATCCCTTGACCCTGCAAATTTTACTTTTAGGAATTTCTCCTATGCTATATTCTCATAAATGCACAAAGAAATCACTAAGGACATTCATTAAAAAAACAAGAAAGAGATGACTAAATAAGTCATGGTATATTTATATAATCCAATACTCCACAAGCTGTTCAAATATGAGATAAGATATTTATATACTGATATGGAAAGATATCAAAGACACACTGTTAAGTTGCACACATATAGACAGACACAGTAAATAGCTCTACTTTGGGGAAGATTAAGAAAGCATGGGATGGTGGGTAGATATCAAGAGTTACCAACAAAGAATTAAGTTATAAAAGGGAAATACATGAGTTCTGTATTAAATGATTAACACGAGCCTACATGCTGAAAAGGGCTTCTGGGTGGCGCTGACTTGGTGCTCCACCAATCCACTTTGTCCTGCAGGTGTGTTCATCCATAGTCTCTCCTGTTTCAATGTTTGGTTAAAAACAAAACAAAACAAAACAAAAAATTAAAAAAAACTCTACCTAGGTCCAGACAAATGGTCATCTTTCCCAATCTAAAAGGACAAGGTAATTCAAGTTCCTAAAATAATTTAGAAACCTTGATTTTAGTATATGCAACAAATGCATTTGTAAAATCTTGAAAATAACAAATTTCATCCTACACCAGTGGTTCCCAACCTCTTTCCACTTGTGTACTCCTTTTAAATCCATTTCTATAAAATTGTACTGTTTGTTTTTAAAACAGTTGTTTTTAAATACTGACACTCTTGTTCAGTGCCTACCTTAATGTAAAATAGGGGAAAAGAGGTAATAAGTTAGGAAAGAAAAATTACTACACTAAAAGTACAAACCACAGATTTAATTTTACAGTATTCATAACAGTTAAATGTTGATAACAATGATCAAATGTTTGACAAACTTTTAATATTTATTATTTATATAAATATTATTTATATAAATATATATTTAATATTTATATAAATATTATTAATATTTATTTGTGTTATCTTAAGTCTGTAATAATTGTTATGCAGATCACTAGCTAACAGATGCATTCTTAGTGAGATCATAGAGCTTGCTTTGATGCTCTTAGTTTCCTGACTTAAAAGATGCAAATGCAGTTTTAAATCCAGATTTGCATTAAGGTGTTGTGGTATTTTTTTCCCCTTCTTATTGTTAGGTTTATTGGGGTGACACTGCTTCCAGGTGTACAATTTTACAATACATCAGCTATGTGTTTGTTATGTATTCATCACTCAGAGTCAGTTCTCGTTCCATCACCTTATACTTGACCCTGCCTCCATCCTCTCTCACTCCCCTCCTCCATAGCCTCAGATCACCACTAACCACTAAACTATTCATTGTATCCAGGTTTTTCTTTCTTTGTTGCGTACTTAATTTTTATGAAGGTGTAAGAAGAAAAAGTTCTCTCCACTAGTTTAGTATTAGTAAATGGCAAGAGGTATTTGAGTGCCTTCTCAGAGCTGTTCATATTCCTCTCTGACATCTACCAAGAAGGAAGCAAGATGCTTTCTTTTAAAATCAGAATTTAAAAAAGAATTGGCTGAAAGTTCAATTAACTGCTTTTTCACTGATAGTTTAGCTTCTTTGAAGAATTCTTCATTGAAGAGATAGGCAGTCCAGCTGTTTTCTTTTCCACATTGAGGAAAGTATTTCTAAAAGGACACTTTAAAACCTTCCAAGAGACTTATAATATTCTCTCTCACGTGCTGGGATAGGTGCAAGTCATCCCCAGATAAGCAGTTGTGCAATTTCAAAATCTTCAGGCTGACCTTTCAATACACACTTTCCAGAAGTCCTGTTTTTTAATCATTGACTCCATTTTGTCTGTTACTTTGAATATAGTGACAGAGCTGTTTTGAAGTCCCAAGTTGAGTTTATTTTTCTAGAAAAATATCTGATAAATATGTAAGACTTTGAAGCCAATCTGAAACTTTGGAGCCAGGGGGAAGTGATGTCTAAGCAGACATCCATATAAGTACTTTGCCATGAGATAGCCACCTTAGCTCCAATGCAAAAGTAATGTGCTGTGAATGCTGTTAATTTCTTCACACAGCGCTTTAAACAATCTGGAGTTTCGTGGCTTAATAAAATTGACAACTTTTACAGCCTCATCAAGAACATCTTTCAGTTCACTAGGAAGAGGTTTGGATGCAAGACTTTGTCTATGAATGCAGCAGTGACTCCACGGTACATGGAGAGCTATTTGTTTAATTTGGCCATGTAGGCCTAGAAACAACCTGACATAGACTTGCCTCCTCCGTCAGTGCATACAACACAACAGTTCTACCAACTAATGTCCTTTTCAATGAAATAATCATTGATTGCATTAAAATTATCTTTGCCTATGGTACGCTTTGCCAATGGGTAACAAAGCAACAGGTTTTCCTCTATTTCATTTCCTACCAAGTATCTTGCGATGATGAGCAAAACTGATAAATCAGCAACATCTACACTTTCATCGACCTGGATAGAAAAAGAATTGACTTTTTCTAATCCATCTACTACTGCAGCTTCAACATCGTCAGACATTTCCTGAATTCCTCGAGACATTTTACTGTTTGCGAGATAGTACTGATTTTGCAGACATGTTCTTCTCCAAAAATACAAAATACGGTATCCTTAATACAAGGGGAAGTTAAATCTTTAGCTATGGGGTGGTTTTTACCACATTTAGCTACGCAATAAGCAATATCTATGAAGCCTCAACTGCATTCTCATTGTCTTTCTTTCCTGACATCATATATGAAGTAATAGTTGGATGCTTTTCTAAGCTCCGAAAATGATGTTATTTGTTTTTATACATAGGATGTTTAGTTTCTAAATGCTGCATGAGTAGAGAGAGAGGGTTGCCTACAACCTTTGTATAATTTTCCCCACATACAACACACAAAGGCTTAGGACAGTCGTCATCCCCTACAAGTGAAAAACCCATATTTAAGTTACTCTTCAGAGGAAATTCCTCTTCTTCTGTGTCTCTAAGGCATGCACCTGTTCACTATCTCCCAGTTTGGGTGTACTTGTATCTGCAGACATGTTGAGAACTACTTGGCCACCGGTTATAATCCACATCAAGTTTTGGGTTTTTAACTGTTCTTTTCAACCACTGATCCATAACTGACATGCTTAAAATCACTGACAATAATAACTGGAACTATGTTATTAAACATTAAATTTAAAAAAACTACTTAAAAAGAATCACGATGAAGATTCTTACTTTCACTCAATCATTAACTAAACTGATCAAATACACTGGCTGTGGATGTATTTGTATGTTTGGGGAAGTTCTAGAAACGTTCCAAATAAATTGTTCTGAAACTGCGTAATGATTGGTAGAAGAGCAGTTTCAGGGACAGGCTCATAGTCAAGCCCTTACCAATCATCATTCCCTAATGTGATCTAATTTTTAAGTGACTCCATTAACGGTGATTCAAATTTAACATTTATTGTTCCATAACTAAGGTTTTGCATATTTTCACTTTACTTGGTTTTTTTTGCCATTACTGATTATTTTTCACATACCCTTGAATGGCCCAGAACATACCCTGAGGGTATGTTTACCACCACTTAGGAACCAATGTACTAGACCATCAGACCACTATAAAAGACACTGTTCAACTCTAAGAGTTCTGTACAAATACACATTATTCTTCTGGAGTGCTACTGAGACCAAAACACTATGCACTTTTCAGATTTTTTTTTTCAGGTTTTAAAACTTTTTATTTGCTTGTTCAAAAAATTGTGCATTCCAATAATTAAAATCATTTGAACAACAAAAAAATGGCACTCTGATTAAACGGCATCTGACGGCCTGCAGGACCCCTTGGACCAGCTTGGTTTTTACTCTAGATTTCACTGTCGCCCCACTCAGTTTCTGCCTTCAACCAACATGCAAATTCTTTTCCTTCCCTGCCAGCCAGATGGGCGAGGCAGGTGTGGCCTTGGTTGTCAGTAGTTCTGATATGAAAAGGGGCTGCACAGTCATTTTAAACTTGATCCAACCTCTGTGCATCTTACAAAGTTAAATAGCTAAAAGAAGTAAAATAAGATGGCAATGCTTGTGGAATGTACAGTGTGTACTGGCGGTGCGTGTCTCATTAAGATTCACCTGCTTGCTTCTCCAGTTCAATTGTTTCTTTTGAAGGCAGTGGATTTTTCTCTTGTGCTTCTGTCTTCTTCAATTTTGACTTAGTGAATTTCTCAATCTCAGTCATATTGGGTTTGTCAGACATGGTTGCAGAGAAAGTGGAGCTCGGAACACAGACAGTGAAGTGCGGTCTGCTCAGTGCCGGTAGCCAAGTCAGAGTATTTTAAAAGTAATATTGACTAGTTTCTTATGACTGAGGCACAGTTCTAAGTTTATTATGTATCTCATTTAATCTTCAAAACAACTCTACAAGGTAAGTTATCCCCATTTAGTAATAAAATAATAATTATTAAAATAATTAAATGCATTCAAAGAAATGCAGTGAAATTAATCAGCAATCCTAAGACCCATACTATGGTCTCTAAATAATACTTTGCCAATAAAAGCAGGAAATACATTCTACTATATATAAATCAAACCATCATGTTGTAATGCCAGCAGTGTCCAACCTTTTGGCTTCCCTGGGTCACACTGGAAAAAGAATTGTCTTGAGCCACACATAAAATACACTAACACTAACAACAGCTGATGAGCTTAAAAAAAAAAATGTCACAAAAAAACCTCAAAGTTTTACAAATCTGTGTTGGGCCACATTTGAAGCTGTCCTGGGTTGCAGGCTGGACATGCCTGCTGTATGCCTTAAATTTACACAGTGATGTATGTCAATTATTTCTCAATAAAATTGGATGGGGGTGGTAAATAACATTTTTTTAAAGGCAAGAAATATATATGAGGAGCCTGAAACATTTGTCATGATAGAATATAAGAAAGCTATTAAGAAACTACTAGGGTTGTATCCAAGAGGCTGGCACTGGCCAAAGAGCATCAAAAGGAATGACTACCATGGTCTGAAACACAAACATATAAAAAATCCGTAAATTCATAAAATTACTTTCAAAAACAGGTTGCTAAAAAATTCAGTTGACAAAGGGGGAAAAATTAAGCATTTATCCTGCTTTTCCTATATGAACCATATTTCAGAGTTACCAATGATTGATGAAGAAAAGTTCTTATATAATAATAATGATCAAGCTTCAGTGTGCCTCTGAATTCCCTGAGGGCTTGTTAAAACATAGCTTACTACCTATCCATACAATTTCGGAGGCAGGTTTAGAATAGGGCCAAGATTTTGCATTTACAACAAATTATCTGGTGATACTAATACTGCAGTCTGGGAACCACACTTTAGAGAACCTCTGCTACAGAAGAATTCTAGATATTAA
The DNA here is from genome assembly GCA_004026885.1 of Lyroderma lyra. Taxonomy (NCBI): domain Eukaryota; kingdom Metazoa; phylum Chordata; class Mammalia; order Chiroptera; family Megadermatidae; genus Lyroderma; species Lyroderma lyra. The sequence goes on from PVJL010000287.1 coordinate 286,458, forward strand.
ACACAAAAAGAAGAATTAGAAAATTTAGAAAATTCACAATTTCATATGATGTTATTATTGGGGGAAGTTGCCAAAGGGTACACAGGATCTGTCTTATTTCTTACAATTGAAGTGAATCTACAAATCATCTAAAAATTAACAGTACTTTTGGAAATTTCAAATTAAGACCTCTAGTTTCAGGGCTAAAGAATCAATATGCAAGCACTATCCGAAGAGGGTGGTTGGAAAAAAGTCCAGACAGTATTTGCTTATTTATTTATTGACATTAATAGCAATTTCATTAAAAGGATCTCAAAGCAAAGTTTTAAAAACTAAAACAATTATAATAAATTAGGCAAGATTAAATAAAACAAAATTAATGTAAAGCATTCATGGTCTCTATTAATTGAGAGCAGTTCTCAAATTTTCTAATCTCAATACCCATGCATAATCTTACAATTATTGAGAACTCCAAAGAGCTTCTGTTTGCACAGGTTCTATCTACCACTATTTACCCTTATTGAAAATCAAAATAGAGGAATTTTTAAAATACGTATTAGTTCATTCAAAAGCAATAGAAAAACACTGTATGTTAACATAAATAACATTTGTTTAAAAAATGTATTTCCAAAACTTAGAAAAGCAGACCTTGCCCAGATATACAGCTGGTAAAACAAAACTATTTTAATAGCCTTTAAAGATAATTGTGAATATCCTTCTTTGAAACTACATGAAAACCCATCAAGGTATGGTTTTTAAAAGTTTCTAAATTATAACATGGAAACTGAAAATATCAATCAACTTTTAAAACTCTGTCACATTAAAATACTGTAGTCTGCCATGTTCTTTGAATGGATCTTTTCCCCATGCATAATTTTGTAGTATCATGCACTGGTCTTTTGAAAAATACTGATTCGATGAGTTACACAGGCATTCCAATTGTTGGAACATGTTATTAAGCAATATAAGAAAACACGTGTAAATATTCTTGATTTCACTGGGAAAGTGTTAAAGAATATTAGGAAGTTGTCAGGCTTCTGGTGGCGGATGTAAAAAGTCTAATTTTTGCTTGAAAACTTGAATCTCATAATGGGCAATAAACACCATCAGTTGTCTTCCTTAATAAAATACGTTCACTACATTCATTTTTGAGAAAACATCTGCCTAATACCCACGTCTGAATAACCAGTTTCTCTACTGGTCTTTTACTTTTTAAAAATCAAAATGGTGCTCCATGAAAAAAAGCACCTGGTTTCAACTCACAACTCAATCACACAAGCTTATTTCCTCCAGAATGTTCAATACACAGTACTTCATGTATACTTTCCATTTTGTTACACAGATTATTAAAGAAATATGTACTCATATCCAACATCATACTTAATAGCGGAAGACAGTAAAACTTTCCCCCTAAGATCAGGAAAAAGAGAAGGATGCCCACTTTCACTACTTTAGCACAGTATTGGAAGTTGTAGCCATAGCAACTAGGCAAGAAAAAGAAATAAAAGAAAGGAAGAGGTAAAATCATCTCTGTTCACAGATGACATAATTTTACTTGTAGAAAACCATACAGAGTCCAGAAAAAACTGTTAGAGCTAATAAACATACTCAACAAAGTTGCAGGATACAAAATCAACATTCAAAAATCAGTTGCACTTGGATAAATTAACAATAAACAATCCAAAAAGGAACTAAGAAAATAATTAAATTTACAATTATATCAAAAACAGTAAAATACTTGGGAATAAATTTAACTAAGGAGATGTAAGAATGTACACTAAAATTACAATACACTGCTGAAAGAAATGAAAGACATAAATAAATTGAAATATACTCCACATTCATGAAGTGGAAGACCTAATATTAACTCTTTTGCTGCAACATTTGGATATATCTAAATTAATACTTCCATCCACTGACTGCGGTGTTTAAGTTTACCCAACAAGCTCAGAAAAATCCTGTCAGTGTTCCAGAAAGGAACTTCAGGAAAGGAGATGTACATTTTTCTGTATTTTTGTGTTTTCCAACAATGACTATTAATAAGAAATATTTATATTTTAATGTAATCATTTATTTTAAAAAATGTAACACCTTAACTGTATTTACTTAAAATATAAGTACTGTAATTACTGTAAATATGTTATTCAGTGTGAAACTCTTTTAAGGACTTTTCTCCATTTACAAGATTTTTAAATAGGTTTTCCTGTGGCTTGCACTGTCAATAACAAACATGTTTTGTATGCCATATTATATAACATTTTGTAATAAACTTTTTGTCATCAATGTCATTAGATTTTCATTTATCTATACTTAGATCTAACTAATGTCAATTAGTTTGTTTTGAGTATTTCTTGCTAAAATTCAATAGTAAATTTGTTACCATATAACAAAAATTTAAAAGTAAAATGACATTTATATACAAAACAGCTGAAAATGGTTTTATTAAATACATAAAATAGTCAAAATATCAACTTTTTTTGAGGTTTTTTGACATTTTGGAAAAAATCTTAAAAGTCAATTAATGCAGTAAAAGGGTTAAGACAACACTACTCAAAGCAACGTACAGATTAAATGCAATCCCTATCAAACTCTCAATTGCATTTATGTAGAAAAAGAAAAAAATCATCCTAAAATTCATACAGATTCTCAAGAGATCCCAAATAGCCAAAACAATCTTAAGAAAGAAAATTCGTATTTCCTAATTCCAAAATTTACTAGAAAGCTACAGTACTCAGAATACAGGTGACCCTTGAACAACAAAGGTTTGAACTGTGTGGGTCCACTTAACACTAATTTTAAAAATAGATACTGTAAATGTACTTTCTGTTCTTTATGATTCTCTGAATAGCATTTTCTTTCCTCTAGCTTACTTTAATTGTAAGAATACAGTATATAATACATGTATCATACAAATCATGTGTTAATTAACTATTCGTGTTATCAGTAAGGCTTCCAGTTAACAGTATGCTATTAGTAAAGTTTTGGGGGAGTCAAAGTTATATGCAGGAGTTCCCTCGTGGTGTAGTGGCTTAAGACTTCGGCGCTGGTGCTGTCAGCGCTGTGGCCTGGGTTCGATTCCCAGCCAGGGAACTACCCACGTACCAAAAAAAAACACAAAAAACAAAAAAAAACTTATATGCAGATCACTGACTGTGCTAATTGTCAGTGCCCCTAACCTTAGCATTATTGAAGGGTCCTAAGAACAGACATATAAACCATGGAATAAAATACAGAGCCTAGAAATAAACCCTTATACATACAGTCACACTAGTCATTATGGAAATTAAAAAAAAAAAAAAAAAACAGCATATACCACTCCACATCCATTCAAATGTCTTTTTTGGAAACAAAACAAACCAAGCACATGCAGAAACTGGGACCATGTACTGAAAGTGGGAATATAAAATGGTACAGCTGCTGTGGAGAACAGTATAAAAATTAAACATAGTACCATGAGATTCACCAATTCCCCTTTAGAGTACATACTCAAAAAAACTGAAAGGACTCAAACAGACATCTGTATACCCATGTTCATAACAGCATTATTCATAATAGCCAAAATGTATAAGTAACCCTAATGTCATCCACAAATGAATAAGTAAAATGTCATATGTCCATATAATGGAATACTCTTCAGCTTTTAAAAGGAAGGAAATTCTGACACATGCTACAATGTGGATGAACCTAGAAGACATTATGCTAAGTTAAATGAGCCAGTCACAAAAGAACAAATTGTATAATTTCATTTACAAAGGGGTTCCCTGGTGGTGTAGTGGCTAGGCTTCAGCACTCTCAATACCACCACCGCCTGGGTTCAATCCCAGCCAGGGAAACACTACCACCACCAAAAAAAAAAAAAAAAAAAAAAAAAAAAAAAAAAAAAAAAAAAAAAAAAAAAAAAAAAAAAAAAAAAAAAAAAAAAAAAAAAAAAAAAAAAAAATCACTTACAAGAGGATACCCAGCATAGTTAAATTCATAGAGACAGAAAGTAGAAGGGTGGTTTCAGGGACTGAAGAGTTATTGTTTAATGGATATGTAGTTGGGAAGTTATTGTTTAATAGTACGGAGTTTTAATTTAGTTTAGAAAAATTTAAAAAGTTCTAGAGATGGACAGTGATGGTGGTTACAAAATAACATGAATAAACTTAATATCACTGAACTATACAATAAAAAGTGGTTAAAAGAGTACATTTATATTTATATTTACAATAAAAATAAGGCAAAAAATATTAAATTTTATGATATTTTACCATAATTAAAAAATGTTCACACACATACAAATACATGCACTCAAGGGTCACGATTTAACAAAATTAATAATTTGATGTCCAGTCAGAAAGTGAATTTTGAGACTATTTTTCTATTATATTTGACATACAATATTATATTACTTTCAGGTGTACAGCACAGCGATAAGTCATTTATATAACTTACTAACTCCTCATTCCAAAACATCTGGCTCCCCTCTGACACCATACATAGTTACTACCATGTTACTGACTGTATGCCCTATGTTTCACTTTACACCCGTGTCTATTTTGTGACTATGATTCCATACTTACTGATTTCTTCCCCTTTACCCTACCCCTCCAGTTCTCCTCCCATTACCCCAACAAATCTAGTACCCATTTGACACCAAAGTTACTGCAACCTTAGTGAATATATTCCCATGTTATCCTTATATCCCCATGATTGCCCTGTAACAACCAAATTAAACTTCTTAATCCCTTTCCCTTATTTACCCACTCGCCCAACACTCCTCCCATCTTAATGAAGTCCCTCTAACATTCTTAGTAGTACCAGTTTGATGGTAATGAACTCCTTTAGCTTTTTCTTGTCTGAGAAGTTCTTTATCTATCCTTCAGTTTTCAATGCTCGCCTTGGTTGTATATCCTTTGTTTTCATCATGTTGAGTATTTTCTGCCATTCCCTTCTGGCCTGCGAAGTTTCTGATGAGAAATCAGCTGAGTCAAGTGGGTGTCCCCCTTATAAGTTGCTACTTGCATTTCTCTGGCTGCTTTTAGAATTTTCTTTCTTTCTTTAACTTCTGCCATTTTAATTATGATGTATCTCAATGTATTCCTGTTTGAGTTCATCTTATTTGGACTCTGTGTTTCCTGGGCTTGTATGTCTATTTCCTCCGCCAAATTATGAAAATTTTCAGTCACTAATTCAACTAAATTTCTTGATCCCTTGCTTTTCTTCTTCATGTTCTGGTAGTCCTATGATTTGAATATTGTTATACTCAACATTTCCCAGAGGAATCTCAAACCATTTTCATTTTTTTGGATTCTTTTTTCTATTTGTTGTTTTGATGGTTTTCTGCTGGCTTTTCTTGCAAATCACTGCTCTGCGCTTTCTACTTTATCTAGTCTGGTGACTCCTTTTTTTCCATTCCTTATTTCAGTAAATGTAATCTTTATCTCTGCTTGGTCCTTTGTAATGGTTTGTATGTCTTCCTTTATGCTTGCTATCTCTCTGTTGAAATTATCATTAACATTTGTGAGCATTTTTATGATAGTCGTTTTGAGCTCTGTCTCTGATGGGTTGTTTGTCCCCATATCATTTACTTTGATTTTCTGTTGTTCAAATTTATTTTGAGCTCCCTTTCTCTGGTCTCTCATTCCCACAGGCAGCCTCTCTCTTCGTAGATATTCTGGTCCTTAACACAACACGCACAGCTCCAGTTTCTTTGGTGTTTGCTGCAGACACTGGGTGGGTCCAGGTCTGGAGGGGAGAGGCGACCAGGATTCACCCCTTTCCCTTTGTTTTCTTCCTGGGGCTGCAGGGCCAAGCAGGTGGTATGGGCCTAATTATACCTTTCTGTTCTCAGTTTGCCCTGAGAACTCTGCCCTGAGCCTTGAGGTCAGTCCTGTATGCTGGTCTCTCAGACTGTGCTGGTTGTAGGCCAACAAGCACATCCATAGCCTCTTCTCCTTCCCTCCTCCCCAGGCTGGAGCAAGGTCAGCCGCAGTTTGTAAGGGCGGGGAAACCAGGGTTCGAGCCTTTGTTTTCTGCCTGGGGCTGTGCAGTCACACAATTAATGCAAGGGCTTTCGCCCTTCTGTTCCCAGTTTGCCCCAAGGACTCTGCCCCTGAGCCCTGGGAGTCAGTCCTGCATGCTGGTCTTTCAGACTCTGCTGGTTGTGGACCAAGAAATGTGCACGCAGCCCCCACTCTTCTCCTTCGCCAGCTGGAGAGAGGTCGCACTGCAGCTCCTTACCACCCCCGTTACTCCCCCTTCTCTCGGAACCACAGTGAAGTCGGGCTACTGCATCTTGCACACCTGGTCTGCAGCTCCTGGTGGCCAAAGTGAGATCTGATTGCGGTGTTTCACTGCCCCTCTGGGCCTCCTTTTCTCTGTTCCATGGACCCAGTAAGGTCCGGAATGCTCACCTGCCGCCTTTTTTCTCCTCCCTCCCCCAGTGGTAGTGTTCTAAGCAGGGACCTAAGCACAACTCGCATCTCTGCACTTCCCCTTTTTCCTCCTTAGTTTGCCCCGCTGCCTACCTGTAGGTACTCTGATGTGACTAGCAGGTTTCTTAGTTGTGTTGTGCATTGCATAGGGAGTCCTTAGTTGAGTTACAGATATTTCATTCATTGTAATCTCCAGGGCAGTTTTTCAGGGGTCCCTCTCACGTCACCATTTTGTTGCTCCCATGTCAGAAAGTAATATTTTTAAGCTGTGAGTATGTAATGTGAAAAATACAATGACAATTAGTATAGTTTGGTACCTCTGCCTTGATTAATGATTAGGCACTATGAGTTTTTTACCTATGTTTGCTTTTACACCATCAAAGCACACGTCAACACAGTTGGGGAAGGGGGGTGTCTTAGTAGTATTATGAAAATAATTTTTACCTTGTTGACCCATACAACCCCTAAAAGCGTCTTGGTGATCCACCAATAGGTTAGAATCACTTTTCTAAGAATTAGTAAATATGGGAAGAACAGAACAATGATAGAATAAAAAGCTAAAAATTTTTCCAAGTCTTTCTTAGTAAGAGAAATAGTTATAACTAAAGTTCATGATTTGCCATAAGATGTCAGAAGTTCTTAAATCAGGCATATTTTTAAAAGAAACAGTAAAATATTTTGCAATAGTCCTTTCAGCTCTAAAAGTCTCAGGTTCTATATACTTTCAGTATCCACTCAATAACTCATTCAACATGTATTTACTATGTATCTAGTGTGAGGTAGGTCCTGAAGGAACAAAGGTCCTAAAGAAACAAAGGAATAGGCTCAGTCCTCCAGTAATAATAAACTCAATACAGAACCATTAAAATATGGTATGACAAATGCTGTACTAATAGCAGTAAAATGTACTTGGGAGGTAACACCACAGAAAATGTCAGTTTAGGGAGAATCATCACATTTGAAGATAAAACCATTGAAATAAGTCTGGAGAGCAAAAAGAAAAGAGAACCGAGTCCAAGGTACCTGTGGAACACCACAAAGAGTCTCAGAAGAAGAGAGGAAGGTACATTAAGAATATTTGAAGAAATAATGGCAACCCCCTCCCCCCCATTTTAGGAAAGAAATGAATCTACAAACCCAAGAAGCTCAACAAACTCCAAGCACGATAAGCTCAGAAATTCACAGAGATACATTATGATCAAACTATCAAAAGGATTTTGAAAGCAACAAGATATGACTTGTCATGTACAAGGGAGTTTCAATAACAGTAACAGCCCATTTCTCACAACAAACTACACAGGCCAGAAAGCAGTAAGATGCCACACTTAACCAATGAGAAGAAAAAATACTATCAACAAATAATTTTATATTGGCAAAGCTACTCATAATTACTGAAGGAGAAATTAAGACATCTCAAACTAAACAAAAGCTGAGAGTCTGTCACTAGTAGACCTGTCCTACAAGAAATGCTTAAAGGGAGTCATTCAGGCTGAAATGAAACTAGAAAGTAAATAGAAGCCATGTTAAGAAATGAAGGACATTAGTAAATGTAATTACATAAGTAAATATAAAAGCCAGTATTAATTTACTTTTCAGTTTGTAACTCCTGTTTACTATATGATTTAAGAGACAAATGTATAAAACAATAATTTTAAGTCAGTTAATAGGCACATAACATATAAAGGTGTAATTTGTGACAGCAACATAAAGGTGGGAGAAAACTACATAGGAACAGTTTTTGTATGCTAGTGAAGATTAAGTTCATATTAATTCAAATTAGGCTGTTATAAATTTAGGATGTTAACTGGAATTCAAAAAATAAATCATCCCCAAATATAGAATTAGAGACTATAAATGGACAAACAATGAACTCTTCCTAGAGAGACCTGGGAAAGTTGCAGAAAAGAGTTGACACCAGAGGTTGGAGGCTAAGGGACAGAGTAGAAATACAAAATGGGAAGAGTATTAAAAAACGCACAGATAAAGTTACAAGGAGTCTATTTCATTTTTATTGGGGAGTAATTCATACAACATAAAATCAACTATGTTAAAGTATATAATCCAGAGGCAGTTAGTGTATTCATAAGGCTGTGCAACCATCACCTGTATCTAGTTCCAAAACATTTCTGTCACCCCTACCAAAGATGATCTCATACCCATTAAAGTCATTCACTCCCCATTCCTCCTCTCCCCTCAACTCCTAGCAACCACTTTTTGTCTTGGTAGATTAATCTATTCTGAATATGTCATATAAATAGAATCACAGTATGTGATCTTTTGTGTCTAGCTTCACATGTTTTTGAGGCTCATTCCTATTGCAGCGTGAATCAGTACTTCATTTCTTTTTATAGTCGAACAGTATTTCATTGCATGGAACTACCACACAAATTCATTTACCCACTGATGGACGTTCAGGTTGTTTCCACTTTTGGGTACTATGAATAACCTTACTATGAGCATTCTTATATAGTATTTGTTTGAATACCTCCTTTCAATTCTTCTGAATGTATACCTATGAGTGGAATTACTTGGTCATATGGTAATTCTTTGTTAACATTAGTAAAGAGAATAACTAATTGGTGAATTAGACACAAGGAGATTAGATGGGAGGCTACTGCTAGTGCAAGATGAGAGCCTGGGCAGGGGAATGGGAAAGGAGATATTGCTAAAATAGCAATTAAAAAGCTGAAGGTGAAATTTGTATGAGAGAGGGATCAAGACAATCTTGAAGTTCTGAGTTCAGACAACTGGTAGGCAGTAAATCCTTTCACTGAAACAGGAAAGACAGAAAGCAACAGGAAAGTGTAAGGGGAGTGAGGAAAAATTACAAAGTGTTGCTTTGCAAAGTTGAGTCTGTGGTGCTCAAGAAATACCATTCAGTGACATTGAGACTGGGATGAAAAAAGGAACACTGAGCCATCAGCATATTGATGGTAGAAGTAATAACTTAAGCATCAAATTATAAATACGAGGTCTGTCTGGAAAGTATCTAGCCATGTAATATGGAAAACAAAAGCATTTATGGCAGAATTTTTTCTGGACAGCCCGTGTATATAAAATGAAAATTTTAATCATTAAGAGTCTTCTATGTGCTAGTTATAATTTATCAACTATATTTTTAAAATTCTAAAATAACTTGAGTTAAATCCACAACAAATATTAGTTGATTTATTAACTGTAGTAAATCTAGATAAAGTGCCATATTACTCAGGGTTCTCCAGAGAAAAAGAACCAATAAGAGTGGGTGGGTGGGGGGGTGTTTGTGTAGGTATATTTGTAAGGAGATTATAATACCATAAGAAACTGCCTTATGTGATTATAGAGGCTGACAAGTCCCAAGATCTGAAGTCAGCAAGGTGGAGACCCAGAAGAGCTGATGATATAGTTCTAGTCTGAAAGCCATCAGGCTCAAGAGCAAGAAAGAACCCATGTTCAGTTTGGGTCTAAAGGCAGCCAACGACAGCAATCAAGCAGTAGTAAGAGTTTCCTCTTACTTACAGGATAGTAAGACTTTTTGTTCTATTCAGGTTTTCAACTGATTGGATGAGGCCCACCCATTAAGCAGGGCTATCTGCTTTACTCAGTCTACAGACTCAACTCTCAGCCAGAAACACTTTCACAGATACATCCAGAATACTGTTTGACCAAATGACAGCCCAGTCAAGTTGACACATAAAATTAACCATCACAAATGCTGTTTAAGAAAACAATTCATGATGCTCTACTAAGAAAACTAACTTTTTGAAGTTCAGCAAAAATATAATCTTTGACTACCCAAACCAATTTCAATTGTTTTAAAGATCAATAAAGTAGAATACAGTATACATTTATGCAAATACTAAGATAGTTTTTCTTTGGATTAAATAGATAAGGATTTTAAACCACGCTCTTGAAACAGACCAGTGTTTTTTGGGCAGGACCAAAGTCCGGCATCACAAAAATCAACCAATGCAAATCACTTTACCAAATTACAAAATAATAATAATTAATAAATTATTTTCAGTTTTGTCTTTTTGCATAAGCCTTGCCTTCTATTAGTCTGTATTAAAATTAAATTAGATACATTTAGCATAAAGTTATTTTAAACTTAAACATGCATTCCATGATGGTCTTTACAAAGCTTTACAAAAGCATTATAAAACGACACCTGAACAAGTATGAGAACTACTTATTTAAACAATTACATTTAGCATATGATTTCAGTTCTCAGCCTAAGAAGACTTGCCATCATAAAGATGTGAAGTCTCTTTAAGTTAATGTGTAAATTGAAGTGATAATTTCAAAAACACCAAAATTTTTTCCTGTAAATGACAAGTTGATTCCAGAGTTTATATGGAAAAACAAAAAGAGCAATTTGCAGGAGGAAAGATAGGAATCAGGGGGAGGTGTCCTACCAGGAATGAAAACATAACAGAGTGTGATAATGGTACATGACTAGACAGACTAATGGTACAGAATGACAGTCTAGAAATATACCAAATACATATAAACTTCAACTGGTGTGGGGGTAAAAATGAACTTTAAAAAGATGGTGGAATACATTAATGCCTACCACTTCTTTCAAAGTCTCTTAAATCACCAGTTGAAACCATTAAGGAAATAATTAGGATATATAGAAACATTAATAAGTGTAAGAAAAAAAATGACACCTCCTACATGTTCATCAGTAAAGTAACGGTTATATAAATTTTGGAACATCCATAAACCAGCATATAATGCTGTTATTTTTTTTTTAATGGCTCAATGTCACATGTACAAATACATAACAATCTGGAAGATATATTACATTAAAAGGAAATAAAGCAAAGCACAGAAAAGTCTATATAATACTCTGCCATTTGTCTAAACAAAAAAGAGAAAAAGAATTTATAACATGTGTATGACTGTATATGCACAGTAAATTCTGGAAGAAAACAAACTGTTGACTGATTCTGGTTATGGAAATTGGGTGGGCAGTTAAGAGGAATAAGGAGGAGTCTTACATTTCTGTTTATAACCTTTTTGCCTTTATTACCTACTAAAACATATGTGTGTGTATTTTAAAAATATACCTGGAAAGTCCAACCATTTAATATAAGCATGAAAATTTTTTCTTAATTTTTCAGTTATTATAGGTAGAAGGGACTAAGAAACACTATGAAAAGAATAAATAACAAAACTAATAGGTATCTGATAGTAGCCAAAAGTTACATTAGAGAACCAAAAATGACCAAAAAATCTAAGTGACAGCAAAGTGACTAAATAAATAACTCATTATAATCTTCTTAATGCAATCTAAAATAACTTAAAGTTCTTTGCAGATATAAAACATTAAAGTTTGTCTAAAATGTTCATCCCGCCTAATTCCAAAAAGGAGTTATGAGCTGAAATGTTATACAGGTTCTAGCAGAAATATAGAGTAGTTTTAAAGTAGTTATGTTAATGTAGTTATGATATGGTTCTTAGAGAATTACATGCACATGACTGGGTATAGATTACCAGCTCATAAAAATAGGGGTGTTACATGTGCTGAATCCTGTATTTAAAATGTCAAATAACATTTCTTTTACATAAAACCACAATAATTAAATAATTAAAGCAACAGTAAAAATTATGTCCATATACTTTGTACAATTTCTAGTAAATTCTAATCACACTTTAATTCCAAATCGAAGAAACTTTGCCGGTCTGCCTAAACTGGTTAGTTTTCCAATTATTTGTCCTTTGTATCATTGTGTAGTTACTAGTTTAATAGTCAGTTTCACTCAGAGGTATGTAAGCTCCATGAAAAGAGCTATATGTCTCTCATCTGCTGTATCATCCTTGTTCTAGCAACAGAGCAGGAACTCAACAGGTATTTGCTTAATAAAAGAAAAAAATAGAAGAAACTTTTCCTCTAAGACTTCAAATGAAAAAATCATTTTATCCAAAAATATACCTGTAAACTTATGAATTATCATATTATATTTGTTTAAATGTAGAAGTACATCTTTATTTTTGAGAAATTCAAAGATAATTTGCCTAATTTTTTTTCCCAGCAGCACAAACATCATCAAATTATCTATTTTTAAAAAAAGCTTTATGTCACAGTAAAGAGAACTTAAAGAATTACATTATAGGCCAAAGGGAAATTTCATGAATTCAGTTTTAAATTCACACTGAGTAGGAAAAAATATTTTAGAGGGAACATGTCTACTTATGGCAAAGTGTCCTAACCTCTTGATCTAAGTACAATTTATAGGAAATGGTCTAGTGGTCAGCATAGTTTTGTGGATCCCTTGGGGTCCTCAAGAGCCTTTCAAGGGGTGCATGAAATCAACTATTTTCACAATACTAATACATTATTTTCCCCTTTCACTCTCATTCACTCACATGTGTACAGTGGTACGTATTCCAGAGGTCATGTGATATACAACACAGCAAGACTGTATGCAAAAGCATACATGAATCCCGATGTTTTCAATTAAGACAGATGTGAAAATTTACAAAATACAACACAGTAATTCCTTCCTCCAATAATGTTTTATATTAGTTATTTTTCACTAAAAATGTTGTTTTATGTCAACATAAAATCAATTTAGTATTGTAGTTTTAAATAATATTAAATAAATACTTGAAATGTTTTAATTTCTACTGTAACTACCAATAGATATATCCCATATAAATGGAATGATTTGGGGTCCTTCATAATTTTTTAAAATAAAGAGATCTTTAAATCATACAGTCTAAGAAACGCTGATCTGGACCATGAGAATTTCTATGGACCAAACAATTTAGTTTTTTCAAAGAATAAATTTAGGAGCTAGGAGCTCGGTGTCTGATTTATCCATGAGGCCCAGCAGAGGGGTCAAACAATAAATTTAGACAGAGGGAATCTATAGATGTAATGGGACTTAAGGACTACAATAATCAAAATAAAAAAAAAAAATAGAACTTTACTTGGATCCTGGTTCAAATGGCTAAAAAAGAAAAAAGTGTGAAACAATCAAGGAAGCAAATATTTGCTGTATATTTAATGATATTTTTAAGAAATTAACTTTCCTTAGATGTTAACAAAGCATTAAATTGTTGAAGCTGGGTGATGACTACATGAGGGTTCATAAAAGTCATGCAGTTTGAGACTACCAAATGCTTTAAAGTATAAGAACTTAACAAAATAAAAATGTTTAATTTACTTGTTCAATTCGAACTCTAAAAGAGAAGCAAATAACAGTATCAGATAATATGAAAGCCACTGATTGAACTGTGAATTCAAAATAATCCCTTTAAGGATTTTTATTTTGTTTTTAAAAGCAAATGAAATTTTTCTTTGTCTTTTATATTTTTCTGAAATCAAATATATGAGAGCAACTAAGAATACAAAGCACTTATTTTAGCAACTCTTACAAACCTAAAGCCATATTCATTAATACAAATGTTAATTCAGGGAGTTCCCTGGTGGTGTAGTGGCTTAAGGCTTCAGTGCTGTCAATGCTGGGGCCTGGGTTCGTTTCCCAGTCAGGGAACTACCCACATAAAAAAAAAAAAAAAAAAAAAAAAAAAAAAAAAAAAAAAAAAAAAAAAAAAAAAAAAAAAGGAAAGAAATATTAATTCAACATATTTAAGAACCTTTCTCAAAGGCAATACACTGGGGTTATGGAGGCTAAAAACTCAGGCTAAAAAAGGAAAACAGCCATCAAGAGAGTCCACAATCCATACAACAATATAAAGTGATAATTAGTTCCCTGAATAATGTCTAATATAGTTCATTATATTAGATAACAAAGTACTAATTTTAACAAATTACAAATACAGGGAAAATCTAAACTTTAAAATCTAACAATTAATTACCAATTAATTGCCAATTTGGGGAAAAAGCATTCAAGGGCTAAACATTCCCAGATCTGGCTCTTTGCATCCCAAGTTATTTTCACCTCACCATCTTCATATATTCCCAGTGGCTGAAACAGCAGGTTCAGAAAGATATTTATTAACCCTTTCACTACATTAATTGACTTCAATTTTTTTTTCAAAATGTGTCAAAAAGCCACAAAAAATAAAAAGTTGGTTATTTTAACTACTGTATGCGTTTAATAACATTTTCAGCTGCTTTGTATATAAATGACATTATTTTAATTTTAAATTTTTGTTATATGGTAATAAATTTACTATTATATTGAATTTTAGCAAAAAACACTCAAAACATACTAAGTGGAATCAATTAGATTTAAATATAGATAAATCAGAATCTAATAGCATTGATGACATAAAAAGTTTATTACAAAATGTTACACAATATGGCACACAAATCTTTTGTTGATGATAGTGCAAGACACAGGAAACATATTTAAAAATCTTGTAAATGGAGAAAAGTCCTTGAAACAGTTTCAAACTGAATGCTAATTTTACAATAATCACAGTATTTACATTTTTAAGTTAAGACATTTTATTAAAATAAATTATTACATTGAAGTATTAAAAATGTCCTATTGTTATTCATTCTTGAAAAACACTAAAATATAGAAAAATGTTTTTTTTGAGCTCATAGGGTAAACTTGAACACCGCGCAGACGGAAATATTCATTCAGATATAGCCAAACGTCACAGCAAAAGGGTTAAAGGTCACCTTACAGAGATGACTTCACTCACTATCTTAGCTATTTAAGGTTTTCCTCCTTTAATGGACTTAATAAACAAAACTACTTGTTTAATTTTGTCCTTTCCATAAGACTATAAATTCTATGAAGGCAGGGACAAACTTTTTCTATTTTTTTTAACTGAAAAATATATGACATACAAAAAATTTTGTTTTATCATTGCAATATCCAATGTCTAACACACAGAAGATAATACAGAGTGAATCAATATACTCTAAAGAGCTGAGTAATTATGAGTATATGATTCAAATATGAATAACATACAAGAGACTAGTGTAAAGAATTCACTCAGCTGGTGAAGGCAGCAACTCTAACCAACTGCAAAGAACTTCCTCCTATCTATTTCAACTCTTGCAGAGATCTTGTATGTTGTGTGTAGAAAAGAGCCCAAATGTCAACATTGTTTTGTAAATTCTGGTACGTTCATGGTTAATATTTCTACAGCAATAAGTATTATATAATTTAATTAATGATTCATATTGTTTTCAAATTTAGCCCCGTAGTGAGTCATTTAGAGTTTAAAACAATCTTCAAAAGGTACTAGTAAGAAAGTGAAAAAACAGGGAATGAACTGAATGGCAGAAAACATCTGCAAGTCATGAATCTGATAAAGGACTTACAGCTCAATAATAAACAGACAAATAACCCAATTTAAAAACAGGCAAGTATCTGAAGAGGTATTTCTCCAAAAATGACAAGCAGATAGCCAATAAGCACAAGAAAATATGTGCGACATCATTAGTCATCAGAGAAATGCTAATAAAAACCACAATAACATACCACTTTACACCCAATAGGGTGGCTATAATAAAAAAGAGAGATAATAATAATAAGTGTCAGTGAAGATATAGAGTTAGATCCTCATGCACTGCTATTGGGAATATGTAACGATGTAGTCCCTGTGGAAAACAGCTGGCAGTTCCTCAAAAAGTTATACACAGAGTTTCTGTATGACCTAGCATTTCTACTCCTAGGTATCTAACCAAGAAAAATGAAAACATGTTCACATAAAAACTTGTATGCAAATATTCATAGCAGTATTATTCATAATAGCTGAAAGTAGAAACAATCCAATGTCTACCAACTGATGAAAAATTCATAAATGGATTTGGCCATAAAGAAAAATGAAGTACTGATACATGTTACAATATGAATAAGCCAGGAAAACATTATGCCAACCAAAGGAAGCCAGTCACCAAAGACCATCTATCTTATGATTCCATCTAAAGAAATGCTAAGAAATAGGCAAGTCTATAGAAACAAAGTAAATCAGTGGCTGCCTAGGGCTAGGAAGATGGAGGGTTGTGGGATGATGGCTAAAAGGCAGGGAGTTTCTTCCTGGGTGACAGCGTTCCAAAACTGATTGTACTAACAATACAACTATATGACGTATTACACTAATTACCACTAAACAGTCAGTATACTTTAAATGGGCGAATTGTATAATATGCTAATTATAGCTCAATAAAGTAATTATAGAACAACAAAATGGTCATTTATTTTTTGGTTACATTCTATTGCATTTTTCACGGAAATTATAGCTACCTGATCTTCATAAAGGCCTTGGGTATATGCCTCCAAACAGAAATTCTCTCTCTTTTTTTTTATGTGGGTAGTTCCCTGGCTGGAAATCGAACCAGGCCGCAGTGTTGACAGCACCGAAGCCTAGCCACTACACCACCAGGGAACTCCAGAAATTCTCTTTGTTTAAGAGAGACAAAGCAGGTAGAAAAAAAAGGGGAAATCTTCATAACAAATTATTACCATGTCTGACATATCATTTTACATATTCATTCTTATATTTTAAACAGTTAATTTTTCCTACTAATATAACATTTTTGGTCTTCTTTGAACACTTCAAGAAACCAAAGAATGCCTAGCTTGGTACAAAATGTTCAATTTTCCTTAATTTATTTCCTGAGTCTTTTATTTCAAACTTGATCAATTCCCTTCATAAATACTTATTTTGTAGACACAAGTGAAGATTCAAGATATCACAGTAAGACAGCTAACACAATGTCTGGTACCGAGTAAATTACTGTCACTATCACTATGTCAGAGGAGATGGAGGATCCTAAAGTAACAAGCAAAACTGCAGAGAGGAGGGAGAATGCAAAGGCTATGTCCTACAAAGGTATAGTCATGTGTCAAGAAAAAGAAACCCTTGGCAGATAACCCCAGACCAAACTGAGAATTGCCATCAGTGATTACCCTTTCTGTCATCACTATCACCACTCACCGCCAAAGCATCTATTTATATGGCTTTAATTGTTTTCTAACTACGAAGTATTTAAGCATATGGTAAAATCCCCCAAACCAGGTAATAACACATCTTATCATTTCCCACACTGATCACTAGTATTTTTTTAAAATATAAAACATAAGATAACATCCATTTTCATTTCCTTTCTCCCCTATGGTAACCACTATCTCAGAATATGGTGTTAATCATAAGCATGTTTTAACCATGCCTATAAGTACCTATAAACAAAAGAGTATTGTTTTCCATGTTTTCAAACTTTACTAAGTGGCATACTGGTCTGCACCTAGCTTTGTTAGCTCAATATTTTGCTTCTTTGTTTTTCAATTCAGTCATATTTCATGTAGCTCTAGTTTACTGGTTACCAAGTGGTGGTGGTATGCGTACCCCCAGGGGCACGTCCCGGGCTCTTCAAGGGTACGTGAGAAATGATCAGTAATGGCACAAAAAAGCAAGTGAAAAAGGCAAAACGTTAGTTATGGAACAATAAATGTTAAGTTTCAATCGTCATTAATGGAGACACTTCAAAATTAGATCACATTAGGGAATGATGATTGGTGAGGGCGTAGCTATGAACTCTTCCCTCAAACTGCTCTTCTACCAATCATTACGCACAGTTTCGGAACAATTCATCTGAGACATTTCTAGAACTTCCCCAAACATATAAAGGCATCCACAGCCAGACTATTTGATCAGTTTGTTTGTTTGATCGATCAATCGATCTATCTATCTATTATTTATTTTTCCTTGGATGTGGGCAGTTCCCTGGCTGGGAATCGAACCCAGGCCGCAGCATTGGAAGCCTTAAGCCACTACACCACCAGGGAACTCTCCAGTTTAGTTATTGAGTGAGTAAAAGTGTGTTGCCTTTCATTATGATCCTTTTCTTTTCTTTCTTCTTCTTTTTTTTTTTTTTGCTTTTCGGTATGTGGGTAGCTCCCTGACCGGGAATCGAACCCAGGCCGCAGTGCCGACAGCACCAGCGCCGAAGCCCCAAGCCACTACACCATCAGGGAACTCCCATGATCCTTTTCAAGTAGTAATGTTTAACATAATTTCAGTTATTACTGTCAGTGATTTTTAAGCATGTCAGTTAATGATCAGTGGCTGAAAACAGGAGCAGTAAAAAACCAAAACTTGATGTAGATTATAACCCATCACCAAGTACTTCTCAACATGTGTCCACAGATTCAAGTACACCCAGACTGGAAAATAGTAAAAAGGTACGTGCCTCGTACTACACAGAGGAAGAGGAAATACTCTGAAGAGTAACTTAAATATGGGTTTTCACTTGTAGGGGATGATGACTGTCCTAAGTCTTTGTGTGTTGTGTGTGTGGGAAATAGTATCCAAAGGTTGCACAAAACCCTCTCTACTCATGTAACGTTTAGAAACTAAACATCCTATGTCTAAAAACATCCTATGTTAAAAATACATCATTTTTGGCACTTAGAAAAGTGTCCAACTGTTACTTCACACATGATGTCAGGAAAGAAAGACAATGAGAATGCAGTTGAGGCTTCATATGGTATTGCTTATCGCATAGTTAATGTGGTAGAAACCACCCCATAGCTGAAGATTCCCCTTGTATTAAGAATACCGTTTTTTGTTATGTTTGGGGAAGAACATGTCCACCAAATCAATAGTATCTTTTTCTCAAACAATACAAGGTCTCGATGAATTCAGGAAATGTCTGAAGATGCTGAAGCTGCAGTAGTAGAAAGAATTAGAAAAAGTCAATTCTTTTCCATCCAGGTCCCTGAAAGTGTAGATGTTGCTGATTTATCTATTTTGTTCATCATCTTGAGGTGCTTGGTAGGAAATGAAATTGAGGAAAACTTGTTGCTTTGTTACCCACTGACAAAGCATACCACAACTAAAGATACTTTTAATGCAATCAACGGTTATTTAATTGAAAAGGGCATTAGTTGGTAGAACTGTTGTGTTGTATGCACTGAGAGAGGCAAGCCTATTTCAGGCTGTTTCACAGGCCTACATGGCCAAATTAAACAAGTAGCTCCCCATGTACCAGAGTCACCGCTGTATTCATAGACAAAAGTCTTGGTATCCAGGCCTCTTCCTAGTTAAATGAAAGATGTTCTTGGGGGTTCCCTGGTGGTATAGTGGCTAGGCTTTGGCATTCTCAACGCTGTGACCTGGGTTCAACTCCCAGCCAAAAAAAAAAAAAAAAAAAAAAGAAAAGAAAGATGTTCTTGATGAGACTGTAAAAGTTGTCAATTTTATTAAGCCAGATTGTTTAAAGCGCTGTGTGAAGAAATGACGAGCATTCACAGCACATTACTTTTGCATTGGAGATAAGGTGGCTATCTCGTGGCAAAGTACTCACACAGATGTCTGAACTTAAGTCATGAAGTCCAGGGGGGTTGTTTTGTTTTGTTTGTTTTGTTTTGTTTCAGAAGGTGGGTGTAGTTCCCTGGCTGGGAAGCCCAGGTATTTTTTGAAGACCATCACTTCCCCCTGGCTCCAAAGTTTCAGGACAGTGACTGGCTTCAAAGTCTTGCATATTTATCAGATATTTTTCTAGAAATAAACTCAACTTGGGACTTCAAAACAGCTTAGTCACTATATTCAAAGTAACAGACAAAATGGAGTCAATGATTAAAAAACTGGACTTCTGGAAAGTGTGTATTGAAAGAGGCTAGCCTTAAGTTTTCGAAACTCTGCACAACTTCTTATCTGGGAATGACATGCACCTATCTCAACATGTGAAAGAGAATATTGTAAGTCACTTGGAAGGCCTTAAAGTGTCCTTTTATAAGTACTTCTCTCTAAGTGGAAAACGACTGGATTGCAGATCTCTTCAATGAAGAATTCTTCAAAGAAGCTAAACTATCAATCAATGAAATAGGGCAGGCAGTTAACTGAACTTTCAACCAATTCTTTAAATTCCAATTTTAAAAGAAAGCCTCTTATTATTACCTCTGTGTAGATGTCAGAGAGGAATATGAACAGCTCAGTGAGAAGGCAGTCAAATACCTCTTGCCATTTACTAATACTAAACTAGTGGAGAGAACTTTTCCTTTTTACACCTTCGTAAAAAATACGTACACAACAAAGAAACAAAAACTCCTGGATACAATGAATAGTTTAGTGGTTAGTGGCGGGTGAGAGAGGATGGAAGGGGAGTCAAATATATGTTCATGGAAAGAGAACTGACTCTGGGTAATGAATATGTAACACAACACATAGATGATATATAGTAGAATTGTACACCTGAAACATACATAATTTTTACTAACCAATGTCACCCGAATAAACCTGACAACAAAAAGTTAAAAAAAAAAAAAAGCTTAATGCAAATCTGGATTTAAGACTGTATTTTGCATCTTTTAAGTCTGATTTCAAGAAACTAAGTGCATCAAAGCAAGCTCAATGATCTCACTAACAATGTATCTGTCAGCTAGTGATCTGCATAACAATTATTACAAACTTTTCAGATAACACAATTATTAATAGTAAGTCTGTTAAATACTTGATCATCGTTATCAATATTTAACTTACAAATACTGTACAATTAAATCTGTGGTTTGTACTTTTAGTGCAGTAATTTTTCTTTCCTAACTTATTACCTCCTTTCCACTATTTTACATTAAGGTAGGCACTGAACAAAAGTGTCAGTATTTAAAAACAGCTGTTTTAAAAACAAGGGGTAGAATTTATAAAAATAGGTTTAAAAAGGGTATACAAATGGAAAGAAGTTGGAAACCAATGCCATAGTTCATTCATGGAAACTGCTAGACAGTACTATATTGTATGAATATCACGATATATATTTGTCCATAGTCTAACTAATGAGATGTTTAAACTGTTTATAATTTTGTTATTAACAGACTGCAATAAACATAATTCCTTGAGCACAAGTACTAGTTTCTAGGACATATTTCTAGAAAGAGAACTGCTAAGTAAAAGGATATATATAAGGGCTGTCCAGAAAAAAATCCAGCCAATTAAATGCCTCTATTTTTCACATGACATGGCTGGATACTTTCCCGACAGCTCTCATATACCTTTACCTTGATTATAGAGGTTGCTCAGTTGATCTTTTTACACTCCAACCAGCAGGTAAGTTTCTGTTTCTCCTCATCCTCACTAGTTCTTGGTGTCATCATACTTTTTAATTTTGCAAACTAAAGAATATAAAGTGTTATCTCACTGGTTTATATTTTTTCTGATTCATAAGATTAAGTATCATTTATTGACCCCTCCAGGTTTCCTCTCATATTTGAAATGCCTTTAACCGTATTGTCATTTTTCTATTGACATTATTTTTCTATTCATTTGTGGTAATTCTTAAAATAGCCTGGTATCAATCCTTTATTGATTACATGTGTTCCTAAATGCTCGTTCCAAGAAAAAAGGATAAACCTGTTGCTGATTTTGAAATCTAATAAAGGTACAGAGCAAAGACAACTTCTACCTTCTCAAAGTTCTCAGCTATTTTCCAGGCCTTTATATCTAGGTTTCTCAAAACTTTTGACTATTCACAGCAGACGAATTCCTCCTTGAAAGCCAATACACATACACATACATATTAACTGAAAAACAGAGCTCTAAATCAATTTTTTATACTGAATTAACCACAAGCAAACACACCAGTTTTTCTCCATATAGCCAATGCCACATTTGGCTCTCATATTAATACCTCATACAATTTTCATATGGGTCAGTAAACAGGAATCTATTTTAATAATGGTTTAAACCCTTAATAAAGAGCCATCATATCGCTACATCAGAATGTCTGAAACAACAATAAAGAGTACCCACTCTCTCTACCCAAAGAATTAAGAATTGATGTACAAACCCCAACTAAGAAAATAAGTATTTTTAAATTTTCAATTGTATTAACATACAATCAGTTCTTACAGATCAAGGTGCTCTGTAGAAGTGAAATAATTCTGGATATTTTATTGACAGCAGACCACTGCTCAAAAAAGTTAACTTTATTTACAGAAGCACTATCGAAGGTTTTGCAAAATAAATACAGCTGCCCTAGACCTGGCCTGGGCAGACTTTTTCACGACAAGGGCTACTTCTCCAAGTCCCGCGGACCACTCGCTATTTATTTTATTATTCAGGTGATCACCCCAAAATTACTTGGCGGTCCACCGTTGGACCGCGGTCGACGTCTTGCCCAGCCCTGCTTAGACTTAAAACACAGAGCATGAAAGAACCTTAGATCACTTAATCCAACTCCCTCATATTCAAGTGAGGCAACTGCAATGGAGAAATTAAGAAATTTGTCCAATCCTGGTTCTCTAAAATGTATAAATTCAAGGGTCTTTCCATTGCGTCACCTATCTTCTTTTAGACTCCCCAGTTCTAAAACTCTTATCCCTCCCTGAATTTTACAAGATAGAGCTGTGTTAGAGAAATGATGGGAGTAACTCCCAATCCTACAGCAATCTTTTCCTTTCCACTTCCCTACCTTTCTCCTCCCCAGTCTCCATTATTGATGTGCTTGAATTTCTGGCCCTAATTAAGTGCGTAGGCCTGAGCCCCCGATAAATCAGTAGGAGTTATTTTTTAATCCTATCCCTTTTTTCAGCAATACCTACTAAGTGCCGACTTTGCAGGAAGCGCAGTGCACGTTGCTCCTCCTAGTCCCGGAACACCCAAGCCAGGGAGCCGGGGCCGCCGGGTAGGGGAGGGAGCCAGGCAGCTAGGAGCTGGGGTCCCAGAGGGAATGGAGACTCCCGAGGGGCGGGGCGTCCCGGTGTGGGACCAGTGAAGTGGCCTGGTGGCGGTCACGGGCGACTCACCTTTACGCAGCTCCCGCTCCCACACGGTGACTATGGGCCGCGAGTGCTTGCGGTGGTGGATGAGCCACAGAGACAAGGTCTGCACGCTCTGCTGCGAGTTGCTCAACTCCGACAGCTTCTTCTCCAACGCCGCCTCTGAGAAAGCGGACATCCCTCCGACACCGCGTTCACGCCGTCCCACGCGGTGGGGCTGAGGGGAGAGTTTCGCCGCACTCGCCGCGGCCTCGCCCCCTCACCCCACCCTTCCCCACGCCCTCACCACTGATGCCACTATAAGCAAGACCCGCCGCAAACCAGCAAGATGGCGCCCGCCCGGCAGTGACGTCACGGCCCACCCACTCCCCGTCTCCGGAAAAGGAGAGGCCAAGAGGCCGGGTCTCAGAGCAGAATAGGCGGGGCCGAAACGAACGCAGGAGAGTTGGACGGGGGCGTGGCGCTGGGTCTGAACTAGAGGTTTGACAGGGTTTCCCAGGCCTAGAGCCTTTCTGGGGTAAAACTAGATGTGATAAAAAATCTCTGCATAGGGAGTTCCTTGGTGGTGTAGTGGTTTAAGGCTTCGGTGCTGGCGCTGTCAGCGCTGCGGCCTGGGTTCGATTTCCAGCCAGGGAACTACCCGCATACCAAAAAAAAAAAAAAAAAAGTCTGCATAGACGTGTAAGTTGGTGCAGGCATGTTGGAAGACTATTCGGCATGATGTTATAAAATACAGGGAGTTCCCCGATGGTGTAGTGGCTTAAGGCTTCGGCGCTGGTACTGTCAGCGCTGCGGCCTGGGTTCAATTCCCAGTCAGGGAACCACCCGCATACCAAAAAAAAAAACCCCAAAAAAACAAAAAATAAAATACAATACACCTTCCCTGTGACCCTGCAGTTTCACTAATGGATGTTAAAGCCAGGGAAACACCAGCACGTTTGTACAAGAAACTCCATGCTAGAGCTCATAATATTGAATATTTGGGACATCCACAGCACACGTAAATGGCTGAGTTAATTGTGATACTCCACATTGCAGTATACATTCAGCAGTTTAAAAGATGGAGCAATCTAATGGTGGACTGGGGTTTTCTTAAATTGAAAAAGGAAAAGTATGGTATAACATTTGTTTTATAAAAGTGTATATTTCATATAAGTTCATAAGTATGTAAATACATGACAAAACTTCTGGAACAGTGGTTCTCAATCTGTGGGTTGCGACCCCCTGGGGGGTCGAACGACCCTTTCACATGGGTCGGGTCCTTAAGACCATCAGAAAACACATATCAGATATTTACATTACGATTCATAACAGTAGCAACATTACAGTTATGAAGTAGCAACGAAAATAATTTTATGGCGGGGGAGGGGGGGTCACCAGAACATGAGGAACTGTATTAAAGGGTCGTGGCATTAGGAAGGTTGAGAACCACTGTAAAAACACACACTACATTAATAGTGTTGTCAGATAGTGTATCAGAATTGGGGACCTTAAACTGTATCTGTAGTGTTTCCATTTTTTACAAGAATGCATTCATGTATCACATATAATTAAAAATTAACTTTAAAAATCTGATAATTAATTAGCACATTTTGACATAGTATGTGTCTTACCCATGAGAATTCACAAAGGAAGCAGGTACTGTCACATACTAAATATTAATACAAGAAACTTCAAGAATGATACATAAGAAACCCCAGGAATTCCTAAACCATCTTT
This sequence comes from Lyroderma lyra, assembly GCA_004026885.1. Classification (NCBI taxonomy): domain Eukaryota; kingdom Metazoa; phylum Chordata; class Mammalia; order Chiroptera; family Megadermatidae; genus Lyroderma; species Lyroderma lyra. The sequence continues at coordinate 311,200 of PVJL010000287.1, forward strand.
TGAAAAGCACATTTCAAAATCTTTGCATCACTAGGCCTCAAATATGTTTATTTATTTATTTAATTATAGATATAGATTATCTTTGCAATTTCTAATGTCACCACATCTTGCAGTTCAGAGATATCTAAAGTGTGTGGTAACTCTCCTTTCTCTTCCTCTCATTCCAATATCTATTTCTGTCTCTATAGTCCTCTCTTTCCCCACTGTGCATCTTTTTGTTTATCCAATCTACAAAGTCTAGTTTTATTTATTTATTAAATTCATTGGAGTGACATTGGTTTGTAAAATCATGTTTCAAGTGTACATTTCCATAATACATCATGTATATATTGCATTGTGTGCTCACCACCCAGAGTCAGTTCTCCTTCCATCACCATGGATTTGACCTCCTTTTCCCTCTTCCACTACCCTGCCCCCAAAACCTCTGGTAACCACTAAACTGTTGTCTGTGTCTATGAGTTTTTGTTTCTCTGTTGCTTTCAGTTTTACATCCCACACATGGGTGAAGACATATGGCTCTTGACTTTTTCTGTCTGGCTTATTTTGCTTAGCATGATAATCTCAAGACTTACTCATGTTGTCACGAATGGCAGAGTTTCATTTTTTCTTTTGTATGTGGGTACTTCCCTGGCTGGGAATCGAACCCAGGCTGCAGTGTTGACATCGCCAGCACCAGAGCCTTAAGCCACTACACCACCAGGGAACTCCTCATTTTTTCCTATGGCCTAATAATATTCCACTACATTTATGTACCATATTTTAATCCAATCATCCATCAGAAGATACTTGGGTTATTTTCATATCGTGGCTACCTTGAATAATGCTGCAGTGAACCTAGGGCTAACACATATCTTTATGGGTAAATGTTTTCAGATTTTGGAGGGAGATACCCAGCAGAGGGATTGCTGGATCATATGTAAATTCCACTTTTTGAAGAAACTCCATGCTGTTTTTCATAGTGGCTGTACCAATTTACATTCCCACCAGCAGCGTATGAGGGTTCCTTTTCTTCCCACAATTCCTCCAACACTTGTTATTACTTGTCATGTTGCTAATAACCATTCTAACAGGTTTGAGGTGGTATCTCATTGTAATTTTGATTTGCATTTCCCTAATAGCTAGTAAAGTTGAGCACTTTTTCAAGTATCTATTAGCTGCTTGTCTTCTTGGGAGAAGGGTCAGTTCAGGACTTTTGCCAATTTTTTAATTGGGTTGTTTGTCTTTTTGCTGTTGAGTTGTACAAGTTCTTTACATTTTTGGGGGTTGTTTGTGTGTGTGTGTGTGTGTGCGTGTGTGTGTGTGTGTTTTTCCCCGGTTGGTTCCCTGGCCAGATATCAAACCCAGGCTGCAAAGGTGAGAGAGCCGAAGCCTAGCCACTACACCATCAGGGAACCGCCCCTCTTTATATATTTTGGATATTAGCCCCTTATTGGAGGTGTTTGCAAATAGATTCTCCCATTCAATTGGTTGTCTCTTTCTTCTGTTGATTTTTTGTTTGTTTGTTTTTGTATTTGTGTTTTTACTGTGCAGAAGCTTTTTAGTTTGATATAGTCCCATTCTTTTATTTTTGCTTTTACTTCCCTTGTCTGTGAGGTCAAATTCATAAAATCTTCTCTGAACCCAAAGTTCATAAGCTTAGTACCTATGCTTTCTTCTATGAAATTAATTGTTTCAGGTGTTATGTTTAGGTCTTTAAACTATTTTGAGTTAATTTTGGTATATGGTGACAGACAGTAGTCTAGTTTCATTTCTTTGCACATGGCTTTCCAATTTTCCCAGCACCATTTATTTAAGAGGCGTTCTTTTCTCCATCTAATGTGTTTGGTTCTTGTGTCAAAAATTATCTGCTCATACATATGTGGGTTTATTTCTGGGTTCTTATTTTTATTTCATTGGTCTATGTATCTGTTTTTCTGCCAATACCATGCTGTTTTAATTATTCTTGCTTTGTAATATAAATTGAAATCAGGGAGTGTGATACATGCAGCCTTGTTGTTTTTTTCACAGGATTCTTGTGGTTATTTGGGGTATTTTGTGATTCCATACAAATCGGATTATTTTTCTTTCATTTCTTTAAAAAATTCCATCGGCATTTTTATGGGGATTGCATTAAATCTGTATATTGCTATGGATAATATGGCCATTTTAAGTATGTTCTTCCAATTCATGGACAAGAAATATCTTTTCATTTCTTTGTGTCTTCCTCAACTTCTTTTAATAATGTCTTATAGTTTTCAGTGTATAGGTAATTTATATCCTTTGTTTAGTTTATTTCTAGATACTTTATTCTCTTTATTGCAATTGCAAAAGAAATTGGGTTTTTTTTCCCATTTCTTTTTCCGAAACTTCATTAGTATGTAGGAACACAGTAGATTTTTGCACAAGTTTACTGTATTTGTTTATAGTTTTTAATAGGTTTTTGGTAGAGTCTTTAGGGTTTTCTATATAAAGAATGAGGTCATCTGCAAAAAGTGATCATTTAACTTCTTCATCCCCAATTTGGATGCCTTTTATTTCTTTCTCTTGCCTGATTGTTCTGGCTAGGACTTCCAATACTATCAATATGTCGAATAACAGTGGTGACAGGGGGCATTCCTGTCTTGTTCCTGATCATAAAAGAAAAGCTTTCATTTTTCCACCATTCAGTATATTAGCTGAGGGTTTGTCATATATGGCCTTTATTATGTTGATGTACTTTCCTTCTATACCTATTTTATTAAGTGTTTTTATCATAAATGGATATTGTATCTTGTCAAATGCTTTTGGTGCATCTATTGATATGATCAGGGGTCCCCAACACCCAGGCTATGGACCAGTACCAGTCCATGGCCTGTTAGGAACCAGGCCACACTGCAAATGAGCAGCAGGCAAGGGAGCAAAACTTCATCTTTATTTATAGCCACTCCCCATCGCCAGCATTACCACCTGAGCTCCGCCTGCTGTCAGATCAGCTGTGGCAATAGATTTTCATAGGAGAACAAACCCTACTGTGAACTTTGCAAGCACTTCCCTACGACCCCTGGGAAAAATTTGTTTCCATGAAACTTGTCCCTGGGTCCATAAAGGTTGGGGACCCCTGGATATGATCATGTGATTTTTATCCTTTATTTTTGTTTATGTGGTGTATCACGTTCATTGATTTGAGTATCCTAAGTGAAAGAAGCCAAGCACAAAAGATCACAAATTGTATGATTCCATTTATATGAAATATCTGGTATAGGTAAATCCAGAGGCAAATAGTAGTTGCTGGGGGTTAGGGGGCAGGGGACCGGGAATGGGGAGTGACTGTATAAATGGGGGTTTTCTTGTGGGGTGATGAAAATGTTTTGGAACTAAATATAGAAGTGATGGTTGCAACACACTGTAGATGTATTAAAAGCCACTACATTGTACACTTTAAAATGGTTAACTCGGGAGTTCCCTGGTGGGGTAGTGACTAGGCTTCAGTGCTCTCAACGCTGCAGCCTGGGTTTGATTCCCAGCTAGGGAACTACCCCCCACCCCCAAAAATAAAATAAAATAAAATAAAATGGTTAACTCTATGTTATATGCATTTTACCTCATAGCCCTCATCTCTGCACTTCTCCTTCCCTCCTCCCCTGTTTGTCCCTAATTTGCTCACCTTCAGATATTTTGATGAATGGATTTCTCAGACATGCTTATGTGTTGTGTAGGGAATCCTTTGTTGAATTGTAGCTGTTCAATTTGTTGTAACTTCAAGGGTGAACATCAAGAGGAACCCCTCATGCCTCCATGTTTCTCATGTCACCTACATTGTCTAGTTTTTAACTTTAACTTAGTCTAAGTTTAACTATCTGTCTTCCAAGACCATGTGCTGCTTTCAAGAGACAATCTCAGCTGCAAGGACAAATATAGACCCAAAGTGAAAGGGTGGAAAATGATACTCTAATCAAATGGCATTCAGAGAAAAGTGGGAGTAGCCATACTTATATCTGATGAAACAGACATCCAGATAAAAAAGGTAACAAGAGACAAAGATGGCTATTTCATATTGAATGAGGAAAATACAATAAGAAGATATAACACTTATTAATATATATGCTCCCTATCAAAGAGGACTGAAGTATATAAAGCAACTACTAACAGCTACAGGGAAAAAATGACAATAATACACTTAAGTAGGGGACCTAAACAAGTCATTGACAGCTTTGGAGAGATCATCCAAATAGAAAACCAATAAGGAAATATCAGCCTTAAATGACACATTAGATCAAATGGACAATATCGACATGTACATAGCATTTCATCTTCGAACATCAGAATATACATACATTCTTTTCCAGTGCACATGGAACATTCTCAAGGATAGACCATATGCTGGGACACAAAACTAGTCTCAGCAAATTTAAGATTGAAATCATACCAAGCATATTTTCTAACCACAATGCTTTGAAATTGAAGATCAACTGCAAAAAGAAAGTGGGAAAACCCACAAATGAGATTAAACAACATGCTACTAAAGGATGACTGTGTCAAAGAAGAAATAAAAACAGAGATAAAAAGATGCATGTGGGTGGGGGGGGGGTGGATCCCTGGTGGTGTAGTGGCTAGGCTTTAGCGCCACAGCCTGGGTTCAATCCTCTGCCAGGGAACTACTCCCCCATACACAAAAAAAGATACACAGAAACAAATGAGAATGAAAATACAGCTTATCAAAATTATCAGGATACTGCAAAAGCAGTGTTAAGAGGGAAATTTGTATCATTACAGGCCTATCTCAAGAAACAAGAAAAATCCAAATAAACAACCATTGCATCTTAAAGAACTACAAAAAGAAGAACAAATGAAACTCAAAGTCAGCAGAAGGGAGGAAATAGTAAAAATTAGAGCAAATGGAGAAAAAAAAAGACAACAGAAAGAAAAATCAACAAAGAGCCAGTTCTTTGAAAAGATTAATAAAATTGACAAACCCCTGAGTAGACAAAGGAAGAACAAGATGCAAATTAACAAAATCAGAAATCAGAGAGGAAAAGTTACAACAGATACCACAGAAATACAAAGGATCATCTAAGAATATTATGAAGAACTATATGCCATCACAGTCAATAAACTAGAAGAAATGGACAAGTTCTTAGAAATTTTTAGCCTTTCTAGACTGAATCATGAAGAACTGGAAAATCTAAATAGATGGTTCAACAGTAAGGAAATTCAAACAATCATCTTAAACCTCCCAAAAGCAAAAGTCCAGGACCGCATGACTTCACTAGCGAATTCTACCAAACATTCAAAGAAATGCATGTCTTCCTGAAACTCTTCCAAAAAATTAAAGAAGAGGAAATACTTCCTAACTCATTTTATGAGGCCAACATTACTCTGATACCAAAACCTAATAAGGATAAAACAAGAAAACTACAGACCAATATCTCTAATGAATACAGATGCAAAAATTCAAAACAAAATACTAGCAAATCAAATGTAACAATACATTAAAAAGATTATACATCACAATCAAGTGGGTGTTACTCTAGGGGCACAAGGATGGTACAACATACCCAAGTCAAGCAATGTGATACACCATATAAACAAAGTATAAGATAAAAACTATATAATCAGATCAATAGATGCACCAAAAGCATTTGACAAGATACAATATCCATTTATGATAAAAACACTTAATAAAATAGGTATAGAAGGAAAGTACATCAACATAATAAAGGCCATATATGACAAACCCTCAGCTAATATACTGAATGGTAGAAAAATGAAAGCTTTTCTTTTATGATCAGGAACAAGACAGGAATGGCCCCTGTCACCACTGTTATTCGACATATTGATAGTATTGGAAGTCCTAGCCAGAACAATCAGGCAAGAGAAAGAAATAAAAGGCATCCAAATTGGGGATGAAGAAGTTAAATGATCACTTTTTTGCAGATGACCTCATTCTTTATATAGAAAACCCTAAAGACTCTACCAAAAACCTATTAGAAACTATAAACAAATACAATAAAGCTGCAGGATACAAAATGAATGTGCAAAAATCCATTGTGTTCCTATGTACTCACAATGAAGTTTCAGAAAAATAAATGAAGAAAAATAATTCCTTTTGCAATTGCAGCAAAAAAGAATGAAGTACCTAGAAATAAACTAAACAAAGGATGTGAAGGACCTATACACTGAAAACTATAAAACATTATTAAAAGAAGTTGGAGAAGATGCAAAGAAAGATATTCCCTGTTCATGGATTGGAAGAATCAACATAGTTAAAATGGCCATATTACCCAAAACAATATACAGGTTTAATGCAACCCCCATCAAAATTCCAATGGCATTTTTTAAAGAAATGGAACAAAAAATCATCAGATTTGTATGGAGTCTTAAAAGGCCCCAAATAGGTGGTGCCCTGGTGGTGTAGTGGCTAGGCTTCAGCGCTCTCAATACCACCGCCTGGGTTCAATTCCCAGCCACAGAACCACCAAAAAAAATAAACAAATAAAAGACCCTGAATAGCCTTTTACTCAATACAAAAATAAGAAGGGATCCTAATAGGAATAATTAGGTTTATTACACAGTCTCTAAATTTTAATTGACCCAAAACTACTGTAAGGGCTCTTACATTTATGAAACTTAGGATAAAAAAATATAAGCTAAAAACATTTTGTCGTTTAAGTTAGATTATATATATAAGTAAACTATTAATATACATATGTTTCAATGATAAACTTCTTAGGTCAAAAGAAGCATACTAATATTCCTGTACAAAGACTGCATAATAACAGCTCCAGGTTTAAATATGAGTATTCTTGTCAGTTGATGGATGTATAATATATTTTATGAACTAAATTAAAGACTCGAGATTTTTTTAATACTCTCATGATAATCATAAATTAATTCTCAATAGAATATTGTACTCCCCTCTATTCTGACAATGATATTAAATATAATAAATTAGGAAAATGCTTGGTCTTATCACTAATATGTATGAACTACCGCTTTCCTTGCAAGCCACCTAATTAGCGTCTACATGATCTTAGACCAGGTGCTTTTAGGTACTGCAGAAAATCAGAGAGTAACTTCAGTGAAAAGGGCCTGAGCAACCGCTGTTTTCAGCTTACACAGCAGATAAATTCCAGAGTTGATCCTTGGATTCAAATCTGTTAATTGGAGACCCAAGCCATTCTCCATTTATTGTGTTCTGGTTATCTCTTGAAGCATAACAAATAACCCTAAAACAGTTACTTCTTTACCAATTACAGTTTTAACCTTGCACTTTTCTTCGCTCCATCTTGAAAAAATTCACTAAGATGCCCAAAAAAAGTATTCCTGCTTTCTGGCAGCATCCAATCCAGAGTAAAGCCCCATTTCCCTGAAACCTTCCCCACATCACCTAATATAAGCTTAAATGCTCTAAGTCCTTGCTAGCATCCTCTTATTGAGTCACTCCATGGTTCCCTTGGCATACATTCTCCCCCATTGCAATAAGCCCAAAACCCAATTTGTTCAACTACAGGTGTGTTCCTGGTGGTCTTTAGCTGGAGGACATTGACATACTAAACACCTAATATGAGCTGGGCACTGGGAATACAGCAATGAATAAAACAGACAAAAATCTCTGCTCCTTATAGAGCTTACATGGAGGTGAAGAATGAACCATGTATGTAAGTGCAATAGACAGCATGTTAGGTTAGGTGGCGTGGGGGAAAGTAAGCAGAAAAGGGGTAGAGGTAATGTGTGTTGGAATTTTTAAATTGGTTAGCCAGGGAAAGACTTATTGAGATGACACTTCACAATCAAAAGGAGGGGAAGCATGAGACACAGCTATTTCAGGGTGCTGCAAGTAGAGGGAACAAAACCCACAGAGGACAGTGGGCAGTGGTGTGCCCGGTGTGGCTTTAGAAATGGCAAGGAGAACTCAAATGGCTGGAATGGGGTGATCACAGAGGACAGAGGAATAGGAGGTGGAGAATAAGACAATGTTGGGGAGGGAAGAATGTTCATATAGCACCTTATAAACCAGTGCAAGGACTTTGGCTTTTACTCTGAGATAGAGTAGAACAGGCCAGATTTACTAGAGTGGGAGCAGGGTTTAAAGAAAAGTAAAGAAAGGCTATGGTCAGGTTTTCAGTTTCAGCCGGAACCAAAACTGAAAGGCTGAAAAAAATTAAGATAAAAATAAAATAACGGAAAGGCTGAAATTGGTATTGGTTGAGGCAAGAAGACAGTGTGAGGGTAGGGTTTTTTTATGGGGGAGGGGAAGCACAGGAATTCCTATTAAATTTGTAATTATGAATATGTTGCCTTACAACTGCCAAACCGTCTGTCCCTCTCATGCATTCCCCATGACTTCCTAAGGCAGGAGCTAAGCGTGGAGGCCATGGGGGCACAGAACACCTCACATCACCCTGTATGGCCCCGGAGGATGGCTGGTTAGTCAATGACGGGTAAGATTCCTCAAGGGAGGAACAACCTAAGACAGGCTCAGTCACATAGGGGCCATCAGGAGGGAGCTTGGGCTCTACAGAGGTGAGGCACAGCCCCTCCCCCTCTCTGAGGTTAATCTTCTACCCCCTGGCTGCCTAGTGTCCCACGCTGTACCAATGGTGACCTGATAGAACAGTATCAGTCGTGTGCCAATAGGAATGACTTAGATACTGAGTCAACCCCCTGGGGTGGTTTCGGTATACTGAGTCCTTGGGGCTATATGTTCTCATAGAGATACAATGCGTGTTGAATCACAATGGGGACTTTGTGGGGGAGGGGGAGACATTCCCCTAGGCAACGTTCGCCCAGGCATTGGAATAACCAGTCTCACTTCCTTGTGTGCTCACCAATGAAAGCTACACGGTGACGCGATTCGGGGCTTTTTTCAGTCCATGAGGCTGGAGCCCCTTGGCCTTGCTTGAAACTTATTTTTGGCTACTGTGTTTACTTACCTTGCACCGCCCTTCCCGTTGTTCACCCACTGCCTGTGTTGTGCGGGACGCGACAAGAATGGCGATATTAGGTAAGCGATTGAATGGCCTTTGATTCAGGGGAGTGGCCTGAGCTAGAGTTGTAACTTTTGGAGTTTTTTTGGTTGGTTCCCTGGGTGGGAATCAAACCCAGGCTGCAGTGGTGAGAGCACCAAAGCCTAGCCACTACACCACCAGGGAACCCCCAAACTTTTGGAGTTTGACTACAGAGTTAATATCATGAGACTCACCAAGCAGCAGAGTGCAAACTGACAGAAGGTCAAAGACTGAGCTAAAGGCACTCCAATATTTAGAGGTTAGGGAAATAAGAAGATATAGGCTAAAAATATCCAAAGGAATAGTCATTGAGATAGGAGGAAACGAGTACTGTGGAACCCTGAAACATCAAAGAATGCATTTGAAGGAGGGAATGATCAATGACATCAAATGCTGCTGACAAACCAATGAGACTTGACAATTAGGTTTAGCAATATCTTCCTTGACCTTTTCTTTTCAGGAGAAACATCTGATTCTGTAATCATTTTGTGTTTTTTCTGGGGGGGGGGCAATAAAATATTGCTTTCTGATGCACTATATAATTTACCTATTTATCTTATTGTCACCCTGTTCTTACTAGAACGAAACTCTGTCAGGGCAGGGATTTTTGTCTACTTTGCTAATTAACAAAATATTGCATAGAACAGTGTGTGGTCATAGTAGGAACTCAGTATTTGTTGAAATAGTTTCAGATCCACCACTCTGTTGCTGTGACATCTATGAACATGATTTTGTCAGTGTTTCTTTAAAACTATTAGCTTATGTTCTGGCCAAGTCCTAGAATATGAGGATGGTTCTCCTTTGTTCAAAGTCTGGCAATTTATGATACATCCCAGCCAGCCTAGGCTGTTTGCAGAAAATCACCCAGTTATTTCATGCCTCCCTTATCCAGCACCCTGTACTTTCCTGTGAACACACACACACACACACACACACACACACTCCACTATCAGACCATCCCACAGATCTCAGGATGTGCCCTGTCACTAATGGCGGGCGGAATCATGTGTTTAAAAAAAAAAATGGAGAAAAAGAACATAAGACATAAGATTGGGAAATTTCTCTTTTTTTTTCTGTTTTGTTTGTTTATTTTTGTTCTTAGATTTCACATACAAGTGAAATCACATTGCATCTGTCTTTCTCTGTCTGATGTACTGTACTCAGCACAATATCCTCCAGGTCAACCCATGCCGCCACAAAGGGCAAGAACCCATTGCCTTCCTTTGCCAAGCAATATTCCATTGTACAAGTATATATGTACCATTCCCTTTTTGTCCATTCATCCACTGATGGACACTCAGGCTGCCTCCACTTCTCGGCCATTGTAAACAATACTGCAGTGAACATATGGATGCACACGTCTCCTCAAAGTAGCGTTTTAGTTTCTTCAGATAAATGCCCAGAAGTGGGATTACTGGGTCCTTTTTGCCTCTTGTTATAGCCTTTATTTTAAAGTCCATTTTGTCTGTTATAAGTACTGCTATCCAGCCTTTTTTTTTTTTAATTTTCATGAAATATCTGTTCCCATCCCTTTACATTCAGTCTGTGTGTGCCTTTCGATCTGGAGTCTCTTGTATGATATGTAAGGGTCTTGTTTCCCTATCCATTCAGCCACCCTATCTTTTGATTGGAGCATTTAATCCATTTACATTTAAAGTAATTGTTGATAGATATGTAGTTATTGCCATTTTATTATTAATATTTTTTCTTTTTCTTTTCATCTTAAAGAAGTCCCTCTAAGATTCCTGTAATACTGGTTTGGTAGTCATGAACTCCTTTAGCTTTTTCTTGTCTGGGAAGCTCTTTATCTGCTCTTCAATTCTAAATAATACTTTGCCGGGTAGAATAATCTTGGTTGTAGGTTACTTGTTTTTCATCACTTGGAATATTTCCTGCCAATCCCTTCTGGCCTGCAAAAATTTGGTTAAGAAATCAGCTAATAGTCCTATGGGAACTCCTTTGTATGTAACTAACTGCTTTTCCCTTGCTACTTTTAAGATTCTTTCTTTGCCTTTATCCTTTGGCATTATAATTATGATGTGTCTTGGTGTGGGCCTCTTTGGGTTCATCTTGTTTGGGACTCTTTGTGATTCTTGCACTTGTCTGTCTATTTCCTTGCCAGATTAAGGAAGTTTTTCATCATTATTTCTTCAAATAGATTTTCAATTCCTTGCTCTCTTCTTCTGGTTCCTCTGTAATGTGAATATTAGTAAGCTTGATGTTGTCCCAGAGGCCCCTTAAACTGTCCTCATGTTTCTTGGATTTCTTTTTCTTATTGCTGTTCTGACTGGGTGCTACCTTATCTTCTAAATTGCCGATTCTATCCTCTGCTCTATCTAATCTACTGTTCTAATGTATTCTTCATTTCAGTTATTGTATTCTTTATTTATGATTGGCTCTTTTTAATGTTTTTTATCTTCATTTTTGTTCCCTATCTCTTTGTTAAAGTTCTCATTGAGGTCATTGAGCATCTTTATAGCAAGTGTTTTGATCTCTGTGTCTGGTTGATTGCTTGTCTCCATTTTATTTTGTTCTTCTTCTGGATCTTTGTTCAGTTTTTTCATTTGGGACATTTTTTTGGTCTCCCCATTCTGGCTGACTCCCTGTGTTTGTTTCTATGTATTAGAAAGGGCTGCTATGCCTCCTGGTCTTAGTAGAGTGGCCTTATGTAGTAGTTGTGTTGTGGGACCCAGTGGCACAGTCTCCCTTGTCACTTGAGCTGGTGTGTGGGTTGGGTGTGCCCTCCTGTTGTAGTTGATCCTTAGTTGCTTTTTCCATGTTAGTGGAAGGGATTGCCCCTTGGGCTGATTGGTTGTGAGGACTGACTGTGACTGCATGGAGAAGGTATTATGCAGGGGCTGACCCTACAGTGCAGGATTTACTTTAGCAGGGCTTTGGTGCCTGCCCACTCTGCCCTTTGGGTGTATTGTCCTTGGAAGTGACCAAGGGATGCTCCAGGTTGGTCCAAAGCTGGCTACCAAGCAGGCCATCCCTGAGGCCTCCTGGGATGGAAACTGTTGCAGGTCAAGTTTAGCTGCAACCTTGCCCTGCCCAGGGCCAACTGGTATGAGCCATGAAGCAATCTGCAAATGGCTGCCACAAGCACTGGGCTTTGAGGTGCCTCAGTGGCAACGTGTGAACCAAGGTTGGCTGTCCCTAGTGCCAGGTTTGGGGCTGCTCAGGCAGAGGTACAGGACATTCTGAAGCCAGGTGCTGCTTGTTGGAATTTTGTGAACCTTTGAGAGATTTTAAGGAACTCCAGAGCATGAGCTAACACAAGTTGTTTGAACAGAAAAGTCACTGAAAGTGGCTTGGGTGGGCCCAAAAGTTGGGTTGGGCACGTCTCAGGGAGACACTAGGGTGGAGCAATGGAAGGTGATATAGTCAGTTTGATGGAGATTTAGATATGGTATATACCTGCATCTGCATGCTGGGAGGGCTCAACAAGAAACAATGGCTTCTGCCGGTTATGCTATCTCCAGTCCTCATCCTGAAGCTAGACAATTTAGTTTCATCCTGTATGTCCCTGGTGCCTTTTGAGCTGCTGCTGCAGCACTGGAGCTCAGAGTGAGTGAATCCATCAGTGAGGATGTCTGCGCGCAGGCCTTTTAAGAGGAGCACCTAGGACTGCAGCCACCCTCCGTTTCACTCAGCCACAATCTCTTTTGGTTTCCACAGCCAGAAGTTATGGGGACTTCTCTCCCTGCCACCGGAATGCCTCATTTCTCTGGGGGGAGCTCCATAGTCGATATTATCCCTCCCAGTTTTTAATGATCACATGTGGGTGTGGGACTAGCCCGTGCAATTTCTTTGCCCCTCTTATCAGTCTCGAGGTGGCTTCTTCTGGATGTTCATAATTGCAGGGCTTCAGCTTAGCTAGACTTCAGGTGATTCTCAATGCTGGTTATTCTGTAGTTAAGTTGTAATTGATGTGGTCCTGAGGGGAGGTGAGCACAGTGTTTACCTACTCCACCATCTAGACAGGAAATGGGAAATCTCTTTTAAGATAGGCACGCCCAGCCTGAATAACCACATTTTTAAGCATTGGAGACCAATAGATAGGAATTTAATCTGTGGTGTCAACCAGCTCTGGGACTTTCATCAAATCAGTTAATTTTACTGAGCTTTATTTTCCTCATCTGCAATATGCAAATAATAAGGTGCAAATAACTGCCTATGCATATATTGGAGAGTTATCATGAGGATTAAATTACGTAGAAGCCTACAATAGAACTTAATAAATGCTATTATTCTTATTTTATAACCCCTTCTCATTTGCCAAATGCTTTTAGCTAAGATATAATGAAAACAAAGAGCTTATTTTTTATGGTAACACCATCAAGTAGAAAAAGAATAAAATATTTGTCCATTTGTATCTGGTTTATTTCATTTAACATGTTTTCAAGATTCATACTGGCTGTAGCTAATTATATTTTTAAATTTCATTTTTTTCTCAGGAGAAATCCTGCAATATGTAATCTTTCATATGATGATAATCAATTTGAATCTTTTCATGACCATTCATGTATTTTGTGCATTCTTCCTAGCCAAGAGCAGAAACACCTTCACATTTATTCAAATATTGTATCCATTAGCAGCATTTCGATTATCCTCATATAGATTTTGCATAGATACATTAAGTAAAACTGTTTTTTTTAATTGATAAAAAACAAAACAAAACACCAAAAACCAAAAACTAATGGTTGAATCCAAGTGGCATCATTTCTAAATTACAGTGGTCCTGTCCTTTCAATTTGTAAAATTGGAAGTTTCATTAAAATTCCACAAGGCGGCAGACTGGTTCCATTAAACGGGGCTTATTGCACTGATTTAAATACATTCTAGATATTGCCAGTATTGGCACCCCAAAGCATAAAAAAAATTTCTAAGTCAAAATAAGAAAACTATGAAGATATTTTCTCCCAGAAACAACTTTACAAAAGACGGCTCATTTGTAAATCCGTTCACAAATCTGACTTATCATTAAAATAGTTGTAATAGAATCATAGAATTTCACATTTAAGCCAAACTTAAAATATACTTTAATCATTAAATCTTTATCCTTGACTAAAAAAGAAAGCATGCAGTGGGACTTTAATATGGTGCAGTTGCTGTGGGAAATGCTATGGCAGTTCCTCAAAAATATTAAAATATATTTATATGATTCAGCAATTCCACTTCCGGGTATACGAGGGCTGTCTGGAAAAAATCCAGCCATAAATGCCTCTATTTTTCATATTTCATGGCTGGAACTGAAGCAGACTCAAACAGGTATTTGTACACGTATGTTCATAGCAGCATTATTCACAATAGCCAAAACGTAGAAGCAACCCTTCTACATCAATGGATGAGTAAGTAAATAGAATGTGGTACGTACATACAATGGAGTATTATTCAGCCTTAAAAGGGAAGGAAATTCTGACACATGCTACAACATGGACAAATCTTAAAGACAGCATACTAAGTGAAGTAAGACAGTCACTAAAGGACAAATATTTATGATTCCACTTATATGATGTACTGAGAATAGTTAAATATATAGAGACAGAAAGTAGGACTGTGGTTGCCAGGGAGTGGGGAATGGGAGAATGGGGAATTATTATTATTATTTTTTAGGTGTGGGGGGGGTAGTTCCCTGGCTGTGAGTTGAACCCAGGTTGCAGCACTGAGAGCACTGAAGCCTAGCCACTACACCACCAGGGCACTCCCTGGGGAATTATTATTTAATGGGTACAGATTCAGTGTGGGATGATGAGTAAATTCTGGAGATAAATGGTGATGAGTGTGGCACATGTCAATGTATGTAATGCCAAAACCTTTTTTAAAAAGAAAAAAATCATTTGTAGCTACTACCCATGACAGTGCTTATGGTGAGAGATAGGGAATTGTGGCTATTTGCTACCTTCTTTAATTCTCATTATACTTGTATTTTTTGTAGTACTTTATATGGGAGGCTCAAGGTTCACTCCAATTTTGGAGTCAGAGTTTCTCTTTCTGGTCCACATTAGTTCCTCCCTCCCTTCATATTTCCCCTCCCCTCTTCTGCTGCTTTTCTTAAACCCTGACTTCATAGGATGGGAATATTGAAGAAAAAAGTTTTTAATAGACTTCCAAAACTTTCTTCTATTTATGTTAAAATGCTTTTCTTTAATCCTGAATTACTTTAAATGTCTGGTTTGTGATTGCAAGTTTTTTTTCTTTAATCTGTTGATATGGTACATTATAGTAATGGGTTTTCTGATGAACCATTCTTGCATTCCTAGGGACACCTTACTTGATCATAACATAGATACTACTGATTTTGATTTGTTATTCAGGATTATATCTATATTCATTTTTGCTTTTCATTTATACTATTCCACGAGATTTTGTGAGGTTCTAGGATTCTTACCCAATTTAGAAGCTGCAAGTTAGCCTGTTACTGTTTCGTGGATAATGGCAGAAGACATGAAACTCCTGATACACAAAGAACTTCATAGTTCACAGCATAGCAACTAACATGAGCATCATTTGCATCAGTACCTCTTCACCCCCAAGTCCCACGGAAGCAAAGTGAAAAGTCTCAGGTGGATGCAGCACATGTTGTTAGTTTGCGTAGCGGTTGAGCTTGGGGAATTCACCTCTTATACAAGGTCTGATCTTTGTGTCAGACCTCATCTGACACAAGGTTGTTCACTGATAAATGGCCCAGGCAGAGTGGTCAGGGCCTTACATTCCTGCCATAGCTAGCAAGAATGTATAAAGAGGAAGTAGGAGGCTGGAACCCAGGGCTAGGCTAGGGGCTCTAGGGCAGCGGCTGGCGAGGAGTCGTAATGTTTGTGTTTTGGGGCCTCACGCTCTAGGGCTCGCCCTGGCGCATGGAGCGTCGAGCCCACGGAACCGCCCCGGAGACCCAAAGGGACGAAGCTTTCCCATTGGCGGAGCCTGTGGGCAGAGGTGGAGGTTTTTAAAGGAGCTTTAGTGTGAGCCCCTCGGAACCAGGAAAGATGAAGTGGTGTTTTTGCGTCCATGCTCTATTATTTTATTATTATTATTTAAGAATTTGCTGATTGTCCCAGTTAGAGACTTCTGAGATCATTCTGGGGAAGGCGTTTCTAAGTTTGGCCATTGATTTTTTTTTTTTTTTTTTTTTTTTTTTTTTTTTTTTTTTTTTTTTTTTTTTTTTTTTTTTTTTTTTTTTTTTTTTTTTTTTTAATTTTAATTGCTCTTTTCCTCTAGGCCAGAGTCAGAGAGCAGGTCGAAGGATCAAGCTGTTGTATCAGCCCTGAGTTCCCATCTTGGGGAAGAGGTTAGTTACTCTTGACCTGGGCAAGGGGTTGAGAGGGAGAAAGAACGATGGTCCCTGCCCTATGGGAGGTCCATACATGACGGAAACATGTCCAGAGCCTCGTAAAGCCCCGGGAAGCAAGCAGAGTACCAGTGAGCAACTGATCCTTCAGTGAACTCAGGATATAGGAGCAGAGAGGAGTCTATTGGGAAAGGCTCCTTGGTGGAAGGCAGTTTTCCACAGGAATAGACAGAGCTGAGCAGGTGTTGACTACCTAATAGGACCCTGGAGATATGGTGGGAAATTGAACAGTGATTGACCTCTGACCTCAAGTCTTTTAAGGGGCGAGGGTGCAAGTTAAGAATTCATGAAGAAGCCACTAACCATGGTGACACGGTGGTTCTCAGCCTTCACCAACTATCCAAAACACCTGGGGAAGCTTGTTTAAAATAGATTCTCATGTCTTATGCCAGATCTACTTATGTGGGATGGGGCTGGAAAACTATGGCAAATGCTGGAGTCAGTTGAGGTACGGAGCGCTTTACTAAAGGGATAATTTGAGCAGCATCTTGGAAGATGGGTATAATTTGGATGTGGGGAGAGTGGAGGAGTCACAGTCCTAGTTGACTCAAGGAGTATATTTGGTTGGGTTTGTAGAAATGGTATGTGCAAAGTTTTGGGTGTTGGGGCAGGAAAGGTGTTTTGAAAGTGAGTAGAATGCTTAGGCTGGAACACTGGGTTTGCCTGGGAGTGGTGAGAAGATGGGAAGGAATGGCCTTTGCAGGTTATAAAGCTTGCTGGGGTGCTCCCCGTCTCTGCCCCCATTCTTCTTTCTCTTCTACTTCTTTCCTTCCCTGCTTACACATAACATCGCATTCTATCCCTTACATCAATTCTAAGTGGATACTATTATTCTTAGTATTTGGATGTGGAAACCAGAGGCTCTGGCCATGGTTTCATACCTTGTAAGAATCTTATTCTGAGTCCAATAATCATCCCATTTACCACTAAGGGTTCTTAGTGGGCAAGAAGCTGGGCTGGGGGTTGTAGACTTAGCAAGGTGGCTGACTCAACATGTGGGTGGTTAAGAGCAGTCTTGTCACACAGTTTGGGTTCAGATAAAAAAAACAAAACAAAAAGGAATGTATAGAGTCTTAAAGAGTCCAAGGTAGATTATCTTTCTCAGCATTGTTTTATATCAAGGTTATATTAACCTCAATTAACAGGACAAATGTTTTTTTCTACTCACAGAAACTATTTTGATAAGCTAGGTATATATGTGTTGCTTGAAGTTTTGGTGAAACAGCAAACAGTGCTTTGTTTTGGGGGAAGAAAGAATTTTAAACAGTAACCTTTTATTTTCTGAGTGAACATGTCATTTTTCCAGAAAATTAATCTATAAAGTTCTCAAATACATGGTCTGCTTTAATTTCTTTTTTTTTTTTTTTTTAATGTGGGTAGTTCCCTGGCTGGGAATCGAACCCAGGCTGCAGTGTTGATAGCGCCGAAGCCTAAGCCACTATACCACCAGGGAACTCCCTGCTTTAATTTCTTGAAGCTACTATACCTCTATTTATGCCTCCTTTGTCATTAAAGATATTTATTTGTGCCTTTTTTCTATCAGTTCTGGGTTCTCCCCTCTTCCAAAGAATCAGCTTTTGGTTCATATTTTAATCTGCATTTTCCTTTAATCTCCATCCCCTGGCCCCTAGAGCCAAGGGAACTAATGACTTAAATTTTCCACATATCCGCTAATGGGTTCAAGCTGGAGTAAGAACGACTGTTCCTACTCATCCTATTTTGTGGGCTGGTCCAACATACCTACTTTCAGAATCTCTGTGAAAGGAGTAGGTACAAGTCTGTGTTGCCCAAACTCAAAGCACATTTCTAGCTTTTCCAGAACTTCCTCATCTTGCACTGATAGCAGTGGCACCAGGATAGGTCTGTGGGCTTCTGAAGCAGAGGAGGAAGCCAGCGTCTCATCCTTTCAGGCATCCACAATCCAAGTACTTGTTATCCATACCCATCCCTTTCACTTGGTTTGGGGAATAAAATGCTGGTCCAATAGTCTCTCAGTAGGCCCTAGGTAAGGTGTAGGGCTAACTTGTCCAACCTGTGGCCCATATGCGGTCCAGGACAGCTTTGAATGTGGCCCAACACGAATTTGTAAACTTTCTTGAAACATTATAAAAATTAGTCATGGACTGTTTTTCTTAGCTCATCAGCTATCATTAATATTAATGTATTTACTCCAGTTTGAACCCATTAGTGGATATGTGTAGCCCAAGACAATTCTTCTTCCAATGTGGCCCAGGGAAGCCAAAAGGTTGGACACCCCTGTAGGATCTTCTCCCATTTTTTTCTGGTTCTCTTCAGAATGTAGAGTATATTAAGGCTTCTTGAGCTTAAGGCTCCAGTTGTTTAAAAAAAATTTGAAAGCTAGAAATCGCTTGGAACAAACTGTGGGCCAATATTTTTTGTAAGTGTCCTTTGTGATAAATAATTTAAAATTCAACAAGGCCACCCAATACAATATAAATTAATTGATAAGTATACTATAATCTTGATTGTATTAAAGAAAATCACACATCTCAAATTCATAGAAATGGAAAGTAGAATAGTGGTTACCAGGAATGTGGGAGGAGGAAAGGAGTTGTTCAACAGGTGTAGTGTTTCAGTTCTACCAGGTGAAAGATTCTCGAGATCTACTGTACTACAATGTAAATATACTTAAAACTACTGAAATATACACTTAAAAATGGTTAAGATAGTAAAAAAAAAAAAATCAAACATCTAATATCAAGCTGACATGGGGAATTTATTTAGTAGAAAAGCAACATCTAGAGAATGCCACAAACAGCCTAAGCATGTCTAAACTATTATACTATATATAAAACTGACAATTGCTCATAATGACAACACTGAAGCACTGAAAGATACCAAAGTACTTTCTGAATCTAGAAATCAAATTATACTCAGTATGGTTTTAATGTCCTTATAAGTTCTAATACACTGACATTTGGTAAACCAGATAACCATCTGATAATGTAACTTCAGGCGATACATAATTTGGTGATATCCAAGTCTTCTGGTGATACATAAAATTACTCATACTTATCTGGTATACCTCCATACAAATATTTTAAAATTCAAATTTCTTGGTCAAGCGATATAGTGCTTGAATTCATTAAATATACTTAGACATTTCTATTATACAAAGTTAAACATACAACTAAGTTAGTAAAAAGTGCTCACTGTTTTTATGGGAATATGAATGTACTCTATACTTTATTAATAATGTCTTTTTAATTTAAATCTAAAATTGCCCCTTCTATTTTATAACCAGTTTTGTGATTTTTTTTTAGTAAGAAATCTATGCCTTCTTAATTCTTTTCTTTTTTCTCAACCCTACCCCTTAATTCTTACATATTCTTTTTTCTCCTTATTTCTTAGCTTAAATTCAGTACAAGCTTTATTGGTATCTTAGACTTCGTGTGTATTCTTACTCCTAAATACCAGCATTTCTTTCGAGGCCTAAAACCCAGCATGGGAATTACTGTATTTAAATTAGTTCTAGAAAAAAACATTAAAGACATTTTCCTGAAATATACAGAACATGTCACGCCAAATCTTTTGTTTATATAATAAACTGGTAAAATTGGTAAATTGCACATATAGCTTATATTCCCAAAATAGAATAACTTAAATATTAAAATGTACCTTTATGTTACCACCATAACTGACCTTATAAGCATAATGAATGGCAATATTCAATACAAAAACCACAAAACTCACTAACCTTAAATGCTGCATATTACAGCATACAAACTCTGATTTCCCTGACCTATTAAAACTATAAACAGCAATTTTAAGCTAGTCTACCATTTATAACCTAATTAGAAATTTATACGAAATACAATTTTATGTTCAAATATGGAAATAAGCAACATAATTCCAAAACCCAAAAGCATCCCAGCATTCTGTAATAAGAAATATCCCCCGCGGCTACAGCCATGGTCACAAGCATCATTGTGCAGCATCTCAGGTACCTTAGAGAAGAGGAAAAAAGCAACCTTTAAGTTTTCAGAAATACCAGAAATACAGATTAGTTTTTCTAAGGATTTGCAGGACAGTATATTAACTTTACATGAGTATGTAGGCTGGATATACCGAGTCAATTCCTTAAAAGATGATGACATACATACTGATTCTAGCTCATGTCACAACACTTCCTAGCAGTTTAATTAACAAATGATTATTTATGATATGCTCTGCAATTCAAATTTATATTGGTCCAGTTTGCTCCACTGTAAGATGGAGAACTGCACTGATTATGCTGCTTTAGTTACTGCCTGTAGTTGAACTGAATGTAACATGTTGCTTACCTGAGTTCAGATATACGGAAATGTTACATTATATAAAATAAAGTTTTAGCAGTAAGATTGGTAGGATTGTTATGTGGACTTTGATGATAAGGAGATGTGCCACCTTTGTCCAATAATAGGGAATTTTTACACATTCTGAAGTACACAAAACATGCCAACATTATGTGGCCTATGATAGGTTTCCTACGAATCTGTACACAATTCAAAGCATGATTACTGAGATTCTACTTGCAAAAAGACATATCAGAATGGGGGTAGACATGTCTCTGTATCCTCATACACATTAGACAAGATAAAGATGTTCTTGTGGTCAATAATCCAAAAAGATAAACTCTAAAGGATCTATATTTTATATGCTACGTTACTGAGCGTGACTTCTTGCCACTATTACATTTAATCTAAAGTTTTTTTTAACATAAGTTTTCACTAAACATTTTCTCTATTTTATTGTTAGTAATGTAATCTGACATCTGGAAAACTTACCATATCAACCAGAGCAACATACATGAATAAGCCAGCAGTAAGTGCAAATATCCACATAGAAACATTTTCGGCATAATGACCAATGAAAATTCCTGTTGCCATTCCAAGATATGCCAGCATGGCTGACAAAGCATTATAAAGAACTGCCTGCTTAACAGTCATTCCAGCCTTCAGTAGAACAGCAAAGTCACCTTTAACAGAAAATAAAAAGGGGATAAAGTAATTGAAAAATAATTTTTAAGACACATACTGAAGAGACTTCTTAGATTTAAGAAATTCTTTTTTGAGAGAAGAGAAAAAAAAGTAAAGCAAAATTAAGAATTACCCAGGGCTAAGTGTTATCAGTATAAATCACCCTAATAATCTATAAACTAATCTATAAACTCAGATTTTTTTTTTTTTAATTCAAAGTTTTTCTTAAGGCTCCCATTTTGTTAACTGATAAATACCATGAACCTACTATTGTGCTCTTGCACTGTCTTCAAGGAGCTTATAATTGGCTACAATGAAGGAGGGTGAAATTAAATGATCAGCAAACAATAAAGGCAATTTATAATTAAGAGCTGAAGAGTCTAATGTTCTAGTTATAAAAGGAGAAAATGAGATAAATTAAGATGAAAATAGTTAAATTAGGCTTCTTGGAGCATGAAGGATCTAGAACATAGAACATAAACCAGATGTTGATTATAAGCATTGAGCAACAGATGGGAGGCCTTCTGAGTGACAGAACACATGTCAAGGAACAAAAGTGAAAATATGGCCACAGGCATGTATGAATGTGTGTTTATATGAAGAAAATAAGAACATGAATTGGGATCCAGAACCACCTTGGGAAGGTTTTTGTCTTTAGCTCCAATGACATTCTCTTTGCCAACTGCTCTGTTAGTGGACAATGATGCCTTTGATTCCTGTGCTCTAATTCATATTGTGTGTACAAAAGGATCACTGATGTTATCGGTATTAGGGGAAGAGGACATAAGCAATTGTGCAATAGTACTTACAGGGTCAGAGTCTGGCTGGAAACAAACTTGTGCTCAGAAAAGAAAGCTAGCTAGGTTTGCGAACTTATGAGAAGGCATGAAACTTATGAAGAAGCATGCTGGGACTATCATTAGCAAAAGCCAGTGACACCAAGACAATTCAGCTACCTGGAAAATGCCAAAATTTATATGGTTCTCTTACCTAATTCATGAGGCAACTCATGACAAAAGACAGCAACAGAAGTACTTAAACCACTTGACAAACCTTCAGTAAAAGCAGCACCTATGTAAAAATCAATCAGAAAAAGATTGGCTACATGATTTTGTGGGTGTTTTAAAAAAATCTTACCAGCATACAAAATGAGATAAAAGAAATAAACTATATTCCAGTTGTGAATAAACAGAAGTTTTCTAATTGCACTCTGTATCTTCTTTGTAAGTAATCTTAGATTACACTCAATTAGTTTAAATTTCCCAATGGAACACAAGCTGGTATGATTGTGAAGGGAAGGTTCCACTATGACGTAGGGTGATTAGTGATTGTATACAAATCTGAGAATTGGTACCGCATAAAACACTTGGATTTAAAAATATAAAATAAACTGATTTAAAAGGTTTAGAAAAAACCCCCAGCAGTCAAGAGTACAAACATGTTTCACTAGGCTCGGAGAAATTCACTATGTAATTAGACTTTTTTACCTTCATTCTTTCACTGTCTTATGAGAGTCAAGACAAATAGTTCTCCTTGTAAAAGCTAACATATTATACGATTGATCACTTATAAAACCATGACTGAGTATTTGGATATCCTCCTTTGTTGCCTATGCTGTGCATAGTACAGAGAGAAGGAAGAGCACGGTTCCCAGGGAGCCAAGGCCTGGGCTCGTCTCAGCCGGGCCATAAAACAGCACTGTCTCCTTGGGGAGGGGTGTTCACCTTGCCAGGCCTCAGCTGCCTAATCTATAATTATTTCCACGGTTCCTTCCAGCACTAAGTGACTAAAATTTGTAAGTCTACTATTATCTCTTAATTGTGGTATCACAATTTAATCTCAAAAACTCAGTAGTTCTTCTTTGGATAAAGACTATTAACTGAACTTAACAGATATACAAAAATTCCTTTATAGCATGAAAGAAAAGATGGTAGAAAAGATGATTTTACTTTAATAAATAGTTTATATTGCAGATAAGAGAACTTAAATGTATAGGGGGCAAAAACTCACACACAGTCCAAACACATTAGATTCTAATTACTGGAGCCTGATCTTAAGACCTTGCAAATGAAAACAACTTTTGACAGTTACAGTTTAGGTAATGGATTAGGCACAGCCTCTCGCACTTAATCTTAGCTAACATTATCGGTTATTTCAGACTCAGCCAACAAAGGGCAATCATGTAGCCGTATACCAATTGCTAGGCCGTCGCTGAAATTGTGCAGGCCGTCGCCCATTATCACCATCCACGCCAGTGTGGCAATGCCGGCATCCTTCAGCTCCTCCCGAGAGTAGCGCTGACTGTGACTGTGGGGATGGTGGTTTTGGTGGTGGTGGTGATGGAGAATATGATGGTAGTCATGATGGTGGTGAATGAGGTCGTCTGACTGGCCGAGTGTATCATGGAAGTGAGAATGGCATTTATTCTTGCACCCTCTGGGTACATATTCATTATAGACTTCCTGTGGATGAGCATGAGCTATCATGACCTCCTCCTCTTCTAACATTGCTGGCTGTTGAGAATCAAAGTGGGAGGGCTCTTGTGAGTCTGCTCGTAAATAACCTTCGGGTCCTAGGTATAAACGAAAAGGACATTGGGACAAAGTCAGAAAGCTTTGTTAATGTGCTTAAACATGTTTCAAACATTGTCACTGACAAAGTCAAAAAAGATCTTAAAAAGTAGAAACTCTCACATATACCTATAGAACTAAGCACTAGAGTAGTGCTGATGAAAAATATTAATAGCTTTTAATGAATTTTAGAAATGAAATAATCTCACATATTAAGAACGGGTTTTAAATGTTACTTTAAAAAATTTATTGGGGTGACATTGATTAGTAAAAATTACATAGGTCCAGGTGTATAATTCTACAATACATCTTCTATGTGTTGTCTTATGTGTTGATCACCCAGAGTCAGTTCTCTTTCCATTACCACATATTTGTGTCCCTGTCCCTGCTCCCCCACCTCCCTCCCCCACCGTCAGGTAACTATTAAATTATTGACTGTGGTCATGAGTTTTGTTTCTTTGTTGCTTTCAATTTTATGTTAACAATCAAATGAAATTTGTCTGTCCTTTTCCCTTATTTTACCCACTTTCCCATCCCTCCTCTCATCTTAAAGAAGTCCCTCTAACATTCTTTATAGTGCTAGTTTGGTGGTGATGTATTTCTTTAGCTTTTCTATATCTAAGAAGCTCTTTATCTGTCCTTCAATTGTGAATGCTAGCCTTGCTGGGTACATTATTCCTCCTTGTAGATCCCTGGTTTTCATCACATTGAATATTTTCCTCCAATCCCTTCTGGCCTGTAAAATTTCTGGTGAGAAATCAGCTGAGAGTCGAATGGCTGTCCCATTATAGGTTACTAATTGCATTTCTCTTGCTGTGTTTTCAATAGGGGGGAGGGGTAGCTCCATGGCTGGGAATCGAACCCAGGTTGCAGTGTTGAGAATGCTGAAGCCTAGCCACTACACCAAGAGGGAACCCCCCTCTCTTGCCATTTTTAGAATTTTCTCTTTTTCTTTAACTTTTGCCATTTCAATTATGATGTATCTTGGTGTGTTCTTGTTTGGGATCATCTTGTTTGGGATTCTCTGTGCATACTGGACTTGCTTATGGAAAGCATGGGAAGAAAATAAAAAAGGGTTAACATGAAGGAGAATGACTGGGAGACTTCTGTATTTGGGTGATCAGGGAAAGCCTCTCAGGTAGAGATACCTGAGTTGAGATTCAAAAGACAGGAGAAATTTATGTGAAGATCTGGGAGAAGAGTATTCCAAGCAGAAAAAGCAGTAAGTGCAAGGCCTTACAAGATATAGGAAAGGGACTCAGGAATTCTTGTACTATTGAAATTTTCTATGAATCTGAATGTATCTCAAAATAAAAAAAATACAGAAAAAAAGAGAATGTAAAGTCACATAAAAACAACCAACTCACTGGTAATTTAAAATAAAGTATGAGTTTAAAAAACAGAAAATGACATGGTCCCATCTTTTTCAGACAGTCCAAATTGTTGGCAAATCATAGAGTAATAAACTCCCTTCAGCCCTCAGATTCATAAGGACTTACGATCTTCTGCGTCCACTTTCTCCTCATTTGTTGAAAGTTGAGATTCATACTTGGACAACTGCTTCTTAATCTCCACGTCATCATCATTTTCAGGTTTTTTCTGATTCTAAAATAGCAAGTGGAAGCAATAAAATAGTTGATTTGCTTATGTATACAGCTTTAAATAAACAGTTAAGCAAAAGATAAAGAAAAATACAACAGAGTAACAGACCTCTATTGGAATAAACGCCATTTAAGAAAGGTAGGGCCTGTACTTAACTTACACAGCATCTCCTAAGCATAGTAACTGTTCAGAAAGGTGAAGAATCAATGCCCCAGTAATATGAAAAGTATTCATCTTCTTGAATGCCCCCTAGGTGTAATTTACAGCATCCCCTGGGGGCTTGTTAGAAATCCACTTAGGCGACACCCAGACCCTATGAATCAGAATGGGGATTTTAACTAGGTCTCCAGGTGATTCACACAGGCATTAAAATCGAGCTCTACTTCAGGTTATCAATTTAGAACCAGCTAGAGGCATTTTCTTAAGGCATTTAGTGATCTGCTAACCAAATGGGAGAAAACCAGAGGGTTTTCTCCATCCCTCTTTTGGACACTGAAACCCTATACTTCCCATACTGTTTATATCCAGAAACTACACTGTGACACGGTATTTGTTATTAAAACTAAAATACTTTTCCTATAATAAAAACACCATTAACAAGTAAAAGGTTATTTTTTTCTTAAGCCCTGTCTATTGTTTTTGTGAATCTAGGTGAACTTAACTTTGAAATGAGTCTTTTTCAGACCCCTGGGAAGGACCTGCACCTGAACCACCCCCAAGAGAGCACATAATTTTAACTATACTGTAATATAATCATACAGATTTCCCTGTCTCACTTTCTCTCAGATTTACGTAATCTTCCTTACAGTCTCTCCTTAATTCCAAACAACTGAAAGAAACTGCAAACTGTCATTCTGGGAAGTAATTTTCTTAGTCTGTTGCGACCTTGCTTCTAGGAGTATCCTGTTTGGCTCTAATAAACTCATAAAATTTTCTACAGCTCTGGATGTTCTTGTGTCAGTCAACAGGTTACAATAAGTTTTAAAGGCAAATACACAGACAAATCTTTATATCTACCCCTAATACAATACCTCCAACAGAGGAAGTACTTAAATATTTGTGAATATAAACAAATTCAAGGTATTTTAAATCACTTTACTTGATGCTTTATTTCTTGCTGGGCAACAACTCTCTCCAGAACTTACAGATTTTAATGAATTCTTTCATTCCATAAGTGTTAAGGTCCTATAATGTTTCCTATGCTAAGTGATGGCAATACAATGTAACAAGACACAAAATGTGGAAGAAAAAGGGGCCACATGCTAAACCTGAGAAGCTCAGGGGAGGCCTGCACGGTGGGCCTTACAAACTCAGATACCGAAAGTAACCACATAGTGTAACAGCACGTGAACGTCATTTCCTTACTGTGCGTTCTGCTTTAATCCAAGCTAGCTTTGTTTAGCCAGAAGAGCTATAACTCACTTGCATTCTTTCCCCCAGATCGCCCTATCTGTATGCCTACTGTATGCCCACTCCTTTTAATCATTAAGCCCTTAAGACATTAGATTCTGGTCAGTGTCAAACTTAAGAACAAAGCTTCAGGTTTACCAACCATGACCAAGATACAATAACCAAACCTTAAACTAGAATAAAGTTTTAGTCAAAGATAACACCTTGGCCTCAGTTATGTTTTAGCTCCGGACACATGAAAGCAGAATGGCCCCACGGACCCCATCCCTGAACAATGCTATGACTGACATAAGGACCTGAAGCCATGACCAACCAGTCCCTACCTTAGCCCTGACCAGTCAGTAGACCCCCAGGCTCAAATCCTATAGTAACCATAATTAATGATTTTTCCCTTACATAATCTAGTTACCAGAAGCCATCAGAAAGCCAGGTTTTTGGCTCCTGAGCCACTTTCTTTGCTTGAGCCCGCTCCTACCTCTTTGGAGTGTACTTTACCCTCAATAAACTATCTTTAAAAAAAAAAAAAAAAAAAAAAAAGAAAGCCAGGTGTTTTTTTTTTTGAATTTATTTATTTATTTATTTATTTTGCTTTTTGGTATGTGGGTAGCTCCCTGATTGGGAATCGAACCCAGGCCGCAGCGCTGACAGCGCCAACGCCGAAGCCTTAAGCCACTACACCACCAGGGAACTCCCGAAAGCCAGGTTTTCAAGAGCACTAGCTCACCTGTGTCTCTGGGCCTGGCGCCAAATAAACCATTAACGTTTTTGCTGCAAACTCCTGCTCCTGTTTTCTTTTGGCTTGTATAAGCATAGGCAAATGAACCCCTTTGAGTCTGCACCAACAGGATGGTCTAAACCAGCGGTGTCCAAATGTTTGGCTTCCCTCGGCCAAATCTGAAGAATTGTCTTGGGCCACACATAAAATACACTAACACTAATGTAACGATAGCCGATGAGTTAAAAAAAAGTTGCAAAAAAATCTCATGTTTTAAGAATTTGTTAGGCAACATTCAAAGCAGTCCTGGGCCGTGGATAAACATGACTGATCTAAACATAAAAATTCCTAACTAAAAGCGGGCCAAGGCAAGCAGTCTGTCCTAGATCTGTAGCTTTCTTGTCAAAGGTCAATCTTTACTACATAAGTGAGCCTGTTTATTATCTTTTTTGCATCTAAGATAATATACCTTTGAAGTGTCAGAGAAATCTCCTTTATAACATACTTTTGAAATGTCAAAGTAATCTCCTTTTCCAGACCCCTCAGGGTACACCCACAGCATCAGAGCATGTGCAGGAGACCACAGAACTGCTCCCTCACTGTTATCTTGCCTCCCGAATACCATCTCTATATGCTGTAAATGTTAATTAACTACCCTGGACTCAATGATATAAAAGAAGTATGGGTCTCTCCAGTTAATTTTTTATTCAATCTCAGAGATTTCTCCCTTTTGCTTTCTTCCACCCCCTTAATTTACCACCAGTAGATTTCATGCAACCCTTCTTATGTCTGCTCCTTTGATTCTAAAGTATAGAATAAGTGGGAAAACTGCCATTCTCCAGAACATTTTCTGAAGTTGTTGAAATTTTGCTTCCCAGTCATTAGTTGTTACTTTGGCTCAAATAAACTCATAAAAGTTCTCTACGGGTTTGGACGTTTCATATGTTAACAAAAGGATCTCTGTTCTCAGGGAGCTTATTACCCATAGGGAGTGAGGCTTTATACAGATGATTATACAATTCTTTGATTACAATTTTTAACACATTGACAAAGAAAAAACACAGAGTGCTATGAGAGTGTGTCACAAGAAAATAATCACTTTCCTGGTATGAACATCACATTATACCAGGACAGGCTAAGTCCCAGGAAGTGACAGTCCCAGAAAGTGATGTTTCTATCTGTTGCTAGAAAATGGGTTCTTGGTTTCATCACAGGAAAGAATTCAAGGACACACTGAATATGCCAAGCAAGCCGAGCCAAGCAAGCAGTGGATTTATTAAAGAAAAAGAGGTAAGGGAGTTCCCTGATGGTGTAGTGGCTTAAGGCTTTGGCGTTGGCGCTGTCTGCGCTGCGGCCTGGGTTCGATTCCCAGCCAGGGAGCTACCCACATACCAAAATGAAAAAAAAAAAAAAAAAAAAAAAAAAAAAAAAAAAAAAAAAAAAAAAAAAAAAAAAAAAAAAAAAAAAAAAAAAAAAAAAAAAAAAAAGAAAAAGAGGTAATACAGTCTTTAGATCAGTGGTTCTCAACCTTCCTAATGCCGCAACCCTTTAATACAGTTCCAAGGGGTCGCGACCCACAGGTTGAGAACCGTTGCTTTAGATGGTGTGAGAGTGGGCAGGCCTTGAGAAGAGCAATTGAACCCAAGAACAAAGAGGCTTAGGATTTCATTTGAACGAGGGCATAAAATATTCAAGCTTTAGGGGTGGCATTACAGGTGTTCTCATGTGGGTCTTCGCTGACTATTCCTTCCCATTGGGAGGTGGGATTCCCTTGTCTTTATTAGACTCTTGTAGGAACTTTCATGGCAACACAGGCTGGGGTGGAAATTTTTCCCAGCTCGAAATGCTAAAAGTATTATAATCCATCACAAGTAGTTAAAGTTCACCTTGAGGGGCAAGATGGTGTCCTGGGTCTGTTTTTGGCCAAAATCTAGTTCTGGCTGGTCTGGTAGCTGCACCTTTTCTTAAGAATGACTTCATCTCCTCCTTCCCTTCCTTCCTGCTCTCTCCCCATGGCCCTGTTCTTTCCCCTACTGTAATATACCAAGCACTAAAGATGAGGAGGTGTTTGCTGGGGAAGGGCAGGGAAGGCAGCATTCCAGGTAGGGAGAATAGTGCATGGGAGAGTCTTGAAACACAAAGGGGCTAGTCCCTACCTGAACGAAAAGGACAAGGTGGCTGGGGCCTAGTAGGTCAGAGAGAGGGTTGCTAGAGATAAGCCTGGGTGGCAGGAGGAGAGCAGACAATGCAAACCTGCTAAGTGTTACGGGCTTTGTCCTAAAAGCAAAAGGCAATGAGAAATCACTAAAGGAAGGATTTTAAGTAGTAGAGTCCAACCTCATCAGATTTTCATTTAAACAGATCACTCTGCCTGCTCTGCTCTGGATTGGGAGAAGACAAAATAATGTAGACAGGCCAGTTAGGAGGCAACTGCTGTTAACCAGGTGGGAGATAAGCAAGGCTTGGACTACAATAACAGCAAAGAGAATGGAGAAAAATGGCAAGACTCTGGATATATTTAATAAAACTAGGTTGGATATGAGGAAGAAGCAGAAGTCAGATGATTCTCAGTTTCCAGTACAAGCAATAACCTTTACTGGTAGAAAGTGTGAGGTTGAACTATTACAATCTATATCAAGTATGAGATGTAACCCTAGTTTGAATATAGTGATTTCAGATTCACATATACGGCAGGTAACCTAAACCTATGACACCCTGCATTTCCCAGGGGTACAGGATGGTTGTGTTAAGAAAAATCCTTGGTAGAATGTCCTGTTATAGGTCTGAAGAGCTCCCAACATTTGCCATGTAATGAATAGTTTTTTTCTTTCTGAGAGAACCAAATGAGATTAAAAACTATTAAGTAAAACTAAGAGCTGGATGCTCTTGAAAAATGATACTCAACGTACTCTAAAATGGAGGAGAAAATATAATGTTTGCAAAACTCCTGTGGGAAGTCTTTATCTAGAAATTATGCTTACTTGTTGTTTAATGTTTCTTATACATTCAACCAATATTTTTTAAGACATCTCTTATGTGCTAGTGACTATTCTAGGCATTGGACATAAAACAATAAATAAGACAAAGAGGTTCTGGCTCTTAAGACTTTACATTCTAGTAAAAATTAGTTTAGAACAGAGATTATCAAGCTTTGACTATAATCCACAGTAATATATATAATATATCCATAGTAATATATGTAATAGACTGTAATATTACTATTGTGTTTTAAAACATTGGTCATATTACAAGACTGATTTCACAACTAATGAGTTATAATACAGAGTGTGAATAATATTGTTACATATTAGATAATAGAGCCTACCTCTTCAAGTCCCATGTTAAAGAAGGCCAGATTAAAGAAAAATTATCTTTAAATAAAATTTGAAAACCAAATTGAAATTACAATGCTCAATAAATTATGGCATTTGAAACACAAACATGGTAAAACCAACCAACCTCCAACCACCCCTCTAAAAAAATTTACAATGTTGTTTTAAGGTAAGAATAATTGGTAAGAATAGCTAAGAATAATTCACAGAGAATGTGAAGTAGCAGCATATTTGCACAAACCAGTCCAAGTGAAGCAATGGGGAAAACAGAACACATAAAATGACTTCCTGGATTAAAAATGAATAAACCATTATTTCACTTCTTCCTTCTAAATTTTGGTCCAGTAAAGAGAAGGTTCTAAATTTGCACTTTGAGAAGTGAATATAAACTCCATAAGGGCAAATATTCATAGGATGGAGCAGGAGGCTGCTCTCCTGTTCACACATGTACTTGTTTCCTACAGTGAGCTCTATGCTCAGCAAGAATCAATTATTAGTTTTCAAATCTTTTCATGCCAGTTATACTTAATTTAACTGCATAGTTTAGTAACATATTGTTCAAACTGTGTGATGATGGTGAGAATAGTTACTTCTATGAAAGCTTAAGTTATTATAAATGCTTTTGAAAGATTCAAAGACAAGTTGATTTTTTAAAAAAGCCTATCAAATGATATAAAGTGACAACCATATAAAATTCAAAAAATGTCCAAAATCTAGATTCTACACTCAAAATAACTTGACAAGTGTGTATGTAAACTCTTGATCAATTTTAGAGAAACTGAAACTGGAAATTGTAGGTGAAGCAAGCATGGCTGTAGAAAAAAATAAATCATCACCCAGAACTCCAACTCAAAGAAAATCTTGTTCAACATCTAATGACCAGAATGAGTGTACAAGTGTTTTAAATTAAATTAAAATGTCCAAGATGCGAACATAACATTTTTACAAGTCCTGATAGTCTTTTGATTGACTTGTCTGGTCACATCAGATAAGAGTCAGATAACCACAGGCAACTCGAAGTTATTTACCAGAAATAAAGAACCTACTCTTTGGTTTCATACCACTTTCTGGTAACAATTTGCAAAGGGCAAGTCTGAAAGTCAGATACTCTTTCAATAAAACAGAGTATCTGTTGGGTGAAGTATTTAAAGTTAATCACATAAATATTGATGGTGTACCTAGGATACTTTTTTCTTAAATCACTTTATTGAGGTATGACTGACATAAAAAGCTATACAGATTTAATGTATAAAAGTGAGTGAGTCTGGGGATAAGTATAT
This sequence comes from Lyroderma lyra, assembly GCA_004026885.1. Classification (NCBI taxonomy): domain Eukaryota; kingdom Metazoa; phylum Chordata; class Mammalia; order Chiroptera; family Megadermatidae; genus Lyroderma; species Lyroderma lyra. Next base: position 343,402 of record PVJL010000287.1, read on the forward strand.
ATACCGGTGACACCATCATCACCATCAGGCTATAATCATGATGCTTCCAATCTTCAAGGCCCTGCTTGTGCCTTGTTTGGTCATGTATATAGATGCCTTTCTTACCTTGTCATGAGTTTGACAGGAATTCTGGAGACAGAGAACTCCAGGATCATAAAAATACAGAACTGCTCTGTTAATGCCTCTGGGAGCAAAAAGTATCTCAAGAAAACTCAACCTCCTCTCAAAGATTATATACTCTGGACATGTTCTGCTAACAGTCTAGTTTGAGGTCTACTCCTAATAACATCTGATAGATAGTAAATACTCATTGTACTTCTTACCTTTTTCTTCTTATCTTTAAATTGTTTGATCAGTGTGAGTACATGTTCAACGAGAAACATGAAATACAAGCCTCCCAGAGCTGTTAGGCCCTTCCATGTGGAGTCAAAATAGGTACTTTCTTCTATGTTTTGAGAAGACAGGTGACTGAAGAGTGGTCCTCTCCTCATTTCCATTGCTATTTCTTCATGGCTGTGACTATGGTGATGACTTGCATGAGACTAAAGGCAAAATAACATGTATTTTATAAATTCATTAGTTTCACTCACTTCAGAAAAATTGGCTAAGATTATACAGTCAAATTGGAAATAATTCAGAATTAATGGGGTATTTTGGAATGAGGGGAAGTTTAGAATGTTAAAATGACCAACAAGCTAACCTTAATGAATACAATATACTGTGGAATTTAAGAGTGGATCTGTTCAGTGTAAAGACAGATACATTCCCCAATGATCCTCATAATATATAGGGAGTGGGTACTTTCAACGTTTGACAAGTTACCATGGCCACAAATAATAGGGAACTGCCAGATTTAATAGGCAAATAGTGTTTACTGCTTTTACTCCCAGCTGAAAAACTCCTGCCAGTACAATCAGTGTGCTTACAAGAAGTTCAGTCTGTGCAATGGGCCCTGGCACGTACCTGAGTTCCAGCTGTACTGCCCCAGTAGCCTATGGTAGAACTACAGCTACTGCATGTTAGGAAACTGCGTATGGCATATACTCCCAGAGGTTGGTCACATGCACATGCCACTTAGTGCAGCAGGTTTTCCTGAATGTCTGCCATCTGATGGTCAGGAAGTTCATCAGAGTAAAAGAGTTATCTTTCACTACTGAAGGAAACAAGCTGAGATACATAGTAATCTAGGAATAGAGTAATCCCTGCCTCCCTCCACCTACCACTTACCTGCAAACCTCTAAGGCAAATTTACAAAATGAGATCCAAATATTTTCTGCCTATGCACCTCTCCCAAATATTTAATGAAAAGGTAAATTGACTTTACCAAACTTGCTTTATTTAAGAATTTAGTCATGTCACAAGTTGTAAATCTCTAAATATACACATAAATTCAACTCTGAAGAAAAACGCTTAAGTTTCTTGGGAACACAGAGAATCACATTTTTTATTTCTGTGGCTATTACACTAACACGTAAGCACGTAAGTTCACACTGTTGTAGTCTGTCACAGTACTAATATCTGAGTATAATCTGTCTTCTTTTATTAACTAGGTTCCAAAGAGTTCAACTAGTCTCTATTTAGTAAATCCCTCTTAAAAAGAAAAAATTTAGCACAAAAAAGCAGCTTTTGATTACCAAATATATTTTAAAACCAACCCCTCTAAACAAATTTCTAACATTTTATACATATCAAAACAAAGAATTCTAACACAAACCAAAAACATATTTATGTTTTCAATACTGAATAATAAAACACACTAATAGGACAAATTACCATACTCACATGTGGAAGAAGGTGTAAAAATGCATCGCCACTCAATGTCCCAACAGCCAATGCCACAAGGAAACTGAGGAGAAACTTGAAAAACACCCGATTCATGAGAGGCACTAGGATAACACCCAGCAAAGACAGGAAACTAATGATGGAAATGGCTATAAAGCCACCAACCCAGGCTGTCAAACAAAACAGAGTAAAAGAAAAGCATGCAATTAGTAAACTTTAAAAGAGAGACTTTAGAGTGGCATAAAGCAACTTGTAAAAGTAGGGAAGTTAAAATACAAACTCAGTGGAATAGGACTGTGGTAACAGTAATAACTAAGAAACAGGCTTAAATGAATAATCTGACTGAACCCTCCAGGTGAAGAGCATAAGCCTCATGGAAAATTCTTCAGCTGGGGGTGAAAGGAGGGAAAAATGGTAAGTAAGGATGAATTCTAGCTCACTTAGGAACTGAGCATTCAGACTCTCATAACACCTAAATTATAATATATGAGAAGACGGAAAAGTTTGAAAAAAAGAAGAGGAAGGAAAGAAAGAAAGGGCAGGAGGGGGTAAAGAAAGAAAAAATGAAGGAAGGAAGGATAGATGGATGGATAGAAGGAAAATGGGAATTTAATAATTTCCTCAGTAAACAAAGTAATTATTTATTATAGTTTTTGAGCAGCGAAGCTCTATACTATAGCAGAGCTTATTCTAGTTTCATTTATTAATAAGAACAGACCAGAATTAGGCTCCTAAACAGCAGAGATGAACTCTGACCCTTCCTCCCACACAGTGTGACAACATATAAAAAGCCCATATTTTGGATGACCCTCACACTTCCTGTAGGATAACTTCAGACAAGTTACAACCTATGTACCCCCATGTTCCACCCATTTTTTAGGGTAAGGCTAACATAGGCAAGTTACAATTGAAGTTTTATTTTTTTTTTAAGGGTAAGGCTAACACGCTTTCTTCACACTCAAGGCAGAGAATAATTAAGATGATATGTTTGAAATTATGCTGAAAAATGGAATAGGCTGATATAAATAAAAGGAAAACTACAACATAAACATACCTATTGAAAATTATTTTTTCATAAAAAACACAATTCTACCTATTTGTAAAGAGTAGGTCTTTGGAGGAATTTCAGCTTTCTTTTCACTCGTTGTATGAACCAGACACGATCTAGCATCAATTTGATTGATGATGGCTGGGCAGAGATAGTTGAACTCTGTTGCATTCAGCAGGACCTGGATGCCTATGCCATGAGATGTAAGCAGCTTTGACGTATTGAAACACTGAAGAAAACAAAGCAGTAAATTAAAAGGCATTCCCATTAGAGAATCCAAAAAGTTGTTTGATGGCACAACACTCTTTCCTTACTGAAGCTTACTTCTTTATGTTTTTTAAGTCAATGCTCATTAAAATCAACTTTGGTTTTGAGTACTTTTGAACTTGCTTCAAGCTGCTTGGAACTACTATGTCACAATAGTGGTATCCCACCTCTCTGCTTATTTCTTCTTTGTAGAAACAGCCACATCACTAGTCACCTATGGAGAAATCTTCAAATGGAATAAGCTCGAGTATAAATGAACATTCATAAGCTTGTTAACTTATTGTATAAATCTATTAAGGAAATGAGCTTTAATTTCAAGATGGGGTTCATTAGAGATTGAGAAATATGTTATTTTATTTTAATACTAACGCTACCCTACCTGGCCTAAACAAGCCCAAGACACGTCACTCTTCCAGCAATGACCATACTTGCAAAACTTAGTTCAGTTCTGTCTACATACTTGGCAAAATAATTGTCTGAGAGAATATTAAATTATGCACATTACTCTCGAGCAGGTCAAGGCTGGTAATAAAACAAACCTGTACTGGCAGGCAGCTGTTTCAACAATTTAATTAGATGACACGTTTAGTTTAGAAAACTGCCTCTGAGTAATCTAAGCTCCCTCTATCCCCTCAAAATTGGTGGTAGCACCTGTTTCTCATCTTCTGCAAAGTTATGTTAAACTCTCAGAATTCTTGGTTAATACTAATCAGAACAAACTTTATCACCAATGTCTCTATGGGAATGACCATTATTAGTAAGATTATCCCAGAATTAGTACAATCATATGATGGTTTGAATGAAGTACTTAAGTTTCGCTTATTAACATATACCAACTAATTCCTTGTTCTTGACACCTTTAGCCAAGGCCAATTGCATACAGTCTGGAAGCCCAGTCTCGAAAAAACACATGAACTCATAACTTCACTGCCCAGATATTCACTTGTCCAGTACACCATTCTTGGTGGCAGCTTCAATTTCAATCACTCCGCAAATCACTGTGATCCCTCTGTCAAGGATGTAACATTGTTCTTGTATTCTTCAGCCCACTCAACCATACCTTTCCCTAAAACATGAATTTTGATTCCTGCTTTTTCAACCTCCCATTTTTTATTTTTATTGAAATACTCACCTTTAAAGATTCTCCAAAATAACTTTTATATCTACTTTCTATACTTATTTTAAATTCTTTATTAGAAAGTAGTTTGGGCAGGCAGCACTATTCTATCACCCAAGTTTTGTTATCAGAAATGTTTACAGCATAGTAGGTACACTTTGAGCCAAATGGCTTGTTAAGAAAGTAGAAATTCCCTTTTCAATAGCTTCGCCATCTTATAAACTTCTTACGCCTATAGACAGAATGGCAATGACAGGACAGACAAGCAGGCATATTTATTAAAATAAGAATAGCACTCATCTTACCTCCTGAGTATTTTCATTTGTGTTTCTGGAATGCATAAAGTCTTTTCTGGGCTCACTCACAGATTCGTTTGTCTTCTTCCTAGCCAGCCGGCTCACCCGGCTCTTTTCTGTGATACTGGGTGGAGTGGAACTGCTCACATCTTTGAGAAGTTTTCCAGATTTTGGAGTTTCTATTGTCTCTACAAAGTGAGTTCCTTCAGAAACAGCATTATACACAGTTGAAGTCACTTCACTAGCACCACCAACACCATCCTTGATTAAAATATTCCTTCTACTATTGGCATGTTCTGATTGGTGAGACCCTTTCCCCTGGCTGTTTCTAGGATCTTTGCCTGATCGATCAGAGTCATGGTCCGGGCAAAGAGCTTTCTGATTATTTTTACCAGACGCAGCGTGATTACGGTGAGAGTGATGCTCATGGTCAGAGTGATGCTCGTGGTCAGAGTGATGCTCGTGGTCAGAGTGATGCTCGTGGTCAGAGTGATGCTCATGGTCAGAGTGATGCTCATGATCGGAGTGATGGTCGTGGTCATGGTGTATGTGGATTCTTTTCATCTTATCTATGCCTATATTCTGAAGCAACTTTCTGAACCCTTCAACTGACAAAGAATTATTTTCTCCATAGCGATGGAAAAGTTGCTGTAGGTGTTGTCGCTGAGTGGTAACTGCCAAATCAACATTAATGCCCGATTCCCAGTTCGGAATAATTTTCTCAGTGGTTTGAGGTAAAGCAGTTGCTGGTTCTAGTTCACGAAGGGGAGTTGTGACTGACAGGGTGAAGGTCAGGATCAAGACTACAGATAAACTCCTCGCCATTGCACCTTCCTAGAGAAGAGACACACACACAAATTCTTGTCTAAAACAATTTGAATTAAGAACTCTTATGCTGAAAATTGAAGTATAATCAAGATTTACAGAGCATCACTTAGTGTGACCAGTGTACTGCTAGGTACTGTGAGAATATAAAGAACTAGAGTCTCTACATTGCTAAAACATGTGAAACCACTGGAGAACAGCTGAGTGCTAAGAGACTCTGTAATTAGCCCTGTAAAAGCAATAGTAATTCAGACACTGGAGAATTTCATGCGGCCACAGCCATATTGGCAACTTCTTATTGTGTTGAGAACAATGATTCAAAAGAAAATTCAATTACCTCTACCACCAACATTGTCATTCTTAAAACAATATTTTAACTTCAAAATGAGTAGATAGGGCAAGCTCAGAAAAATTTCCATTTAAAATTTTTCTTACTGCCATGGCCTGGTAGAGCATGGGACTCTTAATCCCAGGGTCATGGGTTCAAATCCCTAGCTTGAGCCATTACAATTTTTCTTAAAATATAAATAAGTCAATTTAAGGTTTCTTTCCCCCAATACCACTCCTCAAACTCACCCAAATTTTGCTAGTTTCTTGTGTATAGTCAGGATGTTTTCTATGCATACTCAAGTAGATGTGTACTTTAACCACACAAATGGGATAGCTTTTCCCACTCAACAAATGACATCTTTCCATGTCAGCACGTACAGACTGACCTAATTCTTTTGAATTACTGCATAAGTTACTTAAGTAAATTAAACGTCATAAAAATTATTTCATTCTTACGCTGCTATAAACCAGTGAAAATTTTATCATAGATGATCTATCACTCATTCAGACAATGGTGTTTGGAACCAAAGGCCCGTCTCCAAAGAGGAGTTATGAGTTCAGTTGAGCCTTGAAAATCAGAATTCAGTTAAGTCGAGGAAGGTATAGTCCAGATAAGAGGACAGATTGATATCTCAGGACCCAGCCCATGTCCAGCACCAATAATGGATGACCAAACTCATCTGCCTCCAGCGAAAGATGCAGAGGTCGGTTTCTAGAGGAGAGAGCAAGGGCATGAGGCAACCTAGTTCCATCACCTTCAGCTGGTCTTCCTTGCACAGGAAAAGCTGGAACACTACAGGGTGACTGAGGAAACCACAGGAACGGATGTGTGTGGAAGTGCCCCAAACAAGTTCAGCAGTGTTGCACAGCTGCTGCTTATTATACTGGGAACAGTAGAATATGGATGTACATAAATACCATAGGGCTAGACTCCTGAAAGAACAATCTTTGGGGTTTGAAGTTTTAATAGCAGTTGAGATCCATTAAAAAAATCATTCGCAGGAGAGAAGCAGCAGCGCGGTGTGTGCGGACAAGCACAGACGGAATGCTCAGAGGCAGCTCTGTGTCTTTCTCCCGGAAGGATGCTTAGCGGTCGCCGACCCGCGGGTGGACCTGCATCCCTGTAAGTCTGCGTGTGCTGGAGGAATAAAGAAAGCCGAAAGAAAGGACCTGGAGAAAGGGGCGAAAGGAGAAAACCGGAGAGAGCACAGAACTGCTTCTACAGGCTTTTTATTTTTAAGCAGCACCTAACCTTCTTTGAACAGAAGATGAACAATACAGACCGTTTCCTCGTAAAGTCCTCCGTTGGATTCCAAAGCCCATCTGTGCACCCGAAACCGGGAAGTCAGGCCTCGACGGCCCGTGGGGATCCCCTTTCCGCATCTTCCTCCCGGACCCGAGGGACTCACCTCTCCGCGGCCTCGCCGTCCCAAGGCTCAGTCCCGCGCGCAGGTTCAGCTCCCCACACGCGGTCCGGAAGACTCGGAACCGGCCCGTGCTTCTCTCTTTTTGGAAATCTCTACGAGGTACGAAGAAGCGGCGGTCTCATCCGCTCGCTGCCCCCTCGGTCCGGGGGACCGCCGCGCAGCTACCGGGAAACCGCACCTCACGCGCCCTCGATTCTCTGGGAGCAGGACAATTACTAATTAACGCCGCGCGCAGCGCGCCGCCGAGAACCGCCGCCTCCACTGGCCCTGATTGCAGGGCATGCGCAGTACGACTCGGAACCCCGTCCCCCGCCCGCGGATCCGCGTGTCCGCCTGTTCGCCGGCGCCGCGGGGCTCGCAGGGGAGCGATGGGGCGAAGGCGCAGTCCGAGCAGACTGTGAGCGCCGAGAGCAATTGGGGACCCTTTCTTTGAGCCTTTCGCGCCCCTGCGCCTCTCTGAGGTCCAAGAGTCTCTAGCCAAGGATCCCCTCTGGGCCCACCCCGTCTACTGCGGGGAGCACGGCCATCAGGGGCAGCGGGACGTTTCTGAGCCTCCCTGGCACTCGAGCCACGGGTCTTTCTGGAAGGTCATGAGCTACTCTGGTCGGGTCTTCACCCCTGGGACGGAACCCGTGTTTGTGATCTGGGCCAAGGCCCGAGAGATAAGAGGTGACAGCGGCAGCTGGTCACTGAGAACCACTGGGGCTAGGGCGAGGGGCGGGGCCGGTGGGGGCAGGTCGGCGCAGGGCAGGCCGCCTCCGCCACGCCCCCGGCCGCCTCTGAAACCCGGTGCGGATAACGCCGGCGGGAGAGGCGTTCTCGCGAGTAGTTCCGCTCAGAGGGCGGAAGTGCGTGCTTGAGTCTCGGCGGCTGACCAGCCAGCAACATGGTGGCACCAGTGCTGCAGACCTCTCACGTGTTTTGCTGTCCGAACCGGGTACGGGGAACCCTGAGTTGGAGCTCCGGGCCCGGAGGACTTCTAGCCTTTGGCACGTCCTGTTCCGTAGTGCTCTATGACCCTCGGGTAAGCGAGTTGGCCTATGTCCCGACCCCGTGTGCTTCTGAATCTGCTGGGTGCGCCCCGGACGGACTGTACTCGCGAGGAGGCTGGGGGTGCGGTCGTGTCTTCTTCTGGGAGGGTGTCTGTGTGAGGACTCCCCCGTGGGCGCACCAAACTCGCTCCTCGCCCTCTTGCGCGTTGCATCTGCCTTGAGTCACTCAGTCCTTTAGTGACCTGTTAGCCTCACATAGAAACACGAAAGATGACAACCCTTTCTGAAGCCTTCTGTGGGAACGGTAGTAATGTTACAGAATTAGTTTGGGTTTAGAAAGGTTTGTTTGCAGTTTAGGTACGGATTAAATCCATGTCATAGCTGCTGTTTCATTTTTATGTTCCTTGCAGTTAAACTTTTGTGATACTGAATTTCAAAAATATATAACTTGTATTTTAGCTTTGGGATTTTAGAGAACGTGCCATTGGAATAAGGGTTATAGGGGATGGGGATCCTAAGCACTAGTTATAAGGCAAGACTTAATTATAATACAATACAATTCCTGAACTTCACCCATTGATTATTTTCTTGGTCCTTTCTTTCCCTACTAGACTTCTCAAGTGGCTAGTTTTTGCATGCTTCATAATGTTTGTTTTGATCCCCATGGCTAATTTTGGATAATACAGTGTTGTTTCTCAAAAAGAGCCTCAGTGTAAAAAGTAAAATTCAAATGCAGTGTGGGAGATAGCTCTATGTTTTTCTTGTTGTACTGCCTTATTAATTTGATTAAAAATTCCATTGTCCTCACACGCTTTGCAGATACAAATTTATATAGGAAATAGTTGTTTTTGCTTTGCATATCTTGAGTTGCGGCCTCCTTCCAGTTTTTGTTTCTTGTTATTGCCATGCACTCTCTTAACTGACAAGAGAAAGAACATACAAGATCGGACAATTAATTTTGCGATCTGAATGCTATATATATACTTCATTGCTGAATTCTCTACAGTCACCTTCAAAGTAGTCCCCTTGGGAAGCTATGCACCTATGCTAGTGCCTAGTCCACCCTTCAAAGCAGTTTTGGAACAGCCATCAGAGCTATCATTGTCCCCCAAATCTGACAATTAAGTTCAAAAACTCACCACTGTGTGCTTACGTTGGCAGCACTGTACAAACATCTTGGTAAGGTGCATGTAGCACTTTTTCTGGGATGAGTTCACAAAATTAATTGTCCGACTTTGTAAATCCAAAGGTAAACTTTACTGTGGTGGTCAGACTCTGTTGTAAACACCTCTTTTTCTGTAGCCATTTAATGGATTTGTGTCCATGCCTTACATCACATTTTTATTTTTAATGGTAACCTGGTGGCCATGTTAAGGGAGTTTAACATATCAAAAAAGAAATATATTGATCCTAAAATGTACTTTGTTTTGTTAAATATTTGTTGGTTGGGCATTTAATTAAGTGTATGAATATGAACATGTTGGATGCTAAAATAAAGTTTTGGGGATGATATTCATTCAGCAAATTTTTGAATATGCTCTCTGAGCTATTCTTGAACTGGGCAGTAATGACACAAAGATAATTGGCACTAAAACCTACCTATTAAGGAATTCTCAATCTAGTGGGAGAGAAAATGAAATACTGTAAATTATTTACCAGCCTCAAATCCATGTGTGACATATATTTGTTATGCCCATTTACCTGTGTATACCTTTTCCTCAGCCATGAGAATTCCACTTGGTATGTAAGTAAATATGAAGCCAGTGCAGTTGGCAGTAAATAGAGAAAGGGCCGTAAAGTGGAAGGCACTGTATTCATAGAGTTAATGTCTTCAGCAGTGAGTAAAGTAAAGAAAACCCAAGTGTGGAATGATGTTGGTGAAAAAAACTGTTTGAAGGTTTGCTGGGAACCTGGGCTTAGGCTCTGAAGGGATCTGATGTCTGAGGGTCTTAGTAGTTGTGTCCCAACACCTGATTAGCTATGACATGCACAGTAAGCCATACATTTATATCCATTAATTATGAATGCCTCTATTGAAGGGTTTTTTTTTCCCACTCAACAAAACCTTTAATTTGGTGCAAGCGTGGTAGAAGTAGGTCCTGAGACCTGTGGGAGCATGAGGAAGAGATTCCTTGTCTAGCCTGGGGTGTCAAGACAGACTCCCCAGATGAGAAGGAGATGGGGTAGAGGTGATGAGCAGAAGCTAGGCAGATGAAGACCTGAGAGCTCAGTGTGATGAGAGCACAGGTCACTGGAAATGTGAAATGATGAAAAAGAATGAATTAGAGTGAGTGGATGGTTTAAGCAATGGTTACTAGTTTATAAATTAAGGAAGGTAATTCTGTTTGAAGTAATCCTGAATTTTTTATTAACATCAGAAACACTGAACTCTTATTATTTTATTAATTCCTCTGTAGGATAGATTCTAATGTACTAACTGGTGTTTTCTTCATTAAAGAAAAGGGTTGTTGTTACCAACCTGAATGGTCACACTGCTCGAGTCAATTGCGTACAGTGGATTTGTAAACATGATGGTTGTAAGTATTAATCTGATTGTTAAAGCTGATCGCACTTGTTTTCTCATAAAGTATGATTAGTCAGTTTCCTTTCATCACTTCTCTTAATTTACTAATATTATGCAATTGGAAAATGAAGAAAAAGGGTATGTCCCCCAAAATAATATGACCTGTACTTTATAGTGGTTGAAGCATGGATAAAACAGCAGTGCTTAGGATGAGGGTAGAGGCAACCCCAGAGTGTGTCAAGACACCAGCTGTTGCCCACAGCTTCTCCTTGAAAGCTTGTAAGCGAGGCCCATGTTGGGGCCCAGTCTGGAATTCAGATTTGGCTAGTAGGGCTGTTTATGCCACTGACAAACTATTGCATTTTTAGGCAAGACATTTTATCTTTGTTGACCCCAATTTGTACCTTAGTAACATCAGAAAAGTAAAGACTTGTTCTGAATCAGGGGACCTTTAGAGGTTTGTGACACCTGTAAAGTCAAAATTATTTTCACAATAATACCAAGAGATTATTCACATTTTTCATTCTTTTTCTGTCACAATTATACAATGGTATTTTCCAGCAGCTATGTGATATGTGTGTTTCTGATACCACAACACACATATTAAATACGGACCTGAGAAGAAAATCTAGCTGTATGCTAATAAAGTCAGCCATTAAAGAGATTTGCAGAAATGTAAAACACTGCCTGTCTTCTCATTGGTTTTTTGATTCGGGAAAATATAGGGTTTTTAATTTATAAAATAACCATAGAAATGTTATTTTTGTTAACATGTAATGGAGTTCATCATTATTTTTAAGTAAACCGATAAGTATTTTTCACATTTCCCAGTTCAAAGTTCTCATGTGTTTATTTTGGTACACATAGTCAGTTCACATAAACAAAAACTTCATAGAGTCCTCAAAATTATTTAAGAGCATAATGGAGTCCTGATATCAAAAACTTGAGAATTGCTAGAATATATCCAGGTCTCTTTTATCTCTAAGATTCTGTGACTTCAGAATTTTTAATTGACTTACTGCTTTTAAATGGCGGTTTCAAAATCCTGTGGAATTTCCTTACATGTCTTAAATGTATGTGCTATGGTATTCTCATGGATTCTAAATTAAATTTATTTTTTATTCCATAAACATTTATTGAGGGCTTTCTGATCCAGGCACAGTTGAAGAATTTCCTGAATTAGTGACTCTGCTATGAGTTTTATCTGTGACACTTCTTAAAAAGTTGAATAAGCCACTTGTTTCAGTTGGTAATGCAAGATTAGTTACATTAGGTCAATAAAAATCATTAAATAGTAGAAAGAGTGGCTGTTAATGCACATATTAAAACACACAAGTGTAATTATATTAATTGCCCCCAAATGACATCAAAGACTACTTGAATTTCAGTAGAGGGATTCATTATATTAATTTGGGCTTGTGTATTTTATCTTGCCTTTAAAAGCGAGATTACGGAAAATGAATTGTTTGTGTGTTACTGTAATATGGAACTATTAGGATTGATTTTCGCTAAGAATAGGGCTGTACCAGTAGGTCATTCATATGTTTTTTCTAACCCATGTGTCAATGACAGAAGATTTTAATTTCATTTTCTTAAAATGTCTTATTTTTAACACATTACTTTCAGGTACTTTATAGTAATTCTCCCCTGAATATGTAGAACACAGACCAGAGGAAACAAATAAATGGAAAATCCAAACCAAAATTATATTAGATTATTTCTCCCTTTTTCTTGTTTTTTATTCTTTTTTTTTCCTATTATGAACAAGAAGTTGATAATATATATCATTCACTTGATAGCAGCAGATGACTATAATGTCTCATATATGTTGTTTCTGCCAAAAGAGTTTAGCCTGACTCTTACATGAGGAAGCATCCAGACAAATCCAGATTGAGGGACTTTCTGCAAAGCAGCTGGCTGGCACTCTCATTGTCATAAAAAAAGAAGGGCTGGGAAATTATTCTATATTAAAGGAAACATAAAAACTATGACAACTGAATGCATAGTGTGTGGTCCTTAGATTCTGAATTTTAAAAAATGTTATAAAAGATATTACTAGGACAGTATGGGGAAATTTTAATATGTACTGAACATTACGTAATGACACTGTATCAGTGTTGAAATTTTTTAATGTGATAAATGTATTATGGTAATATAGAGGAATATTCCAGTTCTTAGGAAATATATGGTAAAATATCTGAGGATCAGAGGTCTCCATGTCTGCAACTTAAGTTTAAATGGTTTGTCAAAAACAAAAAGGTATATATACATATATAGAGAGAGCAAGCTATTAAATATGGCAAAATGTTGACAGTTGGTCAATCTAAGTAAAGGATATATATGTTTTCTTACATCTTTTCTATTGCTTTGAAAATTTGCACAATAACTGGTAAATAAATATTTACTGAGATATAATTTTTTTTCAGTTTCTTCTACTGAATTAGTTTCTGGAGGATCTGATAATCAAGTGATCCACTGGGAAATAGAGAATAATGAGGTGGGTAGGCATGTTTATAGTTATAACAAATGCCTGTGATAGATTCTTTTTGTTTTCACTTCTTTCCTCATTTCTGCTGTGTTCTTCCTTTATGAAGTTGTCTCATTCTTGCTTATCAGAAATTCAGATTCTGTATTTTCAGACTTCACAAGCCCTTTCCCCTTTCCTCTAATATTTGCTCCCATATTCATAGGCTGCCAGTCATTTCTGTGAATTTCTCATTATTTTGGAATAGTTTTCACACTGCTCCTACATGAGCTGTTTGATGTGTTTTCAGTGATGGCAAAAATTAATTCTTCTGTGTTTATAGGATAGCTGTTACCATGGCTATAGATTTACATAATTCTGAGTGATATTATAATATGCAGTGCTGGGTATGGATGGATCTTTGTTGGTGGACATTTAAGCTGTTACTAGTTGTAAGCAAAGATTAAAAGTGAAAAGTTTAGTGTGTTAGATATTTGACTATCTGCCATGCAGAAGATGTAGATGAGACAAAATCCTATTTGTGAATCATGTATATAGTTTGAAGGCAAAATGTACTTGAATAACTGAAGTACGAGTGGGTAGTTCCTGGGTAGGTGCTCTAACTTGCTATACCACAACCATGGTACATGAGTTCAGAGAATATTTAAGAGGTGGCCTTTGAATTGGTTCTTAAAGTGTGAGATGATTTCCTTGGGAGGAATTAAAGGAGTGAGGATTCTTGGTGGGAAAAATGGCGTGGATGAAAAGCTCAAGTGAGAAAGAAGACTACTTGCTCAGGAGTATCCACTTTTTTCTTTAGGGGAAGGCTTTCTAAAGTTCAGAGAATTAGTCATCTCTCAAGAAGTTCTGTGAAAAAAGGAATCTGTGGGCAGTCAAGATTGGGGAACACTGCATATCTTATCTCTCTCAGAATTCCAGTGTACATCAGTGTAGTGAGGAATCTGAAAAGTTCTGAGAGGGATGAACCTGCTAATGTTTAACTATCATTTCCCAAACTTGTTTCATGACTGAATTTTCTTTTTTCCCCTTTTAAATCTCTTATCATCCCTTGTAACTCTGAGGAATACAGTTTTGGAAATGTTTCCAAAATTATACATTGTGGGCAGTAGTACTAGAGAAGCAGAATAAGAAAGGATGCTATGGAAATTTGAACACTCGAAGAGTTTATTTTTTAACTTTTATTTTTGAGATCACTATTATTTAAAATGTTTTTAAAATTTTTCAATTATAGTTACATTCAATATAATACTAGTTTCAAGTATATAGCATAATAGACATTTATATAACTTACAAAGTGATCCCCCCCATAAGTCTAATTTTGTTTTTTATTAGGCATTTGGAAATCATTAATGATTTCTAAGCAGAGGAGTATAAATATCAAAAGAAGATTTATCTGGCAGTAGTGTGCCAACTTCGGAAAAAATATGAAGGAAGAGATACAGGATGTATTTTTGAAGGAAAAATGATTTTGATATATACTCGATGGTTATCAGAGGAGTGGGGAGCTGGAGTGAGTAATCAAAAACAGTGGGATTCTGTATTAGGTCTCTGAGAGAAAGGTGCTTCTACAAAGGAAAATAGGTAAGTGGGAGGGAAGATACGGATTTCAGTTGTAAACATGTCATTTGTATTGTTGACCAGATACCCAAACTTCTCCTCAGAAAGAGAGAGGGCAGACGTGGAGGTGGGGATTTTAGAACCATCTAGAGTTGAATGAGAGCAAAGAGGAGTGTAACAAAATAAACTACTCTTTGGACAGATCTTGGCAGAGGAATCCAGGGAAAATTATTTCAGCACTCATTTTTGAGACCTTGAGGTGAGACTTGGCAATCCTCAGTGCTGTCCCAAACTTCTCCTGTTGATAAAGAGGACTGCAAGCTAAGCAAGTATCTTATGGCAGAGGGCGAACTTAGACAGGAAGGGGCCAGAGGTGAGAATGGGAGGCCAGACAGGGAGAAGGAAAGTAGGATGATGGAAGGATAAAACAGGATAAGGGAAAAAGAGGATTTAGAGGAAGGGGCCACACACTGTAAACTTGGGGGCTTAAAGGTTCCTTTTCGTAAGCATTTCCATGCACACAGGTGCTCAACACACATCTGATAAAAGGAAGTAATTCTAAGCTGGTATGAAAGGTTCGAGTCTTTGAACAGTGAGCATTGTTTTTTTAAAAAATTGGTGAACTTGAGAGATTTGTTTTGAGTTTTGAAAATTCTCTGATGGTTGAATTATAACCCTGCTTAAAGATGTGAAGTGAGTATTTTTAAAAGGGGTAATAATACTCATGTAAAAAAGTTTAAATACAGAGAAATATAAAGGAGAAAAGTATATATAAAATTTCAATAGCGTTAACATGAACGTTGTTCCAGATCTCTAGTTATATGTGTATTATTACAAATAAAAGAGATTATACTGTACCTGAGCTATTTAAAGTGATTTTTTTTTTTCAAAGAAACCAGAAGTTGGTGATGAAAGGAAGTTAGTGTACAGACTCTTATACCTAACTATCAATTACCTTCTAGTGTAGTAGAGTTCTGCCTAAGTAACTGGGAAAACAACTGAGGAGACATTTAAGGGACACCTATTTCAGCAGACAACAATTTATAGAAGATACTTCTCAAAGGAAGTGGTGGAATCTCATGCATTTGGAACTCTTAAGAAATACACTTAAAATAGTAGAAATGATGCTACACGGAAGAAGTCTTGCATGGCGAGCAGGTACTCTTGGTATATGGGTTCCCAGTTCTGTTTGCCATTTTTCCATTTTGCAGCCAATACTTGATTCAGTCAAGTAGTATGAGTGGTTGCTAAAAGTACATGATAGAACGCTGTAGAATTGTACATCTGGGACCTATGTAATTCTTGCTAACCAATGTCACGCCAATAAGTCTAACAATAAAAAAAGTATATTTATTTTAAAAAGTACATGATAGAAGTTTGATGGAGCCTAGAGTATTTACTCAATCCCAAACTGTAATCTCACATGATACTGTCAAAAAAAATTTTAACTTCACAGTGAAAAAATCTGGCAGGCCCTACCTTTACTAAGATACCAAGGTTAACTTCACTAAAATTGGGACGAACTGACATGTGTTTCATGATGTGATGCATCTCAGTAGTAATGATTTCAAAGTGTATATCCTGAATCTCTTCATGACAAAGCATTAGACTAATCCAGAAAGGAACATTCTACAAAGCTGGCCTGTATTCTTCAAAAATGTTGATGTTATGGACGTCTTTCCATGGTAATAAGCATACATTTATCTATATTATCCTTTTTATTGGCTGTAGTGAATGGCTACAATAATTTATTTAATTCCCTGTTAATAATTTTATGTTGATTATAATTTTTCACTGTTATAAAGAGTGTGTGATGAATATCCTTCTCCATTTGTCTTTTATTATTTCTTGTATTATTACTGTTAGCACCTCCAAGTAGATTCTTAGGTGTGAGATGGCTGTATCAAGAGTATGCACATTTTGTGTCATTAATATGGTTAGGCTTCTTCAAAGTTTACATTCTTTTCAACCGAAAGGACGTATTTCTGGGTCATGCATTTTAACAGTATTATTAATCCTATGATTCCAGTTAAATAAAGTTGAGAACAGTAATTCCTTTTTTTATTATAATGTTTATGTCATTTTTTCTGATGCAGCTTTTAAAAGCAGTCCATCTCCATGGCCATGAAGGACCTGTTTATGCAGTTCATGCTGTTTACCGGAGGGGGGCACTGGATGTTGCATCAGTTACACTGATAGTTTCTGCAGCTTCAGATTCCACTGTTCGAGTTTGGTCTAAAAAGGGTTCAGAAGGTAGGTTTAGAGGCATTATAATCCAAATTTATGAAATAGTATTGTCAAACAAATGACAGCCAGAAGAGCATACGTATGACTCATACCAGTTTCTTAGTCTTTCAAGCAGCTTTAAAAATATTATAATGATAATCTAAGTGTTTGTGTTTTTTGTACTTTTTCAAAATACCAAACTGTTAACACATTTGCTTCGGATGACTCAATCAATATATGCGTCTTTCAGGTTGCTTTGTAAGAACCCAGATGATGCATATGTGAGTTTTTAGATTTCCCACAATTTTGTCTTAAAATAAATGGTTTTGTCTTAAAATAAACACTATAAATGGTTTAATTTCTTTTCAGATATGTCATAACAGATACTTTAGGAGGAAGTATGATTGAATATATGAGTATTTACAACTTCCTGTTTTAACCTGTAATCAAATACAGGAATTGTGTACATATTAGAGAGGTAGATATGAGTCCAATTCTTGGGCTTTAGACCTTTGGTCCATAATATAAGCAGAGACATCAGATGACTCTGATTATCAGGTTGATAAAAAATATTGTGGTCTATGACCTTTCACTATGCACATCTATGGGTTTTGTTTATTTACAACAGTATAAACTGAGCAATGAAAAATTTTCAGTCAACCCAGAGTCTGCCAAGCAAGAGAGTCAAGATTTTTAATATCTTGTTGGCCTCTGTAACTTTGAGTATGAGAAATGTCCTGATTATTATGTATTAGTTTTTGTCTAACACTTATGAAAATTTTACTAATAGTGTACTATATAGTGACTGTAAGTGGATGTATGTAATTTTTTTTGTACAAAACTATGGAGAAACAATATAATTTATAAGTGACATTATTTTTGGGAAACTTATGAAGACATTAAAGAAACAAACTGTAAGTAAACTTCTACTATTTCTACTATTTATTTTATTACAAAATAAAATTGAAAAATTTATAACATCAAAGGTACGATAAAATTAACTTCTGACTGAAGTGTCAAATTTTTAACTTTATCCAATCAAAAGTTGAAAACCACTGATAATCACAAGTTGAAAAGTATAATTTTTTTTTTTTTTTTTTTTCATTTTATTTGTATGTGGGTCGTTCCCTGGTCGGGAATTGAACCCAGGCCACAGCGCTGACAGTGCCAGCGACGAAGCCCTAAGCCACTACACCACCAGGGAACTCCCGAAAAGTATAAATTATTAAGCAGCAGAGTAATCTACCACTTTCCTTAAAATTTTTTTTGAAAAATAACAGTTCGTTAAAAAATCATAACAAATTTTCTCGTACCCAGCATGACTTAGCCATATGCAACAAAATTGCCTCGGTCCCAGCATCAGACTGGGCTGCAAATGCCCCGAAGTGATTGTGTCAATGCAAACTCCTTCTAAACTTTTTCATATAAGTCATTTTATTCTCTGTAACCTTGTTAAACATTGACCATTTAAATTCACATGGTCATTGGGGGCTCAGGATTGACTTCTCTCATCTCCCTGCTGACACGCAGGGCTGTGACAGTGCTACCCAACCTCTTTAGGTGGATAAGCTCAGAGTTGTTATAGTTGTTCATGTTTTTATTATTTTTTAGTAACATGTCTTCAGACCCTGAACTTTGGAAATGGATTCACTCTGGCTCTCTGCTTATCTTTTTTGCCTGATACTGATGGTGAGTATCCTGCCAAGTACATATTAAAACAGCAATATGTACTTTGAACCTAAAAGAAACATATTGGGGTCTCAATTTTGTATCTAAATGTTTTCATGAAACAAGTTGAGACCTAGCTAATACACATTTCAGTAGTCAAATGATCTGAGTGTATAGAACATAATGTTAAGGGAAGCTGTATAGGAATTTAGATAGCTGTTGGAAATTCAAATGACTTGATAATGTACTCAAGATTGGTATTGCTCTTTATCAGAGATACTGGTATTGCTCTTACCAGCGTACACAGATCTAGATTGGGAAAATTTATATAACACTTTAGAAGGTGAAGAAGGTTGAAGATGGACCATGTGAGCATTTCTCTCAAGTTGACAGCCCTTTCACATCCTGCATGATAACATTTTTCGTAAAACCACTTAAAATCTCCCAACAGAAGAATTTTCACTTTGCTCTGAAACCTGCGTTTACCTCTCATTGATTATACTCCACAAAGATGATGGCCAGACTGAATTAGCCTATCTCTTTTGCCTCTTCCGTAACCTGGAGGACAGACCTGGTGGAGAGAGGTGGGGCCTGGAAGTCACCAGCCTCTTGCTTTTTGCGGCAGGAGCTGAGACTTAATGGTTTCATGTGATGCTTCCACTTGGTGTTAAGACTCTTAAAGGAGGCACTTGTACTTTCTGGGTTCTTAACAATTTAATTTCTTCCCACATACACTGAAGCCAAATGACTGGAATTTTTTTTGTTTTGTTTTTAGTAGATTTAAAGTGAAAAAAATCCCTGAAAAATATATTTGACAGCAGGTGTTTCCTTAGAAAAAGTGTTCCTTATTTTCTCTTGCTCCATGGTTATTAGACTATCCCTTGGTAATGTGAATTAGTTTTTGTCTTGTTAAAGAAAACCAATTTTACAGTTGTACCTTTCATAGCTTTTTAACCACATACTTAATTACATGCTCTTTTATTTTATTCTCTAATTGCTTCATGAGTTTTGTTTTACTATTGAATTCTCAAACAAAATGTAAGGTCCTCAAAGTAACATCATACCCTTACATCTTTGTGCAGTAGCCATGATGCTAGACTCATAGTAGTTCTTCTGTTTTATTATTCAGCTGGGCTGTCTTTTCATATTAATGATCTGTCTGACACTGAAAATGGTCCTAACTTGCTCCTGAGATTCTCTATCATTGCTCCTTCTATTATAAATCACATGTAATGGAGGAAAGGACTCTCTGTTAATTAATTATCAGTTTTTGCCAAGTAACCATTTAATAGAATATTTTTGAGTGTTCACTTTATTTCTATGGACATTTATTAGGCGTTTTCAGTTTATTTGTTCACTGGTGTGGGAAACAGAAGGCAGGATATTTACTAGTGTTTAGAATGCAGAATAGTTGATAATCATAACATACGGAATGCTTACAGCAAAGCCTCTTTTTTCCTCCTCAGTACCGGTATTAGCTTGTGGTGATGATGACTGCAAAATTCACTTATTTGTTCAACAAAATGATCAGGTAATTAATGATGTTTATTAAGAGACTGGAATTAGGTTCTGCTTAAATACATATTTTAATACAGACTATTTCCAGATTATAGAATTTTGCAAATGTTCTCATCTATACCAAAATAATCCAATAGGAGAAATATTTTTTTAACAATCCTCTGCTAAATGGTTTCTCACTCTGAACACCAAGCAACTACTGCATTTACCACTAGGTTTGTAGTTAACAGGAAACAGGTCATTAGGTACGGCAAAGGGAGAGAAGAAATGCTGCAGCAGTGTTTTCTCTTAAAAATTTTAAATGAAGTATAACATACTTACAGTGAAACACTCCTGGTAGAGTTTATTTGTCCTGAGCTTTATCTGTCCTTCAAGTGTTTAAACTAGGGGAGGGAATTTCCAGAAAATAGTGGTTAACTCTAGGCTTATTTATTTTATAATGGAGATGCTTGTTTCTGTTTTGTAAGACACTTTAAAAAGGTTATGAATGCCCAGCTACCCAACTTTTTCTATATTATGTTACAGCATGTATCATTTTACCTTGTAAACATTTAGATATTTGAGGTTTGCAGATATTTATCTACTCTGCATTGCTCAGTTAGATGATTTAGAATAATTAAGATTTTTTATTCCCAAATGAAACCTCTGTCTTATGTCTAATCAAATAGTGTTCCTAGAGAAAAACAAAACAATTCAGTAGGACTGCCTGAAGCCAAATGAAATTAATGATATATATGAAAATATTAAATTCCTACACCAACCCCAATGATTTTTATGTTACTAGTTTCAGAAAGTGCTTTCACTCTGTGGACATGAGGATTGGATAAGAGGCGTGGAATGGGCGACCTTTGGTCAGTATGAAATTTTGCTAAAGTATATATGATGAGGGCAAATATGTGTTATTTCAAGAAAGTAGCCTCCTAAGTTTTCATTTTAAACTTTTTTTAAATGTAAATTTTTTTCCGTTGTCCCATTTAGAAGAAAGGATACTTACCCATTCTATTAACTCTTAGTTGGGGTGATAGAGGATGAAAGAGGGTGATACTTAAAAGAAGATATGAGCTGACTATTCCACACGCATACATCCTTGAGAAGTTCTTTGTAGAACTTAGTATCCTGTAAGAATATCATGTGTTATAACCATTTATTAGCATTATATATATATTTGTCTATGTTATTAAAAATGAAATAGGTCAAATGAAAGTCTGATTTTTTTTTTTAAGGAAACCTAGAAATGTGCATATTGTAGAGGAGAAAGTCTTATACCCAAATTTAATCATATGTTTTTAACATAATAAATTGTGTTTTTTAATTAGGTAAAGATCTTTTCCTAGCAAGCTGTTCACAAGATTGCCTGATACGAATATGGAGGCTATATATAAAATTGACATTACCAGAGACTCAGGATGATGATACTGTAAGACTGAAGGAAAATGCTTTTGCTGTAGAAAATGAAAGTGAGTAATAATGGAAATATTTGCTGTAATAATGCTTAGGTCTCCTAGCTGATTCATTTATCTGTTTTACTACACACCTATGTGAAGGTTAGTTTTTCGGAAGTAGCAAAGCCCTTCATGAACTTGATACTATGCATTTTTAATTTTTATGTGATGAATCATTTTTCATATATGAAACTTACTTTTCTTCTAAATCACATTAGTGAGATTTAAAAAATATTGTTGAAAATAATTTTTAATGTATTTTTAATAAATTAATTTGTAAAATCTTACTAAATTTGCAGTTTTAGCAAAGGAATATCTAAAGGAATAATGTGAATTATCCATAGCTTTATTGGAAGGACAGACTAAATCTCTGTATGTAATTCTGATTTTCTTAATGTCTGGCATCAGAAGAATAACCCTGTGTGGTAGATTGTGTTGAAATGTATTTAAAGGAGGTATTTTTGGATATGTATCTAAATTGTAAAGTTAGTTCTTAATAAGCATTTTTCACCCAGGAATTTTCTTCTTTGTTAGTACTATTCTTGGATATAAAGCCCTTAGAGTTGAGATTTTGGTAAAACAGTTTTATGAAGGTAACAAGAAATACTTTAACCAGCATATTATGGGTACCTATTCCAAAAATTTGAAATTTTTTGTGATTTATTTATTTATTTTTATTTTGTTTGAAAGGTCACAATACTGATTTGACTTCTTTTATTTTTACATTTATCTTAATTTTTTAAAATGGCATTTTAGGTTATTATACTTTGGTAATGAATGAGCATAGCTAGGAGGCTGGCTTGCCCATTATTGCTTTTTAATTGCAGTATAACAGCTGTCCCAGAAAATTTAAAATAGAACATATTCTTTAATACTTATTTATGAGTAGGTAGAGACAAATGTAGAGAAAAATTTCTCTACCCGTATAACTTTTTTATCCTATAATTTTGCACAGTGGGTAAAGTTAATGAAATTTAGAATGCATGTTCTTTTTCTTGATTCTAAATCATGTTCTGATTTTTTTTTTCTGGACATAATTGTACAGCAGAATTGGTTATGAAAATGTTCTTTTTAGAAGAGGTTTGAGGCAGGAATATTTTGTTGCTTTTGTCATAGGTATTAAAAGCGCATTTGCAGTTACTCTGGAGACTGTGCTGGCCGGTCATGAAAGTTGGGTAAATGCAGTTCATTGGCAGCCTTCATTTTACAGAGGTAGGAAGAAAAACATACACATAATCCCTCATTTCAGGTAAATCTCACATACAGAATTTTAAGCTGATCAGATGAAATGAAGGATTTTTTTTTTTTTATGTGATTAGAAATCTCAAACGTAAGACATTTTCAGTTTGGCAGAGTGTAGTGATTCTTGCCACAATGCCGAAACCACCATACCCCTATTAACTTTCTCCTGAAAGTATTCACCTAGTCTGTATGGAATTTAAAAGAGACTGACTTTCAAGCCAGCTTCACTGGATCCTTTACCCTTGGTAATACAAAGTTGGTAATACTGAGACACTTCATTTATACAAAAATAAAATTCTTGCCCCCTCTTTCCTTTGGTCTAGACCTCCGTTTGTGGAGTGATAGTTCAGTGCGTGCTGGGGTGTAGAGCTTAGTAAGGCACAGCCTCATATTCTTCCTCCAGCCCCTTTCCCCAAGACAGAAATAGAAAATCGCAATGATTCATGCTCAGGTAGCTGCCATTCAGCTTTATTATGCCATATTTGCTTCAGTTAAAAAAATAAATTAGGTATTACAGATACTGACGACCTCTGTGTTTTCTTTCCTGAACCCTCTCCCCGCCCTCCTTCCCTAGAGGCAACTACAGTATTGAATTCAGTGCATTATTGTTTCTATGCATGATCTTTACATTTTAACTACACATTTATGTAGATATAAACAATATTGTTTTACAGCTATTGAAATGATACCAATATATATTTATTCTCTTACAACTTGCCTTTTTAACTTAATATGCTTAACATTTGGAGTTGTGTACATGTTGATTCATGTAGCCATAATTTATTTTTATTGCAATTTAATATTCTGTTATCTAAATATACAACAACTTGTTTATCTGTTCTCCTAATGTTAGACATTTGTGTTGTTTCCAAAATTTTGCTGTTGTAATGCTGTGGTGAACATTTTTGCAGTACCCATGTTGTTTTTTCTGGTAATTTACAGACATGATGCCTGTTGGATCACCTAAAGGCATTGGTTTTTATTCTTTAGATGGTGTTTTGCAGCAACCTATGAGATTGTTGTCTGCCTCAATGGATAAAACCATGATTCTCTGGGCTCCAGATGAAGAGTCAGGAGTGTGGCTAGAACAGGTAAAAATATGGATATTTAAGGAACAGAAAATTGGGTTTAAAAACTACATATTTAAAACCCAAGTCTATATTCTTAGAGCTACAAATGTTCACTCTTTGTATATGTAAATTAAGTGAGAACATCATCTCTGGAATCAGTGGTTTCTATTATGACAAATGTGGACTATTGATACTGAATTGTTTTCTGTCTGTTATTGCATAGGTTCGAGTAGGTGAAGTAGGTGGAACTACTCTGGGATTTTATGACTGCCAGTTCAGTGAAGATGGCTCCATGATCATCGCTCATGCTTTCCATGGAGCATTACACCTTTGGAAACAGAATGCAGCCAACCCTGTAAGGAAAGCACTTTTAAATAAAGCATTTCTGATCAAATACAGTAAATCTGAAGCGAAACCTGTAGTTTTACTTGCAACACTCTACTGAAACATAGTAGAGACATTTAAGTTCAAATAACATCACTTCTTTTTGTAAACATTATTACTGTATTTTACTAGGTAAGAAACTCATGCTTTTCTAAGAATAAATGTATTCATTTGGCCAGCATTGTTGAGGTATTGAAACTTGCATGTAGTCAATTTTCTACATAAGTGAACTTTAAGCTATCTAAATTTTAAGCTCTTTCTTTAAGCTATATAAATTTCTGAAAATGTGTAACTTCTCAGTCTTAAAGAAGGTAACATTGTTTGATATTTTCTTATTGGATGACAAGGTACTCCATAGATAATTATTGAATGAATGACTGACAAAAGGGCATTCTGAACACCTGTTATTTGTGATGGAATAAGTGTATATTGATGCTCTCAGGGGCTAATATTTGTAATTCTATGTGGCCCTCCAAATATTGGGTTCTGTCAGGTCTTGTAATTTTTGGTCTCCACTCAAAGAGAGGTAATCTTTTTCCTCTATGCTTAGCATTATTCCATCTCTTACTTTCAAATTTGCTTCTGATCTGCTACTTGAGTATGGACCAATGACATAGCAGGACATAGTGGCTAAGAGCACAGGCCTTAGAGCTGGACAGCCTGGGTTCAGATCCTGCCCCAGCACTTAGCTTTGTGTCCTTGATGACATTATGTAACCTCTGTCTCAGGTTACTCATCTGTAAAATGTGACTTCTAAAATGTACCTATTCATAGAGTTTTTATGGTGCTTAATATTTGTACAGTATGAAAAATAGGGCTTGGCATATACTGGATACTACGTAAGCATATTTTATATTAAATAAATAAATCAAAGAAATAGAACTTTGAGTGAAATATGACTCAGCAGATTCTGAACGTACATTTTATGGCTTCCTTTAAAAATAAAAATTCATTAATTTGCTTAACCTTTAGTTTGTGGACTTTTTTTAAAAATTCATTTTTATTGTTAGACTTAATGGGGTGACATCTGTTAGCAAGGATTACATAGGTTTCAGAGTTTGTGGACTTTTACTAGTTGTGTTACATATGATGATTTGACTTCTCTATATATAGCTTGATTTAATCTTTCCCCTGTGTCTTCCATTTGGAGTTGACCTTCAAGATTGTTTCCACTATTAAATGAACCAGGGAATCAATCAGCTCCAACACTTTGGGGTAAATTTAATTTCGTTCTTAACTTGGAGCTCCTTTGAGCCATATTTTAGGTAGTCTTTTAGGGGCCTTCATAGAAGAAAAGCATCAGATGAGTAAGGAGACACTCAAACCAGAAGACAGAATTTAACTGCACTTGTGCTTATAATTTAATTTTGAATTTATAATAATTACTTATCAAATAGTAAGGGAGATATTTTTTAATAACTTTATTTTTTAGAGTAGTTTTAGGTTCACAAAAAATTGAGTAGAAAATACAGAGGGTCCGTATACAGCGTCCTCATACACGCTCAGCCTCCTCCACTGTCAGCATCCCAGAGCAGAGAGATACATAGTCAGCTGATTTTTAAAAGCCAGCACTGCCCTTTATAAATGACTGTTACAGTGGAAACCTGTACTGATAGTCCGAAAGTGGGGCCTATTGTTCACAACATTTTGGAAACTCCCTTTAGTGCTAACTTCACATTTAATTTTTAGGTCACAGAGGAAATTAAAAGCATTTTTTTTTTGTCATAGCCTTTTTATTTTTTGACCATAAAATAACATAGCTTAGCTCAACCACTGATTCTGTTCATCAGACTTGGCTTTGAATGACCTTTTAGCTGTTTACACAAATTTAATTTTCCTCTAAAGACAAACACCACTGAGGCTGTTCAAAATGATGCTTTGTGGACCAGGCATATGACATTTCTGTATTTCATTGTCACTGCTTGTTTATGTGGTTGCTAGTAGAGGCTCCTTCAGTAGTTGGACCAACTGGGTTTGATTCAGCCGCCTTTCTTCTACAACTCCAACTTCTTTACTTAATAAAGCCATTAGGCGTACACTCAGAGTCTCCTAACTCCTTTTACATAGTATTCTTCCTTTACTATTTAACAAGTAAGCACTCACCTAGTACCTAGTACATGCCAGCATCATTCTGCATGCTTTGCAAATATAAACTCATTTAGTCATCATAATGACCCTATGAATTAGGTAACTCTTTGACAGAAGAGTTAATTTAGTTCAGAAAAGTTAAGTAGTATCTGGCTTCTGGGAGACACTTAATAAATGATGAATGGAGGGGAATTTCCCAAACTTAACTGCTTTAAAGGACAGAGAACATATTTGAATGTTTTAAGTTCTAATATGCTTGATTGGAAAACAGATCTTACTATTTTAAGATCCTCTTTTGTTTGCCTAGCGTGTTCACTTGCTCAGGGGCATCACTTTTTCCCATTGTTAGAACTGAGGTATGAAGACATTGTCAGACTTTATTTTGAATGGTGATGGTCTTTGATTATTTTGATGTATCATGAGCACTTTCATTGTAGAGAGAGTGGACTTCAGAGATTGTCATTTCAGGACACTTTGATGGTGTCCAAGACCTAACGTGGGATCCAGAAGGAGAATTTATCGTCACTGTTGGTACTGATCAGACAACTCGGCTTTTTGCTCCATGGAAGAGAAAAGACCAGTCACAGGTAAATGTCATCCTATTTGATTGATCCACTTTAAAAAACATCCATGAGCACATGAAAAGTGGGGCCACATCAATAGTCAGTAGGGAAATGCAAGTTAAAACTAGCTAGGTGTCACTACATATCCTATAGAATGGCTAAAGTAAAAAATACTGACAGTAACAAGTGGTAATAAGGATGTAGAGCAATGGAACTTTCACACATTACTAGTGAACATGCAAAATGATGTAGCCACTATGAACAAGTATGGAATTGTCTTAAAAACTTATATATGTAATCTTTACAACTCAAATATTAGTTCTTGTCAAAGTGGATTTACTTCAGTTCCACATAAAAGTTCTGTTAATACCTTATCATTTTAGTTTAGCTTACTAGGAAACACTGTCACATCTGCAGTGAAAACTAATTTCTAAAGTCATATAGTGTTAGGTAATCGTGGTTGATGGTGGTTTTCGTTCAGGAAACTTCAGTCTTGTCCCTGAGCTCGAAAAAAGTCTCTATAAAACTTTACTACTAGTAAGCCATTGAACTGTGCTGTGCAATAGAGAAAGTCAGTATACTCAGCTTCAGTGTATGACAAAATTTCATGGAACTGACTGTGGATCAGTTCCTGAGAGCTAATGAAATTTGCCACTGACATTACTACTACAATAGCACGTGATAGAGTCCGATTAGTGGAGATGAGGACTTGGGGAGCGGTACTATAGTTAATTAAAAAACAAGGCAAATGATTTGAAGTGATATCCTATGACTCTTAGTGATTTATTACCAATATGGCTTAGTTGTTGATTCATGATTCATTGAAAAAAATACATAAATTGGACCTTGCAAAAATGTAAAATTTTTGCTCTTTGAAAGACACTGTCAGGAAAATGAGAAGACAAGTCACAAACTTGGAGAAAGTATTTATGAAGCATATATCTAATAAAGGATTTATATTCAGGGTATCTGTAAAACTTTTGCGAACTCATTAATAGGAAAACATTCCAGTAAAAAAATGTGCAAAAGATTTGAACAGATATTTCTTCAGAGAAGACATATGGATGGAAAATAAGAAATATGGATGGAGAATAAGAACAGGAAAAGTTTCTCAACACCATTAGTTGTTAGGGAAATGCGAGTTACCATTACATACCTATTAGAATGATTAAAATTAAAATACTGACTAGACTAAATGTCTGTGAGAGAGTTGGCAGTTAGAACTTAAAGACACTGCTGTTGGCATTGTTAAATATACAACCACTTTGGAAAATGGTTTGGCGATTTCTTAAAAATTTAAATATATACCTACCATATCATCCAGTCATTCTACTTATAGGTAGTATTTCCCCAAGAGAAATAGAAGCTTATGTCTATGCAAAGACTTGTACATAGATGTTCATGACTGCTTTTTTAGTGACAGACAACAACTGGAAGCAACCCAAATGTCTACCAGGTGAATTGATCAACATTAGTGGTATATCTGTACAAGGGAGTATGACTCAGCAATAAAAAGGATTGAACATTGATGAACACAACAGTATGGATGAATCTGCCTCATGGTCATATTTCCATGGCATAATAAATAATTTTGTGTCTGATACTTTGCTTGTTGAAAAGAATTCAGTTTTTGAAATGTATGATTATTTTTGTTCATCCTATTTTAATATCCAGGTGACTTGGCATGAAATTGCAAGGCCTCAGATACACGGATATGATTTGAAATGTTTGGCAATGATTAATCGGTTTCAGTTTGTATCTGGAGCAGATGAAAAAGTTCTTCGAGTATTTTCAGCACCTCGGAATTTTGTGGAAAATTTTTGTGCCATTACAGACCAGTCACTGAATCATGTGCTTTGTAATGTGAGTATTCCTCTAAATGTTTTGACTAAATCTAGACACTTTATTTTAAATTTAAAAAATTTTTGCTTAAGGGTGTAAATGGAGTATATGGGTAGAAAGGAAGTCAAATTGTTTTATTATTGCCTTGACAGACTTTGTGTGCACTATGACATGCAGTGATCTAAGTAGTTAAATTTAAAGATTAAAACCAGAAAATTTGTAACAAATAAGACCCAGACACTAAAGAATTTAAATGTTAAATTAAGGTACAAATACAATGTTTTATCACTGTGGGTTTTGAAGGTTAGCATATAGTTTCATATGAGATAATTTGATGTAAATTCCAGCGTTTAAGCAGATTATTGGCACTTCAAATGACCCTCTGTAAAAAGAATTTTAAATATACGATTATTAAACTGCTTAATGAAAATACTATTACTGCCTTTTGGGGAAAAATCTGTGTTTGCATATGCATCATCAGAGATGTGCCTGCGAGACTTGGAAGTAGAGCTCCAGGCCTTCCCTTTTCAGCCCACCCTGTGCTAGAAGCCATCCCACTGCCTTCCCTGTCAGACCCTGAAAGCCAGTATGCTGTTAGAGTTCAGTGAGCTCATTGATGAGAAGATGCCCAGCTTTCTTGATTGGGTGGCGTGTTGGGCATTAGCTGGAGTCTGTCTGCTGGAGAGTGATTGCTTAGCATGCCATCTCTTGGTTCAGGAAATGGAAGTGTGAGTAGATGTCCACATAAAGCTGGCCTGTAAACAGCTTCTCAGCATTTATAAGTGTCCTGAAGTACAGTCACTTTTAGTGTTTAAAACATATATCATACTTTTCATCCCAGCAAGATGGTGATCTTCCAGAAGGAGCTGTTGTTCCTGCTTTGGGATTATCAAATAAAGCTGTCTTTCAGGGTAAGTATTCAGTCTCCAAAACTATTGAACCCATAGTGGTACTTAAAATCTAGTTACACACTTTTTATACCATGTACTTAATGTTCATTACAGCTGATACTTTTTTAAAAATCACAATACATGCATCTGTCTTCTCCATCACATATTTTGTGATAAGTACTTTGAACACACGCAGACTCTGAAATGGGTTTAGCTTTCAGAGCGTGTCATGGAGCACTCCAACCACAGATACTAATATGGGTAGCCTGAAGAATCTGTTCCATAGTTTTAAAAGTTTGGGAAGTGTTAGGTCAAAGAAAAAAAAGGAGTCTTTGTGGAATTGACTAGTGCTTCAAGGAACACATTTGGAAAATACTGGAGTAGTAGAAATACCTTGGCTTTGGAATCATGTGGGTATGTCTTTTAATTACACTGCTTTGGAGTGCCACTACTTTTAGACCGGTCACTTTCATAATGGGACATGTATGGGAGACATAAAGATGGTGACTACATTCATGATGTTTCTTTTAAACTAGGAGATATAGCTTCTCAGCCTTCTGATGAAGAAGAGCTATTAACTAGTACTGGTTTGGAGCATCACCAGGTGGCCTTTCAACCATCCACTCTTACTGGTAAGAAATGGCAAAAAGATGGTTTAATAGAATTATTAGTACACATAGTATGGTATCTGTCACTGCTGACCTAAATAAGTACTATAGAATTCACTCTTTTATTTGCGTTAAACTAGAAAAAAATAATTGCGATGATATAAATTTATTGTAGAACCTCCCACTGAGGACCATCTTCTACAAAATACTTTGTGGCCTGAAGTTCAAAAACTGTAAGTTAGGTGTTTGGTCTGATTCTGTTACACTTACGGTTTTTTCCCCCCACAACTTGATTTTTCTCCTTTGCTTTCCTCTTACCTACATTTCCCTCCCTGCTCTAAAGATCTTTTTGTGGCCTTCATAAGGGGTGAGAGTCAACCTTCACATAGATTTTTGTTATTCTGGTTTTTGTTTGTTTGTTTTGTGATTCTCCCTCAAAACCGTCTCATGCTTTATTGTTTATTATACTGGCTGGCTGGGGGTGAAAACTTGTATTTTAATCTTACTGTTTGAATAAGTTGTATTATTTCTAGGAAGCTGACATTTTTCTCTAGTTTCTCTCTTTATCTCCAAATATTTGCCTAGACAGAAATGTACTGGTCCCTAAAAGTACTAGATGTTAAACTGAGAGCTTGATGGTATTCTTTTCACATTTAAAAACTTTGCAGCATGAAAATAGGTATAATTACTAATAAGCAGTCATGCTTATTCTCTTTTTAAATCTTAGATATGGACATGGTTATGAAATATTTTGTGTTGCTTGTAACAATTCAAAGACTCTGCTGGCCTCAGCTTGTAAGGTAGGGAATTTTACTTTTTTATTCTACTTGGTCACAGGTTATTTGGGTCATTGGGCTCCTGCAAGTTTTGTAGTGACTTAGTCAGAACACTGCAAGAACAGGCCACTGGAACCTGCTTTTTCTGAATCTTGTTTTTGCAATTTCTTTTCCCTTCTGTCCTTCATAAACTTGCAGTTGCATTTAAATCCATTTCAGCTGCACATTTTTGTTCCTAAATATTTGATTTGTGATGATCTATGCCCCTACCCAAAAATTAATCAGGTATCTTAAAATGTGACCTAAAATTGTGATAAATTGTAAGTAGTTGGAGTTCTATTTATGTAGAATTGGTCTTCTTCTTTTTTTTTGTTTGTTTGTTTGGTAGACTTCACTAGTGAAGCCATCTAATCCTGGAGTGCTTTTTGTGAGAAAGTTTTTAACTACAAATGTAATTTCTTTAATAGTTACAGGGCTATTTAGGTTATCCCATTTCCCTTGAGTGTACTTTCGTAGTTTGTACCTTTCAGGAAATTTGTCCCTTTTATCTGAGTTGTCAAATTTGTTGGCCTAAGGTTATGTAATACACCCTTCTGATCCTTAGGGATCTGCAGAATCTAGTGATCTCATGTTTCTTGTTCCTGTTAGCAATTATATATTCTCTCTCACACCATTTTGTTTGTTTGTTTTTGTTTGTTTTTGCTTTTTTGGTGGGAGAAGCATTCTGGGGATTGATTAGGAAATTAATGATTTTATTGATATTTTCAAAGAAGCAGCTTTTGGTTTTATTGATGTTTCTCTGCTGTTTTTCATATTTCTCTTTCATTGAGTTTTACTATTTTTATTCCTTCTACTTATTTAGATCTCACTTTTTTTTCTGTTTCTTATTAAGTAAGATTAAAGCTGAGGCTATTGATTTCAGATCTATCTTTTTAATATAGGTGTTTAGTGCTATAAATTTCCTTCTAAGTATTTTTTGAGGCATTCTGCAGATGTTAATATGTTTTATTGTCATTCATTTAAAGATACTTTGTAATATTCCTTTGATTTTTGTCTTTGACCTGTAGGTTATTTTGAAATATATTATTTAGTTTCCGTATGCTGAGTGTTTTCCAGTTATCTTTGTGTTACTGATTTCTGATTTAATTTTGTTGTGGTCAGGGAATAGAGTATGATTTGAATCCTTTGGAATTTAATCTTGGTAAGTTTCCATGTTCTCTTGGAAAAGAATGGATGATTCTGTTTCTGTTGGGTGGAGTGTTCTGAAAATATGAACTATGTTAGATTAGTTGACAGTATTTTCAAGTCTTTATTCTCTAAGTTTTATTGAGAGTGGCATTTTGAAATGTCTGATTATAATTGTTGATTTGTCTTTTAATCCTTGCTGTTCAGTTTTTACTTTATGTATAATGGTTTGAAGTTCTGTTAAAACGTTTATGATTGTTAAATCTTGATTAATCAAGTAGTTAATCATTATGAAATGACTCTTTATTTCTGGTAATATTTTTTGCTTTGAAATCTACTTTGAACTTAATGTAGCCACTCCAGCTTTCTTTTGAGTTGTGCTAGACTTTTGTATCTTTTGGCCATCATTTTACTTTTAAGCTGTTAGTTTTATTTCAAGTGAGTTTTGTGGAGGCACTGTGTATTTGACTCTGGCTTTTCTGCTCATCTTGATAATCTTTCATTTTAATAGAGGAGTTTATTAAACTATTTGCACTTAATGTAATAATTGATATGGTTAGATTTAAATTTATCATTTTGCTGTTTTCTCCTTGATCTGTCTGTTCTTTATTCCATTTTACCATTTTGGATTAATTGATTACTTTTTATGATTCAATTTCATTTCTTCTATTTGGTAGATAGAACTTTTTGTTGTGTTATTTTATTGGTTGTTTTATATTTTGTAGTATACATCTTTAATTTAGCACAGTCTACCTTTAAGTAATATTGCACTGTTTCATGTAAGAACTTAAGAACTTTACAGAAATGTGCTTTTGTTTCTCCTTACTTTGTGTATTGTTGTACATTTTGCTTATTCATAGAAATTTCATAATATATTATTTTTTTTGCTTTGACCAGTTATCTGTTATAGAGATTTACATAATAAAAATTTTTTTCATTAGATATCATTTTCCTTCTGCCTAAAAGGCTATACTTTAACATTCTTTGTAATGCAGTTCTGCTGGTCATGAAATTTTTAGCTTTTACTTATCTGAAAAAATGTATTTTTCTTTATTTTTGAATATTTATGGTGGTTAAAAAACTGTTGGTTTTCCTTCCAGTACATTAAAGAAATTGCTCCATTTTCTTTTGACTTACATTGTTTCTCATAAGTCTGTTGTAATTTTTCTTTGTTTTTTTGTTTTTTTTTTTGTAATTTTTCTTTGTTCCTCAGTAATGGGGTTTTTCCCTCTAACTGCAATTTCCTATTTATTGCTGGTTTAGCAACAATTTGATTATTGTTGGTATTTTTTCTTCATGTTTCTTGTGCTAGGGGTTTATTGGACTTGGATCTGTAAGTTTGTTTTCAGCCATTATCATTTTAACTCTTTTTTTCTTCTCATCCTTTCTGAGGACTCTAGTTATACCTGTATTTAACTGCTTGAAGTTTTGGCCAGATATCTCATATTTTTGGAGTGCCATCATTTTCATGTATTTTGTCTAGACTTTTGTTTTTTTCACATAAGAGTAAATCTGCTCTCTGTTATATATTGACCAGAAGTGAAAGTCTCTAAACTATTCATTACACAGTTATTAAACAGATGTATTCTTGTAAAATGTTGAAACATGATTACAGAGTCAGTCTCTGATGATTCATCTTTTCTAACCCCTGTCTTCCTTTTTCCAGAGACTACATCTGGTTGTAGTATGTATCTCCTTAAAATTATTATTTTTTTTTGCATTTACAAGGGCGGAAAAATTAATTTTGTGAACTCATTTTAGAAAAAGCACTGCATACCTCATTGTTCAATGTCACTATGATCACCTTCGAAGTATTCCCCTTGGGAAGCTATGCACTGGCGCTAGCTCCTAGTCCACTCTTCAAAGCAGTTTTGGAACTCTTTTTCTGGAATAGCCATCAGAGCTGTCGTTGTCCCCAAAACCTGACAATTTAGTTCGTGAACTTAACCACTGTGTGAATACATTGGCAGCACTGTACAAATGACTCGGTAAGGTGTCATAACTTTGGCAAGGTACAATAACGGCTCTGATGGCCATTCCAGAAAAAGAGTTTCAAAATTGCTTTGAAGGGTGGAATAGGCGCTGGCATCAGTGCATAGCTTCTCAAGGGTAGTGAGTTTCTAGGATGAGTTCACAAAATTAATTGTCCGACCTCGGACATAGATACGTAAAATATACCATACCCATGAAAACAATAGATTATTTTTTAAATGTTTTCAATTTATTTCTACTTAATTGCTTCATTATTTTATCTCTGTTCTATAGGCAGCTAAGAAAGAGCATGCAGCAATTATTCTTTGGAACACTACATCTTGGAAACAGGTGCAGAATTTAGTTTTCCACAGTTTGACTGTCACACAGATGGCCTTCTCACCTAATGATAAGTTCTTACTAGCTGTTTCCAGAGATCGAACCTGGTCACTGTGGAAGAAACAGGACACAATCTCACCTGAGTTAGGTAAAAACAACTTCTGATTGGGAAGATTATTAGTGAAACAGTTATATTTGTATTACCCACCTTGAGAAGCTATTGGATGAAGAGAAATGGAAATGATAACACTGTGAAAGGTCAGAGGCTCACTGTTGTGAAGTCGTTCAAATTTCTGTTGTCATTGAGGAAGACTTGACCTTCCTTGTAAGATTTAAATGATCTTTGAGTTGACTTTCTTGTGATTACGTAGTAAGGATGGCATGTGTTCAAATATCACAGTTAACAAAACATAAAAATCTGTATGTAGAAAATTTAGATTTTGCAAATGGTTATAGAATACCATCATAAAACCAAATGGATAGCATATTCCAAGCTAGGTTTATATGGGATGGGAATAATAAAGATATAATAAGTTATGAAACTTATTATATCTTTACCCTTTTTCCATGACACATACTGGGCAGTATGTGTTAGAAAGACTGTTTCTTTTGCAACTAGTGATTCCTAACATGTTACTTTACTTTTTAAAAAGTTAAAGTGATAACTAATAACATACTCATTAATTTGCTGTATGGATTATGGATTATTGATTAACATAAACCTTTCACGTTCGTCCTCATAAGCAGTTAATGTGTTTTAGGTTTAGTTCATATAATGGCTAGAAGTTACCTTACATTTAAACCTTACAAGGGAAAAGATTTTTTTAAGTTTGGGCTTTTTTTAACCATTATTTTTTAAGGATGCATTAACCTTTTTTTCCAAGGCTTAATATGCAAATCTGGCTACTTCTGAGTAAGGTTAAATTGCTTCAGGCTTCTTCCATAGCCACAAATTGAACCTTTAGCGTAATGCCTGGAAGATGTTTGTCATCGGTCTTTAGAGAGTGACTAGTCAGTATAAAATCGTTGCCTAATGTAATAATAACTGCCCATGGCCTCTGGTGAGGGGTCAGCTGCCTAGCTGTGGTCTGTTGCAAAAGTCAGCATATGTAAGTTGAATGCTAAATTATGTCATGTATAGATATGGCACTTAAACATACCTTTCTAACAGGTAGAAAACAACTTTCTCTGCTTTGTGAGTAGTGCATATGTGTTTCTTTCAGACCCAATTTTCAGTCTCTTTGCCTTCACCAACAAAATCACTGCTGTGCATAGTAGAATTATTTGGTCTTGTGACTGGAGTCCTGATAGCAAGTTTTTCTTTACTGGAAGTCGAGACAAAAAGGTAATTGTTTTGTAACTTAAAGTTTTTTCAAATGTAAAATAATGTTACAGATATGTTTGGATAGAAAACCCATAATCCCGACTTTCTGATACAACTTTTAAAAACTGATTTATGTAGTCCTGTCTGTGTTTTTCATATGCATACATAAAAAAGTACTTTTTTACTTATTAAATTCTGTAAGTACATTTCTCTGAAACATCAAATCTGAAAAGAAGACCTTTCAGACACGTGACCTTCATCAAATGGCCTCAGTGAGCGAAAGGAAGTAAATGAAATGGATCAGGACTAAGAAAGTAGGAGAGCAGGAACAGGGCACGAGGCCACTAGGGAAAACCAGTTTCCATTTTTCTTTTTCATACTTTTATAAATTAAGGTTTTGTTCTATAATGAATCAATATTACCTTTTCATTCAGTGGTGAGAGTGGGATGTGTGTGTGATATCCAAGCTCTGGAAAAACTCAGAACAGGTTAGCTAGCAGCAGGTTCTTGACTATAACCCTTGCCCTTGTTCTCTGGAAACCTGGCTTCTTGCCTTTCCTCTGTTTTTGTGCTCTTTAGTTCCTTTTTCTGCAATTCCTGCAGACCAGAGGTGGTGAGGGAGTTGAGCGTTTCCTTTCCTCTCCTTGCCCTCTCTGTCCTGATCATGGTACACATTACTGAAGCGGAGAGCAAACATGGATGTATTGTCATGCAGTGACTTCTGTTCACTTGCCTGTTTAATTCTTCCCTCATGTTTATTTGCCTATGCTCTGCTAGCTGCTGAGGAAGCAGGACTGCTTCTGCTCTCCATAGTCATACATAGTAGCAAATGGTCCAGCTACGTCAGGCCTGAAACAGACAAAGCATCATCCGTTGCAGTCTCAGAAACGCGCTTGCACTTTTTGGGGCAGAGCTTTTCTGCTCCATGTATTTGTGACCAGTTATACCCTTTTTTGGGGCATGAGTTTCCAGGAAAGCCTCACTTTTTATGTAGGATATCATCAAGGTTAGGCCCTCCTGACAGTGGAGCTGATGTCTTGTGCAGTAGTAGGTGGTGTAGAGGAAGAGCCAGAGACTTCATTGGTCCCCATGCATTTTGTGGGTAAACTCTTGGGCAGATGCATGAGCCCCTCAGTGAAGACATGATCAGTAGAATCTCACTGGGTCAGAATTGGATCCCTGAGTGTAAAGAGCATGCCAGACATTCCTCCCTACCCCTTGGTCTCCAGGCAGGGACAGTCCGTCTTTAGATGCTACACTTAAGTAGCTGAAGTACCAACATGTGGCCACTATACCATGGCATCTCTGTGATGCTTGAAATACACTTTTAAAGCCCTAGAACACAAATGATAACATTTTTTAAAATGCCAGAGCAAATATTGCATTATCTATGCCATTGAAACTCTCTAAAGCATTGCTGGAGACCTTACAGAGAGAATGATTTACAGTTTAATCTGTCTGTGTTAGGTGGTCGTCTGGGGTGAGTGTGACTCCAGCGATGACGCCATCGAGCACAGCATTGGCCCCTGCTCCTCCGTCCTGGACGTGGGTGGGTCTGTGACAGCTGTCAGCGTCTGTCCAGTGCTTAACCTTTCCCAAAGGTGAGGCTCGTTGTGGGGCTTTGTTGTATATTTTCTTTTCTTTTCTTTCTTTCTTTTTTTTTTTTTTAAATGTGGGTAGTTCCCTGACTGGGAATTGAACCCAGGCTGCAATGTTGACAGCACCGAAGCCTTAAGCCACTATACCAGGGAACTCCTTGTTGTATATTTTCTTTAAGAAGACACCTTGATTTCTCAATATGTAGCCTCTACACTTTCATTTATGGGTTCTCTTAACTTCCGAGCTGCTATCTTTTTCATATATTTATGTTTCTCATAAACATTTTTCAATTGATAGAACTTGATGATATTCAGAGTGGTGAAAGAGAGATTGAGAGTATAGCTCAAAGGTTCTTAGTTCACCAGATTCAGAACTGTGGTGCGTCCTATACCAAATGTCTTCAGCAGAATGAGGGCCCCTGCAGCCCTCCAGGAAACCCTTGGTTCTTGGGCTTTGCCAGTGGAGGACAGGTGAAATCCTCGGTGGAGAGGAGGCTCTGTAAGGGCACAGAGTAACAGTGCACTGTATTCTGGGCTGGTGCTTTCAAACAGTGGCCTCTGTAAGCATGGAACAGTTGGGAACACTGTGAGGAATGACTTTAGAGTGATGATGGAGATAACAAATTCATGCTACATTAATCACTGCTCCTCCCTCCCTTAAAAACAGGTATGTTGTTGCAGTAGGATTAGAGTGTGGAAAGATTTGTTTATACGCCTGGAAAAAAACTGATCAGGTTCCGGAAGTAAATGACTGGACCCACCGTGTAGAAACCAGCCAGAGGTATCTTCTTTCTATTTTTGTTCCCGTTAGACTAGGTGGAAGTCATGGAGTCTTTAGTGGGAAATTTTGTGCTACATTTGCATGGCGAGGGACCTAAATCTGTATTCATGGTGCTCACCACTAAGTGGTACCTCTGTTCTGTGATAATCTCTTGAAATTGATGTTTGTTATTATACTATATTGCACTTGGTTTTGAAACATTTGCTTGATCGTACTGCTTGTTTGCATAATGTTATCTTTATGGATAACACATTTGCGATAAAAGTGATTCTCATAATGTGCTTTAGAATTTGTCTACACACTGGGTGGTGAACTTATTATACAACAAGCTGACAATGCACTGTAGAATTGTATGCCTGCAACCCATGTAATCCTTGCTAACAGATGTCACTCCAATAAATCTAACAATAAAAATAAATTTAAAAAGAAAAAAAAAAGAATTTGTCTACAGTAGGTTTTTAATAAAATTTGATTCAAAATGTTGGTGATTTTTTAAAATGTAGATTGTGTTTTGGTGGCCACATCTTATGTTTGAACACTTCAGCTCAGGTCCGTAGTGGAGCAAACTGTTGAGTGCTCCTCAAAGCTCCATGACTGGCTTTTAAGCACCATAATCTGTCTCTGAGCCTCACATCCTGTGCACATACATTGTCACCTCAGCTGGCTTCTCCCCACCCACACCTGCCTGGACAGCAGGGAGTTTTTAAATCATCTTTTAACCAATTTTATTCTTTAAAAACATTTAAACTTTCAAAAATGGCCTCACCATTATGCCGTGTCAACTTTTCTTAACGATTCTTCGACTTTTCATATATCAGAACTGTTCAGAATATAATTTCAAATATAATTCCAAATGACAGTATTGTGATGAGGTGATTGGCTTCCAGGAGAGAGACTTGTGAGCATGTCTTCTATTTTTATTTTTCAGTTACAGTTGACATACAGTATTATAGTAGTTTCAGGCATACCACATTTATATAACTTAGGAAATGACCACCCCAATAACCCTAGTCCCCATCTGATGTGAGCACGTCTTTTACAAAATACTTATTTCATCCAGGGAGCTATCTTCTTATCCTTAAGCATATTAGTGCTCATTATAATTGTGTTCATTAAAATGAAATGTGCCCTCATGGCTTCTCTTCCACCACCTCTCTAATGCTGGGTTTGGCATTTGGCACAGTTCATACTGTTGGCTTAACAAAGAGGGAAGTACTCAGTGAAATTCCACACTCCAGGCATTTGAAATCTTCTCTCTTCCTGGCTCCCCTCCCTTTTCTTTTCCTTCCTTTGGCCTTGCTTGCCTGCAGTGTTCCCTCTGTCCTTGTCTGGTACCCAGACCACTTCCATGGCCCAATGTGGGACAGCTGGCAGGAAGCTTCTTAGAAAGCACAGGCAGGGGACATGTGCAGAATTTGAGTTTTTTATTTTAAGATTTTTTTTTTAGTCATGGTGACTTTGATTTGTAAGAACTAATTCCTGACAACGTATAATATTGTTTGGATTGCTAATATTTCAGTTACAAAATTTCAAATACTTTCAAATGAAACTTTTTGCTAGTTATGAGATACAAAGGTAATTAATAAGCAAACACTGCCTTTTAGGTTGATTTCCTCTACTCCCTGTTTTCTAAATGTGATATATTAACATTTTGGATTTAAAGAACATTAACCAAGAAAAGAAACCCTCTATTTCAAAGCCTATATAGTCAAAGAAGTACTGTTCCTCAAAGTAACTCCCTTGGGAAGCAATTCTTTTTCTCTCCACCTCTGTCTTTTCCTCTCTCCCTCCCTCCCTCATTCCCTCCCTCCCTCTCTTTCCCTTCCTCCTCTCTCTTTCCCTCCCTCCCTCTCTCTCTCCCTCTCTCCTGACCCCTCTCTTTTCCTCTCTTTCAATACACACACATGCATGCACACACACACATGCACATATGAGGTCTAAATTTATTTCACAAACTCATCCTAGAGAAAGTGCAACATTCCTCATGGCTGAATATCACTACTGTCAGCTTTGAAATACTCCTCTTGGGAAGCTATGCACTGACATCAGTACCTAGTCCACCCTTCAAAGCAGTTTTGGAACTCTTTCTGGAATGGCCATCAGAGCTGTCGTTGTCCCCAAAACCTGACAGTTAAGATCGTAAACTTGCCACCATGAGCTTATGTTGCGGCACTATACAAACAAAGGTGTCATAACCTTGGCAAGGTACAAGGACAGCTCCAATGGCAATTCCAGAAAAAGAGTTCCAAAATTGCTTTGAAGGGTGGACTAGGCGCTGGCATCTGGGCATAGCTTCCCAAGGTGGGTACTTCGAAGGTGACCATAGTGATATTCAGCAGTGAGGTATGTAGCATTTTCTTTTTTTAAATTCATTTCTCTCTAGAAATTGTGTTCAGAGCTATCTTACTAGATATAAGAAAACCAGTTGTAATACCTTTTATAGTTTTATTCATTTTGATCACCAT
Organism: Lyroderma lyra; assembly: GCA_004026885.1. Lineage (NCBI taxonomy): Eukaryota > Metazoa > Chordata > Mammalia > Chiroptera > Megadermatidae > Lyroderma > Lyroderma lyra. Next base: position 384,032 of record PVJL010000287.1, read on the forward strand.
TTTTTATTTTTTTTATTTTTAATTAATTTTTATTGTTAGACTTATTGGGGTGACATGTTAGCAAGGATTACATAGGTTTCAGGCATACAGTTCTACAGTGCATTGTCAACTTGTTGTATAATAAGTTCACCACCCAGTTGATCACCATTTTTTAAAGCTTAGCATTCATTTTATTGTTAAAGCTCATCTCCAAATGACTTGACTGCTTGCAGTGATCAAATTCATCCTCACAGGAAGATGGGTTGTCATTGGGAGTACTCAGGTCATAGCCTGTATAATAGGGAAGCATGTCCTGTAGAAGAATTTCAGGAAGCACTGAAGCACAGAGGCACTGTCGAAATGCGTATCACCTCGCAGAGGGGCCACTTGCAAGGGCTCAGGCATTTGGTTGCATGGGCTCTGGAGTACTGATTTTAAAATGTGTTTCTTTCCTTCCTGCCTTTTGATCCTAAGAGTGCGTCTGATGATAGGGACTCTTCGCTTTTGAAAGTATAATTGGTGTGCTCTGGCTTTGTTTTCAGTCTTTGCTGCCTTAAAAATACAAGTTTTTCACTTTATAACTTTTTGGTTTGCAGGTAGGTCTGATTTGCATGTTAAATTTATAGAGGATATTATAGTTTCATAGAGATTTATTAATAATCTATGTTTGGGAGCGTAGTAGGTCTGCCATGGGCATTAATGTGAGCATCTTGCCCAAGGTCATACAGTTGAAGAGCACATTGGAGACCAGTGTTCTTCTACTGGGCAGTTTATTAAACCTTCACTACCTTTCTTTACTCAGCAGTAAAAATGTAAGGAGGAATCCATCCATGCCATAAAGATGTGAAATGAATAAAATGACCTGTAATATGTTGCAAAGTTGGAATTTTTAAAGGAACACACTTTAAGTTAGGAACACTTAAAGTTATATGAGAAGCTGATTTTAATAGCTATATCATGAATTCCACTGATTGTTACAACAAAATTTGGTGGAAATTGTCTATTTCTTGCTCCTTTTGGTGATATTCTTGGTCAGTAAGTTAGAAATTGACAGTTTTAAGTAAAAGATATTATCAAGGTTAGGATAAAATTGCTAAAATATTAATGGTAGTATTTTAAAACCTGTGCATTTTGATTTTTAGGTTTCGATTTCGATGTATATTAACAACATTAATAGTAAGAGTATACTAGTTAAATTAATACGTAGATGAACACCCAGTGAAATATTTTGTAGTTATAGCATACATTCATTTCATGATTTTGCTGTTTTTGTTTTAGCCAAAGTCATACACTTGCTATCAGAAAATTATGCTGGAAGAATTGCCATGGAAAAACTGAACAGAAGGGAGCAGAAGGCACTGAGTGGTTACACTTTGCAAGTTGTGGTGAAGATCATACTGTGAAGATACACAAAGTGAACAGATGCGCACTGTAATGGATTTAATAACTATAAGCATATATTCATTAGTGTCTTAAATATTTATCATGTAAATAGGTAACTTCTCTTTATCTCATAATGTCATTGAGTTTCAGTTTTAAGTCCTTATAGCAGTAGTATTAATTTGGGTTACAGACCCTTTGAAATCTAATGAAAGCTATAGACTCTTTTCTCAAAATGGTTATATATGCACACACCCTCAGAACTTTGCCCATACTTTCAGGTTCCAGACATGCACCCATGTATTCCAGATTAATAACCTCTGTTCTTTGTTTCTTCCTGACAGACTTGTCTAGTTTTGTGTTATTTTGGGCCTTCTCTTTACACATGCCCCTCTTTGGGACATTTCATTATTTATTATTCTCTTCAAAGGGAGGACATAGAAAATAAAAAATTGAAAAAAGCCAGATTGCTCAATTTTTATTTAAACAGTTTTTGTAAATTAATAGACCACACAAAGTGTGGTCTTGACCCTTTCTTCCCAGCACACACCAACAATTCTAGGAATTTGGCAGGCGGATGGGAGTTTGAACTGTAATCAGTTATTTCTTTTATTTTTTAAAAGTACACAGATTCTTCTTTGGGGTTTGACTTAAAGTAGAATATCCTTACATTTAATCTAATAGATCTATGAGCTGAAAAGTAGAGTTCTGAATCTTCTGAATTTATGTGAAATCACATAAATAGATCATGAGAGTAAAGAATATCCCCCAGGGATAATGAGTAGTAGGAGCAGAGGGAAGAAGGTGCTAGAAACAGAATGTTGGGTATAGCCACGGTTTAGGAGGTGGGCATAAGAATTGGGAGCTTGGGAGTTGGGTGGAGAGAGGTTAAGAGGGTGTGTTAGAGGTACTATGAAGACTGGTGTGAGAGTGAAGGCTTGCCAGACCCTGTGGGAACATGGAGTCATCTGGCAAACTGGCAATTAAATGAGTATGTATATAATATGCTGAAAGAAGGGTGGTGAGGATTTTCTTGGTGGAAGTACATGCCATTATCTAACATGACATCTTGCTTCCAAAGGAGGTAAGTGATACTTTGTCTAAATAGAGGTTTCTAGACAAGCACTGTCCAGTATTTCTAATCCAATAGAGATACAATATGAGCTACAAGGGCAGGCTGATAAATTTTGCCTCCATTGTAAAATTGTTACATTAGACATATCTGGATATAACAAGTTCTGTGTAGTCAAATGGTATCTCCCCTCCATTATTGTTGACTTTGCACACACAGATGTTTAACATTTTTCACCCAGTGCACATCAAAATGGAAGAGTGTTCAGATGTTTGGTTCAAACAGCGTGCTGTTAATGAGTTCTTAACAGTGGAAAAATTTCCTCCAATTGAAATTCACAGATGGATGCAAGCTGTTGATAGTGATCGGTGTGTTGCTGTGAGTACAGTAAGACGCTGGGTAAGGCATTTCATATCTGTGATGAAGAGGTGAAGTCTGCAGTGAGGAAATGGTTTCAAAAGCAAAATACCGATTTTTTAAGGACGGATTTCAAAAACTAGTGCAGCATTGGCGGAAGTGTATTGAAGTGTGTGGTGATCTTGTAGAAAAATAATTATGCAGCTTTAAAAAGAAATGATGTAGATATATTTATTTATTTTTGTATTTCATTAAAATATCTTACAAATCCTGTTCATTTTCTATTTAAGTGGAGGCAAAATTTATCAGCCCGCCCGCATACATAATGTAATTAAAAATTATTCCCCCCCCATGTATTCCAGCTTTTATTTTTACCCCCCTTTTCAAAACAAAGTAGAAGAAATAATACAAGATTAAAACCACAAGTAGTTAAATTGGTAGAACACATACACAAAAATATCCAGATAAAAATACTGGCTAATTTACAGTGAGGAAACACATGTAAATTAAGGTAGTTAGTGGTTTTGATTTGAAACATTTAAAAAAATCACACATATGCTACATGGGTACCACTGCTTACAGCAGTATTGAAGAGGAGGAAACCACTTATTTAGGGACAGATAGACCACAATGTCCCATGAATTCACAAAACTGTATTACAGCTAGTTAATCAGAGTTTAAGAGTTGTTCCCAAATATGTCACATTTTCAGCCTTCAAAGGTTCATTTTTTGTACATTTCAACTACCTGTAAACTTCAGCTATTGAGAGGGAGAATGGTTCTGAGATGCTTTCCAAGAATTACAAAATCTCTGTAGACCTCAGGCCATTGATCATCACATGTCTGCTCTCACTAACAGCCCTTCTATCTTTCAGAGAAATAGAAAAGAGTCAGATGCCAGCATAGTCAGTACCTCCTAGGCCAAATCTCTGGGGACAAAAGCAGCCAACATTGCCATAAAGTAAGAATCTTTAAGCTTAACCTATTTAAAGGCTTATTCTGGTCTTGAAAAATTAGTAGGATAAGATTATTTTCTACTGAGTCTTGACTAAACACAGGGAGATTTTCATAGTTAATTGACTGGTCTTGGAGTAAAGACCACAGACACACGTCTTAACTAATCTCTTATGTATTTTAGTTTCAGTCAGCTAAAAATTTGAAATTAAATATGCTAAAAATCTTAAATCCAAGCTTTAGGAAGCCTGCTATTTAAAAGCCTTGAAGGACCTACTAACTTGAAGTCTTAAGTGGAAGGGGTCAAGAGTTTTAAGCCTATCACATTCTCCACTTTGGAGGAAGTATCAGTATTTTTCACAAATTGCTAAGTTTTGCACAAGGGAGAACCAACATACACTAGAACATGGAATTAGTTTCATTTTATGCCATGAGGATTCTTCTCCCATGGTATAGAAATAGAATGAGGAATCAATCTTAAACGGTCTCTTCATCAGAAGTGGTAAACTTGGTCTCTATATTCATGAAGCCAGACAGTGTTTTAAGCAGATAGAAGAACCGCTTCCTGTAGCCACTAGTCCTTGTAGCTAGCTAAAGCAGAGATGAACTTGAATAATTATTCAAAGTCACTCTGTTAACTGTACTAAAGGGTGAAGTTCACTATTATTTTAAAGGAAGTTGCGTACATATGATTCATTTAACTCTGGGTGAGAAAAATGAGTAATCCGTATGCATGACTGAGTTGTCCACATAAGGCCACCTGATGAGAATGCACACAGCTACGCCTAACATGAAGACACTGTGCATAGAGCTTTAGGTGGCAAGTCTGAATTTCTAGTAACTGAAGGCGGAAGGAGAGCAGAGAACTACTTCTGTAACTTTAGTACTCAGATAACATAATAGAAACGTCCCAGGGCCATTAATCACACAGAATAAAACAGATGTGTTACTCATTTTTCTTTTTATTTGAGAAGCTTGTTTTATCTCCCTTTTGGCCATTCCAGTGTACTTCAAAATGATTGCATGTTGGTTAGTCCAGGAAGCAATAATAGGAACCTCACTGCCAGGCAAGAAGAAGGTTGTGGACTTGCTGTCCCACCCAAGCAACCACAGCAAGATAAATGAGGATGGTCACGAAGTACATTTTTGGCTTTTCTTCCTAGTGTGAAGAGGTGTTTCCAGCAGCCCATAGCTCTGCGTCGGGCTTTTACTTAGGTTGCTGCAAGCTTCATAGAATCTGCTGTTTGCCCAGTGGTCCATTTATGGGAGCCAAAAATTCTCGGTGTTTGAATGGGATCAATGCCATCAGCCAAGCGCAGAATTGTAACAAAACAGGAAACACTGGACAGAACAGATGTAGTCAAAGACACCAAAGAAATCACACCCGTGATGCAGGTGGAAACCAGGTTCCTTCCCATTGGAGGACTTGATCAGCCATCAGCATCACTTCTCCCCGCCCTTGCAGCTGCTCCTCCAGACTTGTGGTACCTGCAGCCAGCAAGTCGGTGCTGCAGTTACCTCCCTCCACCATCATTTCCGAGGTGCTGCCTCGGTGAGCCTTCCTCTAAGATGCGCACAACAACTGTAATTTAAAATTCTTGGTAGCCACATAATAAAAGTAAGAAGAATCAGGTAAATTTCATTTTAATGACATTTGTTTCAAAATACTATCGTTTCAACATATAATCATTATAAAAGATTATTGATTGTATATTGTACATTATAAAGTGCATTTTACACTTCGAGCTCATCTCAGTTCAGACTAGCAACAATACAAGTGCTCATATTTGAACAGTGCATGTTCTAGAGGCTTGAGTCTGTATAAACTTGTTTCTCAGGCATGTGTGTGCATGTTTGCACCAAAGCAGTGAGTATCTGAGCTTCCCAAGGTCAGAAGCCAGGATGCCCTGAACTATGACCATTTTTTTTGCTTATCAGCTGAGGATCTGAGTCTTTACCCCCATTGGCACACAGGGATTTGTTCAGATCCCATGCATGCAAAATCTTGCTTATCAACTGCATGCAGGATTCCAGAGCACATCCAGTGGACTAACTCAACCTTTTCCAACACAGAACGCAATGCCTGAAGGTTCCTTGAAATCCTTGGGGAGACTGAGTTCATAGCTGATTATTGTTTTGTCTGTTGAGTTTGTAGATAATTTTCCTAAGATGTTCTGATATATTTTCTCCCCTTCCTATCCCCCTCATCCCCAGATAACATTAAACTATTGATTGTGTTCATGGGTTGTTTGTTTGTTTGTTCATTTCTCTTTGTTGCTTTCAGTTTTATATTCCGCATATGAGTGAAGTCATACAGTTCTTTGTTTTTTCTGTCTGGCTTATTTCACTAAGCATGACGATTTCCAGGTCCATCTATTTTGTCACAAATGGCAATATTTCATCTTTTCTTATAGCTGAGTAATATCCCATTGTGTATATGTACCACAGCTTCTTTATCCAGTCATCTGTCGCAGGGACCTTTGGTTGTTGCCATGTTTTGGCCACTGTGAACAGCGCTGCAATGAACATTGGGGTACATAAGTCTTTGCGGACAAAGGTTTTCAAGTCTTTTGGGTAGATCCCCAGAAGGGGGATTGCTGGGTCAAATGGTAACTCCACCCCCAATTTTCTGAGGAACCTCCACACTGCCTTCCACAGTGGTTGTACCAGTTTGCACTCCCACCAGCAGTGTACCAGAGTTCCTTTTTCCCTACATCCTCTCCAGCACTTGTTATTCCTTGTCTTGTTGATAACAGCCATTCTCACAGGTGTGGGGGTATCTCACTGTGGTTTTGATTTGCATTTCCCTGATAGCTAATGAGGATGAGCATTTTTTCATATGTCTGCTGGCCATTTGTATTTCTTCGTGGGAGAAGTGTCTGTTTAGTTCTTCTGCCCACTTTTCAATTGGGTTGTTGGTTTTTTTGTTAAGTCTTATTCTTTATATATTTTAGATATTAGACCCTTATCTGATGTGTTATTTGCAAATATTTTCTCCCATTCAGTTGGCTGTCTCTTTGCATTGTTGATGGTTTCTTTTGCTGTGCAGAAGCTTTTTAGTTTGATATAGTCCCATTCTTTATTTTTGCTTTTACTTCCCTTGCCTTTGAGGTCAGGTTCATGAAGTCTTCCTTGAGTCCTAGGTCTATAAGTTTAGTGCCGATGTTTTCTTCTATACGGTTTATTGTTGCAGGTCTTATATGAAGGTCTTTAATCCATTTTGAGTTAATTTTTGTATATGGAGAGAGTTCACAGCTCAGGTTCATTATTTTGCATATTTTTTTCCAGTTTTCCCTGTTTCAAGTTTTCTTTCTCTGCCTTCCATAGTATTTTATTCTCATTCCCTTTTATGGCATTTGTCACTTCCTATCTTTTATTTATGTGTGTCTTAAGCTGTATCTGTTAGATGCGTCTATGATAAGAAAGTTTGTCTGAAAATGATACAGGGAATTATTGGCTCACATAACTGAAGAAAATCCAGTGGTAAGACCACGTTCATGTATAGTTTGATTAGGGCACTATTTTCCTTTCTGCCCTCCCCATGTACCTCAGCTTTCTTCTAAGGCTGTCCGCCTTCATGGGTGAAAGCAGCCCCTGAGGTTACAAATTTCCTTGCTCAAAGCAAAAGGAATAAACCTTTAAATATTAAAGTCCCTAGTTTTACTCTGACCTGAACATTCTAAACTAATCACAGTGGGCAGGGGAAAACCACGCATTGAGTAGGGCTTGGGCCTGCTCATCTGCTACAGCAAGAGCCATGAGACTGCTATTCTGGAGCTGGAGTCAGTGTCATTCCCATTAGGACCACATGGTTGCTTTCCATGGGGTGGTTTTCCAAAGCAAAATCAGGGGCAGTGGGGCTGGGTAGGCAACCCATGAAAGCCAACTGTGCAAGCCTGCTAAAGCCTAAATATCTGGGTATCAGACTTGTTTCCTTGTTTTCCAGAGCAACTAGCATAGTATATCCAGCGCAGTGTATTGTCACATATTTGCTGAATTCAAGGATAAGTTTGACAACATAGATGGCTGGCTGGTGGAGGAAGCATTCTCCCATGTAATCTACCAGAATAATTAGTATCAGATCCTTTCCCTGACTTGGTGGCACAAAAGAATAAGGAGCAAAGAGCAACACAGAAGGGACAAAGAAGTGGGTGGCCTGCCCCTGAATGAACACGGGGAGAAGCAGAGCCTCCAGGAAAGCAGCCTCAGGAAGATCCCTGCTCTGCATCTACCCGTTCACTCCTGAAGTCTGCCTAATACTGGTGGGTTTTTGTTGTTTTGAACATTATGGATTTAGATATAATGGAGCCTTGTTCCCAACCATATTGTTATTCCAGGCTGCCCTTTTAGCTTCTATTCACAGAAAAGGTCTCCTGTCACTTGAGGGGAGGGAGCTTCCTGGAGTTTTGGATCTTTCTTTCCACTGCTCTCAAATTGTTTCTACCAGAGAGTCTACTCTGCCAGGCTTTGGAGAAAACCCTGCTCCATTGCTGTCTCTCTTATTACTTCCTGTTGTACAGGACCTCTTCTGATATATCAGGTATCAGAATATCTAGTTCATAAACAGACACCTCTCCA